>CM031243.1:832846998-832954498 GCA_018340775.1 Taxus wallichiana var. yunnanensis
ACATAATGTTACAAAGAGAAAAATTTCCTACATCAAAGAGGTTAACCTTCATAGTCCAAAGTCTGGGTCCAAGTTCTATTTTTGACTTTTAGCTCAATGTGAGCTAGAACTTCCTTTGGAGTGTTGAGCTCAACAAGAATTATTGCATAGTTTCAGATCTATGAAATCGGATGTTTTAGACTCAATGTTAATGATACTACCCAAGGTATTTCCTATGCATATTAGATATACGAGTGAGTTTAATTAGGTGTGGTTAAATGTATTTTAAATGTGGAGGAAATTATTTAAGTTAGGTGATTAATGGCATACCATTATAATTATTAAAAAAGGTGCTCTCAAACGTGTAGGAAACCTATTTAATTAATATACCTCTTGTAAATTTAAAAATATTATATTTGCAATGGTTTTAATTTTTGGATGGATAATCATTAAATGGAATTATTAAAATAAAACAATTTTGGTCTAATGTAATAAATATATATATATATATATATATATATATATATATATATATATATATATATATATATATATATATATAATAATAAAATTTAGCAAAATTTAAGTAATTATAAGGTATATTTTGGTTTTATTAAATGGGGCATTAAATTTGGTATTAAATATCGTGTTCTAACATCAAGCGCACTCGATATAAATGTTAGAAAAAAATTCTCAAATTTAGCATGTAAAAGGGCCCTTAGACTTTTGTATAT
This sequence comes from Taxus wallichiana var. yunnanensis, assembly GCA_018340775.1. Taxonomy (NCBI): domain Eukaryota; kingdom Viridiplantae; phylum Streptophyta; class Pinopsida; order Cupressales; family Taxaceae; genus Taxus; species Taxus wallichiana. Next base: position 832,847,712 of record CM031243.1, read on the forward strand.
GAGATTGGTTAGGTTGATCATAGTCTCTAGTGACTTGGGAAGTCACAAAAACATTTAAACAAAAATTTATAAGACCATATGATTGTTTAAATGAAGGCATTTTGAGTCATGTTGATCGTATTGCTGTATGGAAAAAAATGAAATCTAAGAAAATTCTTTTTGATTTGGACTCGTATTCTAGGGAAATTTAGTAGAAAATTGAAATCCTCCACTTCTAACATTTAGTATTTATATATGTCAATTGGTTGCAGTTAATAGTTTCAAGAAAATGCAGTGGGAAGTGAGTTTTACAAGCATGTTTAGGAGGCCTCTAGTCGTTCTGGCACAAAACACAAACTCCTCAATAACATAAATTAGTTACTTAAAATGAGGTTATAAATAGAGTTCTAGTTATCATAATGTCATTCTATAAGTGACATCAGATTCTTTATATATAGGATAATAGATGAAAGTTGATAATACTCATTTTCGTGTTGTGAAAATTTTATTTCAAAACCTATTTTGTAGCTAGCTTCAATAAAAATCTATTGAAATGCTAGAACGAAACTTTAATACTTGGCTCCAAGAAGGTGATTTCATTTCAAAAATCATTTGTTAGTTTTTGGTTCTTAATGTCTTGTTTGATTCCATATATAATAGATGATTGGATGGAAGTATTTGTTTTACCAATTGGGTACTAGGTACTTGTTTGGTAATCCCTTTTATGACCATTGTAGCTAGATCGTAGGACAAGAGAATTGGGTTTTATATGAACTATTCAACTTCTTAGGACACCCTTGAAGGGTGAAAGATTTTATAATTTGGTTATTGTGATGTGTTACATGTTTTCTAGGTTTAATTTTATGACCTAGTCAAAATTTATGCTACGAGGAATTTTGAATGCTCTTTGTTTTTGTAGAGTTTTTTCATTTTGGACACTCGTAATAATTATAGTTGATGGTTTTTCAAATAATTTTTGTTTGGATAGTGGAATGTAGAATGCTTTTCTTAGTTTAAAGAATATTTTTAAGGTGTTTGGCTAGTTGGTTCCTCTTTGCGTGATCTTCGTTTTCTTGGTAAAGTCAACCACAATGTTAGGGGAACCACTTTTTAACCTTGTATAGAACAAATTAACAATATAAAATTTTCTCCCACATCTTGAAATTTCCTTAATGTGAAATTGGAATAATATCTACTACTCTTTTTTATGTTACTCATATTAAAATTTATAAGGAAATCTACTAAACAACCATATAAACTTGTTTCCTTTTGAAAGCATATTTATAAATTTCACATACTTGGATGAATATTTTTTTTTAATGTAAGCTCCTCTAACTTGTATCTAAAAAATATATGGTAAAAGGAAAGGATTCCTAGTGTCTCTTTTCATATGATGGCCTTATACGAAGTGAGTTTGCATGGTGATTATATCTTCTTCTAAATAAACTAAGTATCCTTGAGTTCTTGTAAACTAAATCTATTTTACACAACTTTAAATTCATACCATATTCCTTAGCATAAATTTTGGATTAACTTCAACATTGATCAAATTATTATAACCCTTCTTGAGCTCATAAGCCTATTTTCATACTTTGACCGCTTACTAAGTTTTGTTGCAAAGTAACTTGGTTAAAAATTTTTACCTTAGTAAGTGCACTTGTGATTATAAACCTCCTTGAATTGATTAAAATGTTCCTAAATAATCATGTTTATAATGTTAAGACTCATGTGTAGAAAACATGTAATCACCCTCTCTTTCAAACCTTAACTCATGGATCTAGAGGAACATTGATTACATGAAAATAACAACAATCTCTCGGTCTCTATGTTGGAACAATAAAATAGAATTAATTAGTGTCTATTTCTCTCTTGGTTTGGTGATATGTGTACCAACGTTAGTGTTTACCATGGAATAAAAACTAATATGGTGTAAATAGTGAGGAATATAACGTAACCCACCAATATATATATATATATTATATAATATATATATATATATATATATATATATATATATATATATATATTTGTACTTATACCCTTAAACAACAATAAAATCATGATATTAAATGAAAATGGGAAAACTTGCAGATTATGTATTTGAAAAAACCACCTTGGTTGACCAACAATGTTACCTTTGTTACTCCTTAAAATTTGAAATTGAGCTAATTCTAAGCTATTTTTTCAAATGGAATAAGTAATGTTTAATAATCTTAGTTTTGTGATATTCATATAATATGGATTGCACTCTAAATTGTTGGTCTTATATACGTAACTTAGGCATTACATTAGAATCCTTGAGTGCTAGATGATAAAGTAGTGTGAATATTCAAAGGTTTTAATGGTCTCAAAAATAAAAAGCCTTAGGCCACTTAATTCTTAGGATACTCATGCGTATTAATTTCTTCACATTGAAAAATATAAGTGGATCTCCATTGATAAAAGTGATTGGCATATCATTCAATACCGCTATTCAAGTGCTTCCCGAATTTTTCCTTAGAGCTTCAGAAAATTTTGTGAAAATTTTCCAAATTTCCCCACCACCCCATCACCCCACAGCCAATAAGAGTCTTCCATGAGGAACCACGAGCTGTCAATCAGCGGGGAGGCAGATCCCTTTTAACTTAGCGCTTCAAAATTATTGAAATTTTTAAAATTTTCCCTATGGGCCCGCAACCAATCAGTAATGCTAGATGGTTTCATGAGGTGTCGGAGGAGGAGCGGGTCCATTTTTTCCTTTTTTACATTCTGAAGAATTTTTGGAAAAGTTTCTAAGTTTTCCCATCATCGCGCTTACTGACCATAGGTAGTCCGGAGCTGCCATGTGGCATCGCGAGGTGCCGACGGAGGTGCGGGTGAAGGTGATCCTTTTTTCCCTTCATGATGTTAAACAATTTTTCTTCTTGTCACCCCTCTTTTCCCACATTGACTTATAAGACATGACATTTCCTCTTGCGGACACATGGGATCGCGAGCGCAAAGTGGGCTTCTCACCCCACGCGTAAATTTTTCGAATATTCTCGCCACCCCACTTTTGCTTGCATGGTTTAGGAGGTGCCACATGTCCCTTGCGGAATCATGGGAGCGCAGGCACAAAAGTGGTATTTCGCCCGATGCGGGAAATTTCCCAAACGTTTCCCATGGCCCTGTAAACCCACCCTTTGTGTAAATTTTCTCTCCTAGAGTTAGGAGGACTTCTTTATATTATTTAGAAAGGTGAGGAAATTTCCTATCCTTTGGGAATGATTTAGAAATTTTTGAATCCGTTAATTTTGAGAAAAATCAAGTTGTAACTTTAAGCCTGTTAGAGAGTGGATATGGTGAGGAATTACCCTCTGAACCTAATTGAACCTTCTAACCCTAAATTTTTGATCCTATGACCTCTAATATATGTTAACAAAAGAAAATTACATTCTAGTGGATTAGAATTAACTTGGAACTTGTTAGTGATAATTGTTGTCTTCAGAACCTGGTTGTAGACTCCTTTAAACAAAAAAATTATTCCATAATTTTCCTAACTAATCCTAGGTTGTTCTTGGGTCTCAAGTGGGTTGTTTTTAACAGGCATCACACTTGGTATTTGAGCCATGGGTTCAAAGCATGAACCCTTGGGCACACTAGGAAACTTGAGACATGAACTAAAAACCTAGCACACTTTTGAATCTAGAAAACAACCTTGTTTCAAAATCAAATTGAACAAAAATACGTATGAAGAAATATTACATTACTCTGTTTCATTTGAACTACCAAAACTAAAATAATAATTTTTTTGAATTTTGGTAACCCAAGTAACTAATAATGTTAAATTAAATTGATTTTTGTGAACTTCTAGTGTAGTGGAAACTTGGTTCTCCTTTGAAAATGTGTTATTTTACAAGTCCTAAATCTTGATTTAATTGTATGATGTGTTAAGCCCTTTTAAGACCCTTCCTTATTGGAGTGGTTGGAATGATAAATTTTATGGTGTGATTCTTGTGGTTGGACAATAGTGATTGTGATAAGGAATCAAGAAGAGTAAATTAAAAGTTGTTTAGAGCTTCCTTCCTTCAAAGTGGTTAGGAAAGATGGTTTGGTTGTTAGTTTTTCCATTTTGTTACCTCGTATGGGAGAGTGGACATTAATTCTGAGTGTCATTTTGGACCCAATCCTGTGTATGTGTTCTTGGAACTGACCTTGAGGCAGAGTACACCTATTGGTGGCCATGAAAGGTCATGGAGTGAATGTGGTGTTAACTTTTATGTTTTACATTCGTAATCTTGTATTATTTTATCAAGGACCATAATCTTATTTTATGATTGGATTGAGAAGCTTTGAGGCTTTTTTAATTATTTATATTTTTACGAGAATTTTTAGAATTTGCAATGCAGCTACTTAGCCACTCTACTTGTTTTTAGACATTTCTTGGATTTTATTTTCATTGGTGACTCGGAGCTTATTATGTTTTTTTCTATTTAGATAAATGTTAGGTGGTTCCTTCTTGCATTATTTTGATTTAGTTATATGATTCTTGTATTGTGACATTTCATTGTATGGGGTACACCCTTGGTATCTTGAATGTCATCTTATGTTCTTAAAGTTATGCCTTGGTTTTGGATGCATGAAACCTTTAGGGTGTTTAGGATGTTAGAGTGAATTTTTCATTGCTCGACCTTGCTAGATAGAGATCTTGTTGTGTTGTGCATTCTAGTTGGCAAACTGTTAGTAGTGGTGGTGATTCTCTTATAATCCAGTAAGATCTTGAACCTCATCAGAGTAGAGGTTTTTAATTGTGGGCTGGTGAATTATGTTAGGATTGGGTTGCTTTTGGTTGGCTCTGGATGTTAGTGGAAAATTGTGTCTGGTAGTGGCTTCTTTTGATGGCATGTTAAGTTTTATCAACATTTTATTATTTCATTATATAAAGTAGTGACTAGAGGGTTATATGAATCTTGGTAATTATGTATAGAATTAATCCCATTCGAGTATTATGTGTGTAAATTAAGTGTGTTTTTTTGCCTCTAGACCTATAAATAAGTCTACCCTTTCATTAACTTTTTTTTAGTTACTATGAATAATACTCTATGACCTATTAATTTTGGATTACGTAGAGACACTAATAGATTCTTTGAGTCTTTTGGACCATGACATTGGTGATGATAATGTAATTATACTTTGAAAATTTAATCTCGATGGTATTTTATAATATGATTCTATTACAAAGTCAGTAACTCTTGGTCCTAAAGCCATGTTGAATAAGATGGATGATTGTCGCTTATATTTGATGCTTCTAATGAGTACGTGGTATTTTTATAGTTAAAATAATTCCTTGTCATTTTGATTGCTTGGTTGGTGGTATCCTATGGTAATATGGGTGTAGATTTGAAAACTTTCCTTGTCTTATCAGGTGAGTAAAATGTTTTCGCCAAAACAACAAACAATGTTAAACCCTAGTAGATCAGTAAAAGTAATTATGCTTCCTTAATGGGTCTTCCTCGTAACTTATTTTGAGAACTTGTAGAAACCCACTAGGAATGTTTTATGATACTTGTAATTAGTGGAAAAATCTCGAAATATTGTTGTGATCCATGTTGGTTGATTATTTCCTAGTTCTTACCAAATTAATAATGTGCTTTCTATGTTGAACGTCCCTTGTTTCCTTAGAATTAAAAATGTGATGTGTTGAATTACCTCTCTCTCCCATAAAAGTAATAGTGTGATATGTTTACCATTCCTTCTCATTATTTTTTTTAATTGACAAATTGACTCACCCAAACATCATAAAACTGTAATTGAGGAGATTTGGCCTTGAAGCTTAACAAATAAACTAGAACATAGAAAGAGAAAATGGTCCTTGCTTTAACCTTGGTAGATTAATAGAAGGAATAAAAACCATGCAGAAGAACAAGAAAGGTAAAAAAAAAAAAATTCCATCTACCTCCCCTGGGAGTAGAATAAATATTTTGTTTGTCCACCTATACAGAATGGTGAGATATCATGGACAGTGAAAATTTTAGTAGCTTAATATTCGTAATATGGCGAATATTCCATTTTGGAAAATTTTGAAAAGGTGAATTTTTTTACACAAGTGTCGCTGACTGCTCGCCTAAAAATTACACTTTAATTTTTTTTAGGGGTCGGCTTCGCCTACCCTTGAAAAATATCCCCTATATAAACCTAGATTATATGCATGACAAGGGGGTAAGTTATTGACGTGCAACAAGGAGGGTTTGCAGACAAGGAGATATCTGCAGATATATCGACGCATAGTAGATGCATGACAAAGAGTTTGTTGATGAGCGACATGGAGATTTTTTCGATACGCAAGAGGAGGGCATAGGTTGCAGACGCGCGATAAGATATTTGATGTCACGCGTCAAAAATATGCACGACGCGACGTCAACAGACTCATTGACGCAAGCGCCAACAACCTTGTTGACGCGTGTCAAAGAGGTTTGTTGACGCGTGTTAATGAGGGTTATTTGTTGACATGTGACCTTCAAGGATAGTTGATGCATGATAAGGAGGTATAACATATATCGACGCATAGAAGATGCGCGACAAAGAGTTTGTTGATGCGAGGCATGGAGATTTTTGATGAGAAAGCAGAGGTCGGAGGTCGTAGATGCGCGACAGAGATTTTGCCGACACGTGTCACCGAGGTTTGTTAACGCATGTCATTGCATTTTTTGATGCGCAATAGCAAAATCTACATCGCGTGCATCCGTAGCCTTCTGTCAGCAAAGACTTGACAATCAGGTGAAATTTTTTCATACAACCACCAAAAATTTACCTTCCGCGAAACCAGCCTCCGGGGATATTCGCTAGGTATTCTCCACCTCCAATTTCCAAGAGGTCTCTTAAAATGAACCCTGATCATGGACACCTTAGTCGTGATTCTTATAATGCAAACATGTGATATCGTAATAAAAGGAATATTTTAATTAAGAAAAACATGAAGGAATGTGCTTAGGAAAAATGAAACTACGAATTTTGACTTAATTAGCTGAGTTATAAAATAAGGAAGATTTATGTGTATTGAGTGTAATGTGTAGTTGAACCTATAGTTCTGTCACCTACCTAAAATTGTGAAACACATGGTGGATAGTAATGTGTTCTAGTTTCTTAGTACTTTTTGTTCATAGATGTATGTCAATTTTTGTGGGATTTTGGGTCATCATACCTTTATCGTCCCGTAGCTCGACGAATGAGAGTTGTGGTCCTTTTGGATCGAGACTTATCTGTTGTTTGATAAGAAACCTCCTTCCATGGTGTCTTGTCCTTGGAGACCTAGGTTATTGTAATTTTAAGGAAACATATGTTAATGATATAGAATAACTTTGGGAAGTCTTTTTTGCTTCATATTTTCTTGGGTAAACTTGTTGTTGTTGCCCCTTTTCCATTAGGATGGAAAGCACAAGATGATGTTATTCACTTTTCATATGATGCACCCTTTGATTGTAATTGGACCCCATGTTATTTGTTCTTCTCCCTACTGACCTTGAGTGGTCCTTAGTGTTTATTGTTCTCTATTTATGGCTATTCAGAGCTTGAGTAGGAAATAAGATAAATAAATCCCACCGTGTTATAATGTATGGTACTTGTATTGATATGTTAGTTACTAGGGGAGATATATATATATATATATATATATATATATTCCTAAATGGTTGACTTCTTTAGATTTGGATGGTATGGTGTATTGGAATCTTAAAAAAGTGTAAAAATAAAACTATAGGAAATCTTATGGTCTTGACTTCACTTTTATTAGTATGAAAAATTAATTGTACCCTCTTGAGTTATAGAAGTGCTTTTCTTGGATAGTTCTTTCATTTTAAATGTTTTTCTGATTTAGGTGTCCTTGTTGATTCACCTCATCCTATGTGATCCTCAAATTGTGGGACCTTGAGTAGACTTTTTCCTCGTGCAAATTTTGTCATAGTTGATTTTTGCTAGCATTTTCTAGACAACGAACCTTGAAATCTTGGCTTAAACTTAGTAGAAACCTTAACTTTTACTAATGTAGTATGTTATATTCCTTTAGAAACTATGTGTTCATTCTCAAACTCATGGAATTCTCCTTACTTTTCCTCTCCTTGGTGGTTACTCTTAAGACTCTTTTGAACTCTTCATGTTATATTTTTATGTGTGGTATCTTGGTTGATAGCATAAATTTACTCTCTAGATTTAAATGTTTGTAGCCTTGCATGCAGAAAGTTTAGAACTCATCCCATGCAATCTCCCTTCTTCTTTCTCGAATTGCATTGGACCAAACTTAGGTTCAGTAGACCCACACTTGTTTGAAGCAAGAAATCCCTTAATGGAGTGATCCTTTTTCTATTTCATTTGTTCATATCTCTCTTTCCAATGACTTCCAAGAGGAAGTTGAGTCTAAGGGGATGGGGATGTAGTGCCAACTTCACTTTGAAACTTTTACTATTGATCATGATACTGTTGTCTATATTATGGACATTATTATAGTTTTGATTTAGTATGGTGTTAGATGTCAAATCATGGATTATTGTTGAATCTGATTCATATATGATGCATGATGATTATTAGAGACATTTTATATATATGTTGAAATTCATTGACATGGTTATATATATTTATGGATGTTGTTAGGACATCCGATATTTAGATATATTGAATAGACCAAGAAAATTGAATTTAAAATTGAGTATTATATAGTTGCTGATGAAATTGTAAGTGATATTATTGATTGTTTGGATGTCGTTGTGATTCATATATATATTCATGATTTTGAAATTATACTATATTCATTTGGATGTTCTTATATGGCCATGAGGTGGAAGTGGTATTTGTATTGCGCGCAGTTAAAAATATCACAACAAACATTGGGGGATTGGAGACCAACCACATTGGAATTCTAGATGAATTCAACAAGGTCACCATGGCAACTTGTATTCTTCGTGTGTGTGTGTTTGATTGTTAGGGATTCCAATGGGGGATGACCTTTAAATGTGATGAAGGGTTATGTGTAGTTATTTATTTGGTTCCTTTTATTGATGTTGCATGTGTTTATTTTTTTGTGCTTTTACCCTTTCATTAATTATTATATGGTGTGTAAATTTTTTGAGAATCATATTGTTAAAATAAATAAACCAAATATGTCATAAGAAGGTAATTAAGGTAAGTAATGTGTAAGTGTTGTAAAAGATGTGTAAGTGATGTGTAAGGTATCTTTTGAGTGTGAAACAATCCACCTTCTTGGAAATTGAAATTATCCCTAAAATGTTATTTTGAGGCTTGTGGGACAAGCTAAACTTGTCCCATACCTATTAAATTTATTTACCAACCATACCTATGGTTGAAGAGTTGAAATAATCCCTTCTTTATTCATTTTTGTAAGTCAAGTTGAATGTTTTTATTGCACTTTTATTACATGCTTTTAATTTAGGTCCTTTGGGGTGTGGGCTTGTTTTGGAGTGTGTAAGTAAACTGTAATTTATTCACCTACTTATTTATTATGCCTGGAGATTGAAGTTGACTTATGAGTTGTAGTTGAGGATATGTGTGTGGCATCCCACATGGATCCACCTAATCCTCTTTTCTTTCCTCTTTTCTATATTCAAATTCCTTTCCTTGTTTTGGGTTGCTTCATTTTTGGAGACTAGACTCTTGGGTGAATTCCTTGTTGTTTTGGGTGCTATTGTTTTGAAGAATTTTTGGGAAGATTTTTGCACGATTGTGCTTGGTTGTTCTTAGATTTCTTGCATTGAGATAACGCTTTCTGATTTTTGAACTTGGAACAACTCCATCATGGAGAGGTAGGAGCTTGGAGGACTTCTTTATATTATGTTATGATATTTGAACATTCATGGACATGTAAGATGTTTTGGGCACATAGTACCAAATTAGCCTTGACTACTATATTAGTTCATTTCGTGGATGTTTTGGATATTAACATGTTACAACGTTATTGATCTTATTGGATATATGATGGACACATGGTTTTGTCACATATATTGATATTATGGATTATTTGGTCATTTGATGTGATCATATGGTAGCATGGATAAATGTTCTTATATGTTACTTGAAATGGCTAACACATGGTCAATTTATGTGAAATTGTGTATGTTCCTCATTTAATATTTATTATTGTCGATGTGTTAGCACATTAGCTTGTTTACACTTCGATTGGTTTAGTAAGTTGTTGTTTTATAATTTTATTAGAAAAATGTGTTTGATGTTTATAATGAGAGTGTAAATTATAGGGAACAGGTGAACATGGGTTTTAAGGCAGCTAAGCCAATGTGTAAATGCGAACCACAGACTGAGTCTTAGCCATTGTAACTATGTAGATCCTTAATAGGTTGCATGCATATTTTGGGCACCATGAGTGACCGTTAATTTATAATGTTGTATATTTTCTAAATTTAAATGTGTTACTTGTTTAATTTTGTAAGGATCTAGGTTGGGGGACCTAATGGTCCCGAATTGAATTAGGCATGTTTTTTCTTATGTGTTTTCCTTTTTAATGAGGATTGGAGTCACATGAGCACCCTTGAGTGGGCACCACATCATCAACTAATGTACCCAAAAATTCCAAACCTGAAGTCAAGTTATATTTGGCATTTTTAGAGACCCCTTTTAGTTTGGAGGGTTCTCTCGAACTTAAAAATGAGGCCTTGGAACCTACCTATTAGGTAGGGAGCTTAATTTCAAGTCCAGATGGGAGTTTTCCTTCCATTTGAACTCTCTCTTATCACAATTAATGTAATAATTGTTGGGGGTTATGTATTGTTAAAATTTTCATGTGTTTGTTTTACTTTCTTTTTGGGTAATTTGGGGGAGTAATGCTAAAATTAAGCTTTATCTTTTCTTTCTTTTATTTTTGGAATCTTTGTTTGGAGAGAAGAGAAGGGTGACACATGTCACCCCCTTATTTGTGAGGAAAATTACCTTGTTTTCTTCAAATAATTCCTCATGTTGGATAAAGAGAACTTTTTCTTGTCATTTTTGCTTGAGTGATTTTGGAGTGGGAGAAATTGCTTGCAAAAGGATTTGGGGAAGATTAGAGATTGGAAATCTTTTTGAGGTAGGATTTTTATCCTTTTTGTCATTTTTACCTGTTAATCTTAGTTTCATCTTATTAAGAGTGTGTCTTGTTTTTTATGTGGTGCATGCTTTACTTGGTTATTTTCTCCATCCATCATATGGCTTGATAGATTTGGGAGTTTTTGTAGGGGAAGAGGGAGGGATTTTTCCTCTTAATCGCAATGGCTTGATGGGAAAGCCATGTTGGTTTCATTTTTTCCCCCTCATATGGTTTGAGTTATGGAAGGTGGTTAATATGGTTTGAATCCACATCCACATCCCCATCTATAGAGAGGAAACCTATGGGTTTGAAATTCCTCCTAAGGAGGAATTTAGGAAAATGGGAGGAGTGATAAGGAGGGATGATTTTTATGGAGGGATAAGGAGGATGTTTAAGATATTTCATATTTTCTTCTCATGGTTGGATCACACCCTATAGTTTTATTGGATTTCTCATCCACTCTTCCCCTTTTGACGATGAATTTGGTGTTCTCCTCTTATGATTTGAGTGCATAAGTTGGTATTGATTGTGATGTTCTTTTTATACCCCTCACTTTCTTGTAAAAATTTTGGAATGCTTTCTCTCCCTCCCATGGGCTTGGGGGAGGCTAGCATTCCTTCCAAAGTTTGGAAATACATATAATGATGCCTATAGGTTGGGTGGTAAATCTAGCCTTTATCCTTGTATTTGAAGAATTTGTGAATTGCAAAACATGATGATTAGAGTTTGACAATGGATGTAACAATCATGGAATCTTTGAAATTTGTTTTCCTAAATTTTGGGAGATTATTGCTTCTTGATCTTACTTGGTTATTGTAATGACATGATGTTTTACCTTTTCATACTCTTCCACATTGGGATTTGTATGTATTTTTACAACTAAGTATTTTATTAGTGCTTTGATCCTCTTCAATCATGGAGTGGAGCCTTGTAATGTACTACATTGAGTGTTTGAGTATCTTGTAATTTGCATCATATTTTGCAACAAACTCAAGCTTCAAAACTTCTTGTGCTTTATAACTTGTATGGTAAAAATTGAGAGGGATTTGTATTTTGGAAAGGAAATGGAAGAATTAAATTATTTGGTTTCAAAGGAAATTTCGATATGCATGACAAGATTGTATGGTAAATACTCATGCTTGGAAAAATGTTGTATCCCTTCTCATGTTGTTGTAAAGGAGTTTATTTTATTCTCTTGAAAGTTGAATGGGAACTAGTTACAAATGAATAAATTTATTTGTTTGATATCTCCTCTTGAAAGAAGACTTTGTGTGTTGAAATTTAAGCCTTTCATAGTGGAAGTAAGATTTCACTCTTATTTTAGGGATATAGATGCATTTTAGCTCACTTCCTTTACATTAAAATAACCTAAATTTCTTGCCACATATGTAGTGGAATGCATTGCAATGAGAAGAATTGATTTTATTTTGAGCCACTCATTGAGAAGAGGCTTCTAGGTGTGTGCAATTGTTGTTTTTAAACTAATGCTAATGTAAACAAAGACTAACACCTAAATAGTCTTAATTATCAAGAATTAAACAACATTATAAACACCATCATGATAAGAATTGATCAAGGGTTAGATGCTAACATTTATCAATAAAAACTATGAAATCAACTATGTTAAGCACCTAAATATCCTCTATTCTCTAACAAAATATAAATGAAGAAACCTAGGTAGGTTGCATGGCTATCAAAAATAGTTGTCCTTAATGTTCCAAGAACCTAGGAATGGGGGCGAATCAAAGTTGGGCCACAAGACCCTTTTTGATATCTCCCATATGACCTAAGCACTTTAGGCTAGAATAGGAGGAGGATTAACTCTTTAAGATGATGAACTCTCAAGAGGACAAAGTGCAAGCTCTAATATCTTTGCTATATCCTTTGCATTTTCTCTCTTAAGGAGTTTAGGTGTAAGTAAAAGGTAGGTGGAGGGCTCTTTATATAGCCCAAAGGATAAAGTATTCAACACATCCTCATGAATGTGGGATAAAGGTAAAACATGGTTTGGAATGGAAAAAGTTGCTTTATTAAAGGTAACCTTATTTTAGAAGGGTTTAATTTATGGTTAGCAAGTCATGGGAGTTGGGGTGCTTTAATTAATCAAAGGTGATTAACTAATAGGTAGATGTAAGCTTATAGAAGCCAATTAGAGGAATATTAGTACGATTTAGTATATTAGAAAGGGATTAAATCAATTAAATATTGATTTACTAGTTAAATGAAGGGGAAGAATAATTAATTAATAATAATTAATTAATCTAGATAGAGGAAGTGATTAATTAATGGAAGGTCATTAATTAGGTTGTTAGCTAGATAGGTGACTTAATCAATTAGTGTATTGTAATTGATTAACGACAACAAGAGGGAATATGAGCACTTTTGATGATAAGTCATCAATTTGCAAGAAAGGGGATAATTAGCGCAATTTAAGTATTTAAATTGCTTAGGTGTAATTATAGGTGTCTACATTTTCCCCTCTTTAGGGTGGTGTAAGTGACGTCACTTCAAAGATAGTAGATAGAAGAAAATTTTGAAGGGATAGAAGAAAAATTAGTAGAGGGAGAGATCCCCCTCAAGTGTCGATGGGGTTATGGATGAAGTCAATCAACAATAAAAAGATGAGAGTTAGGCAAAAGAATGGGAACAAGGTAGGATTCCCTTGATGAGAGGGAGAATTAGGGGTGAAAGGGAAGTGGTGTAGAAGAAATATGGATGAGCAGAGAGAAGAGATTAGCCTCTAGCCGCTTATTTGTTTGGAACAAATTTGATGTCATCATATTGCCATAGGAACTACATCAACAAATTCTTATAAAAATATAAGCATATGACAAAGGTAGAATGACATGAAAATCTGTAGTACAAACAATTGTCCATTTTTGAAAGCACCAACTCCACAGTAACATACAATAATGCAATGTAATCCGAGAAGGAAATAAGCTCATGTAACATGGAAAACAAGTACAAATGCACATTTCCAACCCAACAACGGTCAAGATAGTCATACAAATGTTTTGTTATAAGTGCTGAAGAGATCCAAAAGTTCGTGTGATTGACAAAAAGGGTTAAAAATGATGCCCCAATTAAGGATACATGTAAGGGGAAATGATAATGGACATGGGGTCCATGAAAAGCATTTGTGCACAATGAAATGGCACCAGCAAATGAAAGTGCCCCAAAGTATAGATGAAGCAAGTAGCTAGCTTTGTGAATGGTTGTGAATCTAGTGATCCACGAGTTGTATTAATCGGGAATATATAAGAAAAACCAATAGGATATGGAGAAAATAACATGCACAACACACAAGTTTCAACCGTAATAAGCAAGTTACCATTTTGTAGGGTTTTTTACTGTTTAAGATTTTTTTGGAAAAATTTTGCCTTGTTTTTGGATTTTTTTATATATATATTATTGTTATTACTTTTGATTTTCAAATTGTGATGAATAGTAGAAGAAAGTATAAGAAGAAAGCGATGGGCCTAAAGGTGACAAAAAGTTCCCTAGGTGGAAGAAAATAGAAACAAATGACAAATAAAGTCCTTGTTTAGTGGAAAAATTAAGAAAAAATAATTATTTGAAAAATAATTATTTACAAGAGTGTGAAGAAGAATAAAAATCGCCAGGAGGAATACAATTGTCCAGTGGGGAGAAGAAAGGGGTATCGACAAAAAATACCCCAATATGGTGAAAAGAAGAGAAAATAATTATTTAATAAAAATAATTATTCCACAAAGGAACAGAGGAGAAAACGGTGACCGAAATGGGTTCCTGGCCTTCCGAACGGTGAAAAATAGGTTAACATATCCCCCAAGTGTGGTAAAAACATCACAATCGGGTTCATTTTAACCTATCGGTTTAGAAAATTTACCATGAGGCTTTGACACTTAGGAGAGATGGTCACCACATATGACCATTTAAACCATGCCGACGTAGTCAAGGGTTACAGAGGCATAAGGATGAGGGACCATTTGTGAGTATTGCAACCTTGGCTTAAAATTTTTGTCATTAATGTATTAATTAGGGAATTTAGGTGTAGAAAACACATAGGCATGCCTACGCGTAGGTGAAGGCATGCGATAGCATGCATATGCACCATTTTTGGGGTGCGCATGCATCCGTTTGAGGGCGCAGGGACCAGGTCTATGCACGGACACACATAGACAAAAATCACACACACACACAAGCACGTGCACACACCAGAAAGGGCCACACATGCTAAAAGCGTGGCACATACATAGATAGTCAAGTGCACATAGGTAGAGGGACATACATGTATGCGTAAGCACCAGATTGGTGGTGCACATGCCAAAAGAGCGCGCAATTGCCCAAAATAGGGTGCATGCCCCGTAAAACACACACGATTAGGCGTAGGTCCTAAAACGTGGTGCACACACCCAAAAGGGCACGCAGTGCCCTAGATAGGCAGAAAAAGATAGGAAAGTGTCCAAAAGCATGACACTTAGAAGAATTTGTAGGATTTGTGGGTGAACCCTAAAAGATGAGATAGTGTTTTAGAGGAAATGCTTAAACTAACGATTGTTGTGTTACTTTAAAGAGAAGACTACCAATATTGTAGACGTGGGAGCATCACTCCCGGATTGCTGGGTTAGAGGGCTATATGCACCGGTGTGACCATCGAGAGATGGCCATAATCGAGAGTAGTGGGGTGGGCCCTATGGCTCGATGCCATCGATTGATCGATCACGACCTCTTGACTACACTTTCCGAGTAATGGAACAATGAGATTCAAGTGTTTGAGACTACTCATAGGTGAGATGATAGTGACTATAGGGGATGTGTGGTGGATTTTTGTATGCCCATGATGGGTACATTGATTGAGTATAGTACATGGATGTAGGTATGATCTGAGCAACATGTAGTGCTTATTTATTTGGATGACATTGGATGACCATATCCTTACACGAGTGAATCTCAGACCGACATCGCATCGGGGCCACCAGTATATCATCGTGCTTATCAAAGCTGGGTTCCTAATCACCGATATTAGAGGGACTTCATTCCCGAGAGGATTGCTACCACTAGTTCATGGCATTTACATTCATGAGAGGTATTCATGGGGGGGCGGTGTATACTTGGTCCACTAATACCGGGATTGAAATCTTATCACATACCATGGTCAAAAGACCATGGGGTTGGCATCATTACTACAGATATGGTCATGGGATCATATAGCTATCGAAGCCCTGTAGGCCCATTTCGAGTCCAAGATCCTAAGGAGCCATCATACATGGCATGGATAGAAGCTGGCATAGATATTCATGGTCACCTTGGTAGCCTATTCAGATATAGGCAGGAGTTCGATGAGTTAGCAGTGATAAAAATCATTTTGCGTCCATATAGACACTTCCAAAGGGCCATAATATGCCATAGAGTTTAGCGTGTGCTTGGTGGAGCACTTTCTTATTAGCATGCATAACTACATTATGGAGTTATATTGTGTTAACAGTGCTTAGTGGTAGCTTGTGTCGAGTATAGAGTCCCTCACCATATATCCGGCATTCTCAAGCAGGGGACTCGAGAGGAAGAATATGGGGCCTCGTATTGAAGCAGCCTGACCTAAGGCTAGTTTCTTACGGCTGTAGTCCCAAGGCATGGGAACCATTACAACAGGTTAGAGATCTGGGGACCACAACTGATTATGTAGTGTGGTATGCTACAGTAATACCCCAGCGACTTACTATTTTAGAGAAAACTTGGGTAGCTGGCATTCACCCACCTATGGAGGTATGGCACAAGTCAAAGCGCAGGCGAGTGGTGGCATTGGGGAAATACCCCGAGGATCCTTTTGATGGCATCCGTCATGATGGAAAGGGTGCCCCATAAGCACAGGGACCGAGGTTCAGCGCCCGTATAGGAAGCCATGCCGCCACCGTAAGTAGGGTATTTGAGTAGGGCGTCTTCAGAGAACTACAGAACTAGTCCCTAAGGCACACAGCCTCAAATTAGTTCCAAGTGGTGTAGACAACCATATCATAGGTACAGTGTAGTAGCTCATAGCCGAGAGACACACGGCAGAGTGGAGAGAGATGAGGCTTGAGGCTAGTGCGTGACAACCAAAATTGAGCAGACGATGCCCGAGACCATATAGTTACGTTACTTTGTGGTAGGGTCGTGCACGGGCCCAAGCTAGGCCAGAGATGACAGAGCACAAGATAGATAGCAGAGCGGATTCGAGAGACTACACAGGAGCACAAATATCGAGTCTCAAACATTAGTCCCATCCACAGCCTTGCACATGGTCGTGGCACAGAGAGACCACATGCATACTCGTTATCAAGTAGTAGTAGGATAGAGGGACCATACTTGCGTCGAGATGCACATGATGAACATGGAGAGGAATCGAGAGGATGCCACCTCTAGACAAGCCAAGGTAGACTAAAATTGTAGGGGTCAAGTTACAGTGAGCAAGATACTAGTGTGACTTCGACTTAAACGAGCAGGTTTTACCCTTCAGTAAAGTCACCTCGTGAGGAGATAGAGATCTCGATTCATGATGCTACCGGGATTAGTGGTGAAGCACTTTTTTATAGGACAACATATTACAGTGGTGCCACTAGAGCAGAGAGAGAGATATGAGGGATAGAAGTTGACTCCTTACTTTAAGGATGTCATTTACCTATATATGTATGTAATCCCTCCAGTGTAATATATCCCGGAAGTTTTCAATATCAAAACTCCATTATTCTATTTCCGGTGTATTTTTCTTATTAAATCTGGTTCAAGCTCTATATTAAATGATTAAAAAATCCAAAAGAATTGAAATTAATTACTACATGTGCATATCAAAAGTTAGCCAAAACAATGAAATTTAAACTAAAATGCCATGGGACTAAGGGTCCCACTGGGCATGCCAAATGTGTGCAAGTGTTGTTTTTAAACTAATGCTAATGTCAAAAAGACTAACACCTAAATATTTTTAATTAGCAAGTATTAAAAAACATTATAAACACCATCATGATAAGAATTAATCAAGGGTTAGATGGCAACATTTATCAATACAAAACTATGAAATCAACTATGTTAAGCACCTAAATATCCTCTATTCTCTAACAACATATAAATGAAGGAACCTAGGTAGGTTCCATGGCTATCAAAAAATAGTTGTCCTTAATGTTCCAAGAACCTAGGAATGGGTGCTAATCAAATTTAGGCTACAAGACCCCTTTTGATATCTCCCATATGACCTACGCACTTTAGGATAGAATAGGAAGAGTCTTAACTCTTCAATATGATGAACTCTCAAGAGGACAAAGTGTAAGCTCTTAGTCTCTTTGTTATATGCTTTTCATTTTCTCTCTTAAGGTGTTTAGGTGTAAGTAAAAGGTAGGTGGAGGGATCTTTCTATAGCCCAAAAGATAAATGATTCAACACATCCTCATGAATGTGGGATAAAGGTAAAACATGGTTAGGAATGGATAAGGTTGCTTTATTAAGGGTAACCTTACTTTAGAAGGGTTTAATTTATGCTTAGCAAGTCATGCGAGTTAGGGGTGCTTTAATTAATCAAAGGTGATTAATTAATATGTAGATGTAAGCTTATAGAAGCTAATTAGAGGAATATTAGTATGATTTAGGCTATTCGAATGGGACTAAATCAATTAAATATTGATTTACTAGTTAAATGAAGGGGAAGACTAATTAATTAATAATAATTAATTAATCTAGATAGAGGAAGTGATTAATTAATGGAAGGTCGTTAATTAGGTTGTTAGCTAGATATGCAACTTAATCAATTAGCGTATTGTAATTGATTAACGACAACAAGAGGGAATATGAGCACTTTTGATGATAAGTCGTCAATTTGTGAGAAAGGGGATAATTAGCGCAATTTAAGTATTTAAATTGCTTAGGCATAATTATAGGTGTCTACAATAGGAATTGAAATATTGGTTTTTTTTTTGTTAAGGTAATTTTTAGTCTTGAATTGTGTCTTTGGAAAATGAAAGAATTTTGAGGAGGTTTAGGAGTTATATTTTTAATGAGTACATTAGAATTTGGTACTTAAATTTTTATGTAATATCTCGTTTTAATGTTGTAACAAAATGCAATATTACTCTTAACTCAAATGTTCAGATACTTGAATTTAGATGTTGCAATTTCCTTTTCAAAACCATGAAGGTGAACCCAACAAATAAACTACTTTTAAAGTTAAAAATATATATTTTTACTCCATTGGGTGAGTTGATATTAATGGAGATTCTAGTATACTTGTATATACTTCATCACATAAACCCAATTGATTAATAGAAAATATATATATAAATATGATTAGTAAGAAAAAAGAATTTCTTTTAAGAACCCATTTTAATATTAATATAATTAAACTTGACACGATGGTATGATTTTAAACTTCCTCTTAATTTCCTCACATGTATAAATTTAATTATATATATATAGAAAGTTAATCAATATTCTTTATTAAATAACATATATGATTATTATTTGAAAAAATGGACTTGCACAACATTAAGTTTGATATTGGGCAATATAATTAAAAGAAACAAAAAAGTGATTTTTTTATATGAGCTAACAAATAGTCATGGCCGTCATTACCTTTCTATTTTGTTTAAAAATATTTAATAAAAAAATAAATATGGGGGAGAGGCTGCACGTCCCTCGGCCATTGATCTTTTCTACATCACGGTGGCATATCCGCCACACCGCGATCCTCCAACATGTAGTCCCACAATGTCCTCCAAATGACCATACTCAGTACTTATGAGGTTCGGTTATGGAATTTTTATTTGCTGCATTTTTTCTTTTCAAGGAAAATATATATATATATGTACATATATATATATACATATACATATACATATACATATATATATATATATATATATATATATATGTATATATATATATATATATGTATATATATGTATATATGTGTGTATATGTGTGTATATACACACATATACACACATATACATATACATATACATATATATACATATATATACATATATATATATATATATATATATATATGTATATGTATATATATATGTATATATATATATATATATATATATATATATATATATATATATATATGTATATATATATATATATATATGTATATATACATATACATATATATATATGTATATGTATATGTATATGTGTAGACACACACACACACATGCACACACACACACATACATATGTGTGGTGTGTGTGTGTGTGTCTATATATCTACACGCACATATACATATACATATATACACATATATATAGACACACACACACACACACACACACACACACACACACAACTTTGATAAAAAGAATGCAAAAAAGTATATGTACATGTATACTAAAGAAATATATCGGAACCCTAAATAGCGTAAATCCTCAACTAAATTTGTAGAAAGAAGTAATAAAAGAGCCCAAAATATGGTATCCTACACAAAAACAAGAAAGAAATAAAAAACAAGAGGGAAGATCCTTGCTTTCTTCACCTTGATGGCCTCTCCACAAAAATACCTGCAAGTTAAATGGAGTCAAATAAGAAAGAAAAGGAATTATAAGGATGAGTTAGGGAAACTTTAGGGAAACCTTAGACAAGGGATAAGATTGGTTTGATTCAATGGGAAACTTGTGGGAACGAATTCTTTAATTGATCACATGGGAATGTGTTTATTAAAGAGTAGTCATAGGTAAAAATATAAAAGAGAGTTGTGGTGAAAGTTAAATTAGATGGGCAGGTGTGGGGTTATTACATGAAGGTAAATATATTTAAATGTGGGTGAGTTTAATTAAGTGTACGTAAATTTATTTAGGTATGGGTGAATTTAATTAAATATATTTAAATGCGGGTGAGTTTAATTAAGTGTAGGTAAATTTATTTAGGTATGGTTGAATAATTAAGTGTGGTAAGTTATTTAAATACGGGTGAATTTTTTTTATTATTATTGCTAAATAGGTTTTGAAAAGGACTATACCCTTGAATAGAGACGAAAAAAATCCAGATGTGTCGGTTGTATAAAAAAGAGTGATCAAAATGAAGATTTGACACTCCATCCCAACAACAACAACAAAAATTATGCTAACATAAGTACCAAAGCCACCATCAAACAACAACATAACAAAAGATATACCACAATAAAACAACTTAGCTATTGGTTTCAATCCAAACAACTTTCTTTTTGTTTTGAACGATAACCCAATCATCATAAGATTTATGTAGAGGAATAAAAACTTCAAGATCTACTATCAGCTTATATGTATTGTTTGAACAAGGGGAAGGAGGGTTTTCCATCGCCACTATTGATGCTTTTGATTTATCATTTTCTGCTCCTCTTACTTTCATCCCTTGATGACTCCTTATTTTAATGATCTATGATTTCTATCAAAGGGGTGTCAGGGAAATTTTATATTGTGTCCTCCTCTTCTATTTTAGCATCAACATCAGCATAAAAATCCACATCATCATCATCACCACCAATTGAGAGGGGATGTCCATAGGTTTGAAAAAAGATTTTCCAGGAGGGCATTTTCCCACCAGTTTGCATTATCATTTTTATATTTTACTATCTTAAATTTAGTGACATAATGTTACAAATAGAAACATATCCTACATAAAAAATGTAAACCTTCATAGTCCAAAGTTCGGGTCCAAGTTCTATTTTTCACTTTTAGCTCAATGTGAGCTATAAGATCCTTTGAAGTGTTAAGCTCAACAAGAATTGTTGCATAGGTTGAATCTATGATATCATATGTTTAGGACTCAATGTTAATGATACTACCAAATTTATTTCCTATGGCTATTAGATGTACGGGTGAGTTTAATTAAGTTTTGTTAAATGTATTTTAAATGTGGGGAAATTATTTAAGTTAGGTGATTAATGGCATAGGGTTATAATTTTTAAGAAAACGTGCTCTCAAACATGTAGGGAACCTATTTAATTAAAATACCTCTTGTAAATTTAATAAATATTATATTTGCAATGGTTTTATAATTTTTGGGTGGATAATCATTAAATGGAATTATTAATTAATAAAATAGATCTGGTTTAATGTAAATAAAATTTAATATGTATATATATATATATGTGTGTGTGTGTGTGTGTGTGTGTGTGTGTGTGTGTGTGTGTGTGTGTGTGTGTGTGTGTGTGTGTGTGTGTGTGTGTGTGTTTATTAATAATAAAAATTTAGAAAAATTTAAGTAATTATAAGGTATATTTTGGTTTTATTAAATGGGGCATTAACTTTGGTATCAAATATCGTGTTCCAACACCGAGTGCACTCGGTATAAATGTTAGAAAAATTTGCTCAAATTTAGCATGTAAAAGAGCCCTTAGACTTTCGTAGCAAATATTGGTTATGTTGATCTTAGTCTCTAGTGACTTGGGAAGTGACAACAACATTTAAACAAAAATTTATAAGACCATATGATCGTTTACATGAAGGCATTTTTAGTCATGTTGATCGTATTGCTGCGTGGAAAATAATTAAAATCTAAGAAAATTATTTTGATTTGGACTCGTATTCTAGGGAAATTTAGTAGAAAATTGAAATCCTCCACTTCTAACCCTTAGCATTTTTATATGTCAATTGGTTTCAGTTAATAGTTTCAATAAAATGGAATGTGAAGTGATTTTTACAAGCATGTTTAGGAGGCCTCTAGTCATTCTGGCACAAAACACAAACTCCTCAATAATATAAATTAGTTACACAAATGAGGTTATAAATAGAGTTCTAGTTATCATAATGTCATTATATAAGTGGAATAAGATTATTTATAAATAGGATAATAGATGAAAGTCGATAAATCACATTTTCAAGTTGTGAAAATTTGTTTTCAAAACCTAGTTTATAGCTAGCTTCAATAAAAATCTATTCAAATGCAAGAATGAAACTTTAATAGTTGGCTCCAAGAAGGTGCTTTCATTTCAAAAATCACTCGTTAGTTTTGGGTTCATAATGTCTTGTTTGATTCCATATATAATAGATGATTGGATGGAAGTATTTGTTTTACCAATTGGGTACTGGGTGCTTGTTTGGTAGGCCCTTTTTATAGCCATTTTAGCTAGATCGTAGGACAAGAGAATTGGGTTTTATTAAACTATTCGACTTCTTAGAACACCCTTGAATGGTGAAATATTTTATAATTTGGTTATTGTGATGTATTACATGTTCTCTAGGTTTAATGTTATGACCCAGTCAAAATTTATGCTACGAGAAATTTTGAATGCAATTTGTTTTTGTATAGTTTTTTCATTTTGGACAACGTAAAAAGTATAGTTGATGGTTTTTCAAATAAGTTTTGTTCGGATAGTGGAATGTAGAATGGTTTACTTAGTTTAAGGAATATTTTTAAGGTGTTTGGCTAGTTGGTTCCTCTTTGCGTTATCTTTGTTTGCTTGGGAAAGTCAACCACAATGTTAGGGGAACCACTTTTAAACCTACCAAAAACCCTTTTGTATGGACATAAAATAAATAATTATACCTTGTATAGAACCACTTAAAAATATAAACTTGTCTACCACATCTTGAAATTTCCTTTTGTGAAATTGGAATAATCTCTACTCCTCTTGTTTATGTTACTAATATGAAAATTTATAAGATATAAACTTGTTTTCCTTTTGAAAGCATATTTCTAAATTTCACATACTTGTTTATTTTGTGATGTATTTTCCCCTTTCTTTATTTATTTACAAAATGTTTTATTAATATTGTGGGTAAGCATGTTGTTAATATTAATTAATTAAAAGATATCATGAGAAAGTAATTAATAGAGTTGGTGTCCTTGATTTAAAGTGTTGTAAGAGGTATGTAAGTGATGTGTAAGTTAAATTTTGAGTATGAAACACTCCACCTTCTTGGAAATTAGAATTTGTCCTTGGAGGCTGAATTTTGTGGCTTTTGGAACAAGTTAATTTTGTCCCATACCTCTTAACTTTAATTACCAAACCATACCTACGGTTGAAGAGTTGAGATTAAACTTTTATAATGCTTTTGAGAAGGTAAATTGTAGGTTTTAATTACACTTTTCTGACATGATTTAATTTCAGTCCTTTAGGGTGTGGGTTGGATTTGAGTGTGTAACTAAATTGTCATATTATTCACCCACCTATTTTTTATGCATTGGAAAATGAAGTTGACTTTTGGGGTTGGGGTTGAGGAAATGTGATGTGCAATCCTACATGGATCCACCTCATCCCCTTCCCTTCCCTCTTCTATAAATTTTGAATTCTTTTCCTTGTTTTGGGTTGCTTCACCTTGGAGACTTCATTCTTGGGGGATAATTATTTTGTTGTCTTAGATCTCTTGATTTGAATAATTTTTTTGAAGGTTGTTGCATGCTTGTGCTTGGTTGATTTGGATTACTTGCATTGGGATAAAGATTTTTTTTGGAACTTGGAACAACTCAATCATGGAGAGGTAGAAGCTTGGATCTTGAAATGCTTGTTTTTGTTAGTTTATGAAAATTTTAATGTGTGAATGGTTTGGCATGTTTATGGGTGATTGGGTAGATCGCATAGGAATGGTGTAAGAGAAGACTATAGGGTTTATTTTGTGGGAGGCAAAAGTTTGTTTTAGGGAGGTATAAGGGTGGAGGGAGTTGGGATTTGGGTTCCACATTACAAGGATATAGCTTGAATTTCTTTACTAGTTATGGGGTTCCATAATTGGTTGGGGAGGAATACGGAAATGTGAGGAATAAGGGGTACTTTGGGAGGCATAAGGAACGTTAGGATTGTGATATACTATATTTTGGCGGTTTGTAATTCAGGTGGTGATACCCAATTCCCCTTTTGAGAGTCCTAAGAAGCACCCCCATAGTTTCTTTCTCCTTTCACTTGCTTTATAAAGCCTTAGTATTTTTGTCATCTTTTAATGTACTTGTAAACTACATTCTATTTTGGGACCTGTGTTTTATTGTGGAAAAGTTTCTTTTGTGTTTGTGAAATCCTATTGCTACCATGAGTTGGATCAAATATTTTATTACATTATTGTTGGGGCTTGGGGGCCAATGAATAAGGATGGCTTATCCTTTTCATTGGATGTATTGGTTGGGTGGAAAACATTGCCTTTCCCCTACTCTTGTTGTAATCAAATTGGAAGAATGAGAAACTTGCATGTTGTTATTCTGGAACTAAGATAAAGATAGTTTGATAGTCCCTTGTGTAATGAAATTTTATTGTAACGTTTCCAACTTGAAGTGGATGAACTTTTATATGTTTGTAATGGAAAGATGTTGTAATAGTTATGGAAGTGTAAATTCGAATGTGAAAGAATGATACGTATTTTGTATGTTGTATTTTGAAATCAAATGGAAAGGAAGTTGTAAGAGTTTCATTTGAATTAATGGAAATGATTTTGTCTTGTCCATATGATATTATTCCATTGGAAATTTGTGTTTAGCATACACCAGGAAATCCATGTTTGGAAAGTGGAAAAGTTAAACACGTGAGAAGAAAATGTATTGTTCTACCTACCCCGTATATAATATATCATTTTCAAAAGATTAAAAGAAGCAAGTTGCAAAGTTGTCTTTTGGAATAAAGAAAGGATTGCATAACCTTCCTCAAATTGTATCATTGTATTGAATTCAATCATCTAGATATGAGTTGTAATCTCTTTTCTAAAGGAAGAAATCCGTATAAAGGAAGTGTAATACTCTATCTTTTAAAATATGTGAAAATTTGAAATCATAGATGTATTTTATTTTTTGAATAGTTTAATTGAATCAACTAAATGTATTAGATTAGAATTGGAACATATTATAATACTTGGAAGAAAAAAATTAGCAAATAAACCCTTTAAAATTTTTATCTTTGTCTAGTATTTTCAAACTCATAATTATTTAATCCAAAATGCAAAAACTGAACCTACAATAATGAAATAACAAACTAAACGATTAAATTGAACTAGTTTCCCTAAAAAATCCAATTAGAAAAAAATACTTAAAGGAAATCTTTCAAAACCTGGCACAATCGAGCTCAAAGATTTCACAGTCATTTTTTTGTCAAAATTGTAAAATTTCAAATCGAAATTAAATCACATAGATCTACCTCACAAACTTATCCTAAATCAACCTAAGAATAATTCTCCATGTCTATTTCACATGTTTAGAGAGGAACAAGAACAAATTTAGTAAATTTAATAAGTTCGGCTTTTACGAGTTTACACCTGTAAAAGCTTGCAGATCGTATTCTTTAAATTTACCCCTTAGAATTAATAAAAATAAAAAATTAATGATTCCTGAATAAAGAGGACATTGATACCTTTCCATAAAGTCATTGTTTTCCCAAAACTAATCTCTTTATCTAAAGTTATGGCCTTCTAAAGTTTTTTTTTCACTTGGCGTTAAAAGAAACAATTTTGGGAAAACATTCTTGGTGGGCCCACAGCCCAAATTTTTCCTTTAGAGCTTTGGAAATTTTTTTGGGAAAATTTTCAAAATTTTCCCTACCATCCCACCGACCAGCAACCAATTAGAGGCCACCACATTGCAAAATGAGGCATTGGCAGAGGGGCGGATCCCTTTTTAACTTACCGCTTCTAGAAATTTTTGGATTTTTTTCAAATTTTCCCCATCGCCTCGCCTGGCTCGCAGCCAATCAATAGCTTCCACATGGTGTCCCAAGGTAATGGTGGAGAAGCGGGTCCCTCTTTGTCTTTTATGTTTGAAAAAAATTTGGGAAAATTTTCCAAATTTTCCCGCCATCCCACCGACAAAAAAAATCAAGAGCTGCCATGTGGCATCGCAAGGTGCTTGCGGAGGTGTGGGTGAATGTTACCCTTTTTCCATTCGGGGCTTTAAAAAAATTTCTCCCGCCGCTGTCCGGCTTTCCCTACGTTTGCCTAGGAGATGCAACGTGTCCCTTGCGGACTCATGGGAGCACGAGCACAAGTCTCTGCCACCCCTTGCAGACCAGACTTGGGGAAAATTTTCTCCGTAGCCCCACAGCCCGCTCTTGGGGAAAATTTTCATGCAAGGCCCGTCACCCCATAACTCAAGAAATATGAGGAGTTAGGAGGATTTATTTATATCACTAAAAGGTGAGGAAATTTCCTATCCAATGGGAATGATTTAGGGAAATTTTGAATGTGCTAATTTTGATAAAATATAAGTTGAGTCTTTAATCCTATTAGAGAGAGGGTATGGTGAGGAATTACCCTCTGACCCTAATTGAACCTTCTAACCCTAAATTTTGGACCTTGTGACCTCTAACAATTGTGTTTGAAATAAAATTATACTCTTGTGGATTAGAATTGATCTGGAACTTGTTAGTGACAGTTGTTGTCTTGTAACCTGGTTGTAGACTCTTCTAAACAAAAAAAATTATTCCATAATTTTCCTAACTAATCCTAGGTTGTTCCTAGGTCTCAAGTGGGTTGTTTTAGCGTGCGTTACATTTCATGCACCATGCTCTGTGTAATTAAGATCAGTAGGAAGGAGAAGAAGCTTACAGTGACAATGACGATGATGTTTTCATAGTGGGTTATTCCAAAATCTCATGACAAGGGGCAACTTCAACTGAAGTGATAAGTGCCTAGATTGCTGCCACTTTTGGGGACTACATTCATAGGGTACCTATTCTTCCTCCCTCTCATACTTTAGAAGTAGATACTATACAATATTTTGAATTTCCCAATAATGACTTTGAATATTTAAGGGCTTTAATGATAAAGAAGTATGATGGAGGAATCCCTTCTGCGGAAGATAGACCGTTACTGATTAATGTTGTTTTTGCTCAAGAGAAGGAATATAACACAAGAAGTAAGGATGTCAAAGGGAGTTGGACAAAATCCAAACAAAAATATCCCTTACATTCAAACAAAGAGGCCCCTAAGAAGGATGCATCTGCTAAAAGCCCTACAGTTCCAAACAAAAATTTTACCCCTCCTCATGCCCAAGCTGTCAAAAATCTTGTACCACCTAGTGAGTGTGTCAGCTTTCCTTCCAATACTACCTTGCCATCCAATGCTGCCTTGCCAAAGAATGTCCCATATGACATTGCTCAAGTTTTAAGTCAAATCAAAGTTTCTCTTCCAATTTTTGAGTTGCTTAGGATTCCTGAGCACAAGAAAAGAGCATTTGAATACTTGGGATTGAAAGAAGGGAAGATTGCCCCAGGAAAAAATATAAACATTGTGGAGACTCCACCAGTCATAGAGGAATTAGAGGCACCACCAACATCAAAAGAGCTAGATGAACCACCTGAGGTTTATTTGGGAACATCCTTTGTAGATTCTCAGCTGAATGTGGACCCATTCTTCACAACCCTTGATCATTATAGATAGATTGTTTCACAACTTTATGTTTGATTCATGGGCATGATGTAATGTTATGCCTCTCAAAGTTATGAATGAACTAAATATCAAAGTAACAACCGCATATGGGAATTGCACCGCTATGGATTCTAGAGAGGTATCGAGGTGGGGTGTGTGAAGGGTCCGGTGTGGTGCAACTTGTAGCCCATCCGGTAGGAATTTGAAGCTTGATGTAGGTATTATCGATTGCCCGGCCAAGTGGGGTATGCTATTATCTAGAAGGTGGGTTGTAAGTGTTGGTTGGAGTGTTCAAATGGATATTTCCTATGCCACCATCCCAATTGAGGGTAGCCATGTCAAGTTATATGGGGAAAATAATATGTTTCACCTTATTGAATATCCCAACAATGCATCCTATGAAGTATTAGACACAAGTGTTGATGCTGATAACTTTGTGGGATTTGTTTATGGAAAGGAGCACAAGATTGAGGAATGCAAGTTTCTTGAACAAGTGGGCTCTCCTTGGACTCTATTGTTTGATGGAGCTTGCTCCAAGTTTGGGAATGGTGTTGGTGTTGTTCTAGTTTCTCCAGGTCACGAAAATTTTATTTTTTGTTTCAAACTCAACTTTGAGTGCACTAACAACACTGTTGAGTATGAGGAACTGTTGTTGAGTTTAATAATTTCTTGAAAATATGGTGTCAAACACATCATTCTCAAAAGGGAATCACAACTAATTGTAAAACAATTCATAAAACTATATGCCATAAAAAATCAGAGAATGAAACAATATAAACATGTCATTTGGGATCTCATTGAGATGTTTGATTCATTCAACATTATGCATCATGATAGGAAGTTCAATGAAATGGAAAACAATCTTACCATGTTAGGGTCTCATTTTTACAATTGCAATATCCCCATATTGTGAATATGATGTTGAGGTGTTAACAAGGCCATTTGTACATGATAATGTTAAGCATTGATAGGTTTTTGATAATGATGCTCGAGTTAGAAGATTTTGTTGAAGAGCGGAGAGTTTTCTGATCAAAATATTGATTAGGAACCAATGGTGCATGTATTAGAGGGTAAAGAAACATTTTTTGGCAAGGGCATCATCCAACTAAAGACTAATACCATTCCTAGAGGGATGCTTGCTCTTGAGTCCAATTTTGATAATGTTCATCGCATTGTTAATAGATGCATGGAAGCCTCTAGGGATATTGAGGAGCATGACCTTGGCACGAAGGAGAAACCAAGGAAAATTTTGTTAGGTAGCAATCTCAGCAGGGAGGAGAAGCATTCATACATCCAATTGTTGAAAAAGTATTAGGATTGCATGGCATGGACCTATTCTGAACTAAAGGCATACAGAGAGGATTTGTTTCAACATGAGATTCCCTTGGATTCCAATGCAAAACCATTCAAGAAGAAATAAAGGCCAATCAATCCACTCTTATCTCTTAAAATGCAAGAGGAACTAAAGAAGCTAAGAGATGGAGGGATTATTCAGCCCACAAGGTATTCTTCTTGGGTTGCAAACCTAGTACCAATAAGAAAGAAGAATGGTGATATCAGGTTGTGTGTAGATTTCAGGAATCTAAACAGAGCATCAATGAAGGATAATTATCCTTTACCAAATATGGAAAAAATGCTACAATTAGTGACTGGTTCTGAATTTCTCTCCACCCTAGATGGTTTCTCTAGTTATAACTAGGTTGTGGTGAAGGAATTAGAAAGGATCAAGACAACCTTTACTACTCCTTGGGGGACGTATGTGTATGTTAGGATGCCCTTCGGTTTGATGAATGTTGTAGCCACCTTTCAAAGAGTAATGGATGTTGCTTTTTTTGGTTACATCAATGAATTTACTGTAGTTTATCAAGATGATGTAATTGTATTTTCCAGAAGAGAAGTGATAACTTGTTGCACTTGGAGAAGATGTTGATAAGATGTAGAGAATATGGCATCTCACACAATGCAAAGAAGTTCCATTTTGGAATACTGAAGGAAAATTTTCTTGGTTACATTGTGTCAAAAGAAGGGGTGATGATTGATCCAGAAAGGGTGGAGGCCATCAGAAAAGTCCCAATTCCAAGAACCAAGAAGGTAATTCAGTCTTTCTTTGGGTAGATAAACTTCATCAGAAGATTCATATCAAACTTTGCTGAGTTGACCATTCCAATAACTTCCATGCTAAATAAGGACCATGTCATCAAGTGGGAAGAGACTACCATCCAAGATTTTAATGGGATCAAGGAGGCATTAAAGCATGCCCCTGTTTTAGCAGCTCCAGACTATAAGAAGCCTTTCCAACTATTTTCCTTTACTTCAGAGAACACTATTGCTTTTGTCCTGTTGTAGAAGGATGATGAAGGGGCTAAAAGGCCAATTGCCTTTTTCAGTAAGGCCTTGCGCAGGGGCTAAGATGAAGGACACTATCATGGAAAAACATGCATTTTCCTTGCTAAAAAAAAAATGTTTATAGACCTTGCATTCTAAGTTATAAAGTGGTTTCTTATGTTCCCCACACCATGGTAAAATACATTTTATAAAAGATGCAAGTCTCAAGAAAAAGGCGCAGTGGGTGAAAAAGTTGCAAGAATATGATATGGATATCTAGACCATGAAGTTGGTGAGAGGTTTGAGCTTGGCTAAGCTTATGGCGAGAGAAACATGTAAAATATTGAGGTAGAAGGAAAAATGGTAGGAGTTTTTGAAAGGTTAATGAGTTACGAGTGGTAAAAGGATGTGATTTTTATCTCAGACACTTATACTACCCTCAGTATTTATGTAAGAACCAGAAAAGAGATCTTAAGTTGGCCTCCCGAAATACGTCATTACTAATTATGGGTTAGCTT
Organism: Taxus wallichiana var. yunnanensis; assembly: GCA_018340775.1. NCBI lineage: Eukaryota > Viridiplantae > Streptophyta > Pinopsida > Cupressales > Taxaceae > Taxus > Taxus wallichiana. Next base: position 832,878,843 of record CM031243.1, read on the forward strand.
GGAAAAACCCATAGGGAGTTCTCTTAAGGTGCATTATCGAAGAGGAATCCCCAAGATAATTTCGATATCCATGGAGGGGTTTGTGAGGGGAATTTGCTATAAGAGTCACAACACACAATATTCTAAGGGCTGGCTATTGATGGCCAAATCTTTTCAAGGATATAACCTTGTTTGTTAGAAGATGTGAGAGTTGCCAACGCTTCTCTAGAAGACTGAAAGCTTCAGGCTCCCTTCCTTTGCAACCTGTATTAATTGAAGCTCCATTTAAGCAATGGGGAATGGATTTCATTGGTGAAATTTTAGACCCTTCAAGTGCTAGCCATAAGTGGATTCTTGTAGCCACTGATTACTTTACTAAATGGGTGGAGGCAATCCCCACCAAGATGAAAACACAACAAATTTTAGTGGAATTTGTGCTAAACAACATCATTTTTAGGTTTGGGGTGTCGGTCAAGATTGTTGCTTAAAATGCCATGAGCTTTAGAGCTGAACCTTTGGTGGCAATGTGCCAAGAGGATGGGATCAACTTGACATATTCATCTAATTACAATCCCCAAGGAAATGGACAAACCAAGTCCGATAATAAAAACCTGTTGAAGATTATCGAGAAGAACCTTAGAGTTGATTAAGAGAAAATGGGGTGAAAAGTTGAAGTTTTCTATTTGGGCTGATAGAATCACTATTAAAAGAGCCACTAGAAAGATTCCACTTGAGTTGGTGTATGGAACTCAGACCCTTCTTCCCCTACATATGCAAATATCCTCATATTAGTTCATTTAACAACTAGAGGATACATAAGTAAGTCCTTATGATGCTCGCATTAACCAAATTGTTGAATTTAAAGAAGAAAGGAGGGCATCCCACTAAAGGCATGTAAATTTTAGAGCGAAGATAAAGAAGTTGTTCAACAATAAGGTCACCCTAAGAGCTTTCAATGTTGGAGATCTTGTGCTACTATGGGATATCAGGCATGAAGATAAGGGCAAGCATGGAAAATTTGACTCACGATGGATGTGTCCTTAATCCATTGATATCACGATTGGTGAACATACCTTCTTCTTGAAGGATTTGGATGGTGATTTTCTTGAATTTCTTGTTAATGGCAGGAATTTGAAGCATTTCTTGGATTGATTCCCTAGAATCAAGGTAAAAACATATTTTATAGTGTATAGTTGCTTGTTTGTTTCCTATTTTTGTGTTCCTACTCGTTCTAGTCCTTGGTGACCTTTTTTTGTTGGTTTTTCTGTTTGTTTTAGGAAATGGCTCTATTTATCGCTCTGCGAGATGAATCTATTTCCCAATGGATATTTTTAGCACTTGGTATACGTTGTTCTTGTGGCACTCATGGGGAGTGCCCATCCCTGAGTCGGAGCTAGTGTTGGTGCTCAAAATAGTCTCACCCCATGTTTCCTTTGAAATATATCGATTTATGGCCTCTCTATATATTTTTCCACCCCCGTGTTGTTCCTAAGAATTCTCTGCTTTCTTGTTGTTTCCATAATTAGTTTGTTCCTAGGTTGAAGATCACGTATGGGTCCATTTTTGTTTCCTTGTTTCTCTGTCTCTCTGATAGGTTTGTAATTTGGGTCTCCCATTCTCTATTCACTCAAAAACTCAAGCTTTCCCATTCTTTCCATTTTCCACAGTTAGGATTTGTTGCCCTTGTCGTTTTTGCCCAAAATACTTGATAAAAAATGAATGGATGTAGCTCTGAAGAGCGTATTTGAGCCTTGTAACATTTCTAAATCCTATCCTTGGAAATTTTTTCATCTCTAGGTTCAAATGGTCATTTTCTACATTTTATGGTTTGATAGGCATTTCTCCCAGTCAAATTTGCATCCTTGCATCTACAGGGAACATGGCCTCTTTTTATTGGATGCGGCTCGGTGGATCACTTGTAATTTTATAAGTAGACTCAATTTTAAAACCGGCCTATGTGGAGGAATGATGCTCATTTGAAAGTTCACTTTTGGGTTTGGCCTTGAAGTTACACTGGGAGGACATGTGGAGGTTTCCACTACTTTTCCTAGACTTAGACAAATTCTTATGTAGCTAGTACAATTTGGTGAAACAAAAACACATGGCAAGCCCGCACTTGTTCATGGTCTGCTTTGGGTACCATTCTAAAATTGCACCATGAATACACGTGGAGGCTTCTACAGAGTCTTCCCATATTTAGTAATTTTAAAAAGGTTTTGGGAGGCTTGGGACACATGGAGGAACTGTGAATGTTTGGAGACCGACACTTGAGTTTCATTTAAAAAAAGTGCCAAGAGGAAACTTGGAAGCCTCTCGCTCACTTTGCATTTTCTTGGAATTTTCAAGAAGCCAAAAGAGATATCCTCGGACTCTAACACATGACACCTTCCATTGAGATTTAAGCCTTCAAACAATTTTATTGGGCCAGGACATCTGGCAATCCCACACTCTTTCAGAGTCTCAAATTTTGGGGACCATCTCAAGGTGTGCCATTATGACGTGTGGTAGTTTAAAAAGTAAAAAGGGATGGGGAAACAAACCATCAGGGGCAACTTGAAATTTTTTCCTCTTATTCTCAAAAGGGTTGAAATACTAAAAAATGGCCCACAAGCCTAATAAAGTAAGGGTAAATGTTTGCTCCAGTCAACGGTGGAGGTGTAGACTCTGGGGAAAAGTTGGAAAATTTTCATTTTGGAAAAAGGATTTAAAAGTAAAAAGGAGGCCTTGTTCCATTGGGACCCACATTAAGACATGTGTCAGGCCCATTTTTTCAGGGGCGAAGCTCTAGGGAAAACTTTTAAAATTTTCCCTTTTCCATAAAAGAGGTGAAATGGTAGAATTCAGTCATGGTTCCTTTAGGACCCACCTTAGGACATGTATCGGGATCATTTCAAAAAGTTGTAAAAAGTCAAAGGGAACCCCTGAACCTGTTTTAAAAATTAAATCTTCCACATGGATGACCCAAATTCAAAGTAAAGATTAACCGCAGTTGTGAGTCTAAATTTGATTTTCCCCCCATTTTACTGAAACGCTCCTAGAATTGCGAGTCTTCATGATTTCTTGGTATTTCCTACACACCAAACAAAGAGGAGAGTTGATTTTGATATCTAAGTTTGGTGGAGGAGATATGGAGACATCTTTTGCCATTAAAATGATCTGGCTACTAGGCTCAATATGATCTTTTGTTTTTTTTTCTCTCATGCACAAAAGAAACAAATTTGAATAATTAAGGACAGAGGTGGTTAGTAAATAGAAGGAAAAGTGTTCTACCAAATGAAGGAATTGAATGCTAAGATTTTCGAAGAGATCTGCACCATGAGCACCTGGTAACTTTTTGTAGATCTAATTCTAGGAATCGCGATCATGATCATGGCGAGTTATTGGTGGCACTAAAAGTTTGTGTCTTTTAGGGAAAACTTATCTATTGTAAATGTTATAAATGAAACAAATTTATCGTGCAAATGGTTGGAGTGTTAGAGGTTGAAGAAACTTTGACAAAGCCTATCTTTTAAGAAATCGTCTAAGAATATTGTATATCTCTTTTATATTAAGTTTGATCGTGTCAAGTTGGGTGCATGTGTAAAGCCATTGACAAGCTCTAAGATTGTTCTATAAACTTTCCTCTTCTCATAAATTTAATCAAACTTGAGTTATTATATTTTGATCTTAAGAAAAATGTGGTTTTTTCATTTACGAATGTTTACAAATAGTTTTTCTTTTTCTTATTGCAATCTTGTATCAAAATCTATCTTAATCACATAGGTATGAATCCTTGTGACAGTTTAGTGACATCTACAATCTCATTTCTTAGAAGAACTTTCATCCGGGAGTGAAATAAATGATTTAAAATAAATTTTCTTTCATTTTTGACATAGATTGTTTGTAAGCCTCTGGGTGTACCTCAAGCATGATTGATTTTAGATTTTGATGTTTTATTGGGTCTTCTAACTTGAGCCTTTGTTTAAAAATCTCATAGATTGTGTGAAAAAGTGCTAATTTGGGCCTCCATTGAAGTACATATTCTTGTTAAAGGAACATTTTAGCTATTCTGAAGCATTCTATTATCTACACTTTCCATTTTGTAAGAGTTCTCAGAGATTTGGCAAATCAAGTTTATTCTTCCTTACCTCCCACCAATACTTATTTAAAAAAAACTAATCCTACCCATACTACCACCATTTGTCATTTGTGTATACAAATGCATAAATTTTATTACCAAAACATACAAAAACAATCAGGATTCCAAATGTCTTTAGTATCCTAAACCTTGCCTAGAGAATATCTCCACTATCTAGAGTGACAACTCATGAGAGTTAGATTTTGTTGCATTGATCATATTTTCTTCAAGGTCTCCTTAACAAATTCATTAGGAAGGACATCTCCATATCCTCCATAAACAATAGGCTACAAAAGGGTTCTCTTACCTTGGTTGAAAGGCACAACCTAAAATAGTGAGGATAGATCAAATCCTCTTGAGGGTGTTATCCATTTCTCCACATCTGAGTGATAGAGGGCCAGTTAGATCCCATCCCCGACTACAAAATGACTCACCATGATCTATCTATCTCTAAGCTTCCTGCCAAAACTTGTGATGTTGCTCAGACTTTGAGGGAGAATCAATTTGGGTAGCCACACTTCAGATATGTAGATAACTCACGTCCCAATGTCCGAAGGGCCAACTATGCGAGTTTCTTCCAGCTTACTTGATTTGAGTGTATCGTGAACATTTTCATTTCTTAGGTCCCACATGTCCCTAGTGCTTCCTGTCCTCCATTTCCCAACAAGCCCATTTTTACGCATCCCACTCACTTTAGGTTTTTGGCTCGTCAAGTCGTAAGTGTCTCGGTGTTACTCAAGTCGGTTATACACATTATATCTCTGCCATATCACCATTCCACGAGTATTAAGTCCACACAATGAGTTAATTGTCACATTAAATTACCACCACGACATACTCAAAATGGATTATGCATAAGTATGCAGGGAAATCTATTTGTTGCTTTTTACCGTTTCATTCTCTACACGGTTTATAGCTATGGAAAGGTCCTTATTCTATCATTTTTCAAAAATTCAAGGTGAAACGTGTTCTAGCAGAGGTTAGGGATTGTCAAAGAGGAAATTTTAGAGGATTAAGAAGTTCATTACATGATCTTTGTGCCCTAACCACACAATGAAGATTCATTACAAAGGGAATGAGCATCTATCTTCATTGGAGACAACCATACTAGAGATAGGAGATAGTGATGCTCAACACCTTAACATGGATGATTTTTGGGCATGGTTTGACTACAAGAACCCTACTCCCATTTCTGAATTAATCAACTAAAGTTAAATTGATCATGAAGGGGATTTTCTAGTTTCTATTCGGTGTGTTGATATTGTGTTATGTTGTAGCTCCTACTTCAAATTAGATACAAAAGAAATCATTGATCCTCACAGGGTAGGTAGTTGTTTGAATAGATGCTAATTATATTATTACTTCCCTCCAAATTCCACTAACTTAAGATTCAAACACTCTCACCAAATATTAGGCCTAGCTTATATTTGATCGGGATAGTGAAAAATATAAGAAAAGGGTGGCCAAATCATGGTTTAAAAACCCAAAGAAGGAAGCTTCAAGATATCCACAGGACTATGTATAGGATTGAATTTAAGGAAGAGATGTCATATTTCATATGAATAATGTGTACAAGGTACCAGATAGACATCAAGATGATGATGTGGAACTAAAGTCCCTTGAATATGAAAGGTCTATTAGACACAATCTGATTGAAACCATTGATTGGTTTGTTAAGGAAAGGGATGATTTGAAGGAACTCATAAACCCTGTCTTGGTGAGGACCAAAATTTTGTTTGATAGGAAAATTAAGTTGATCAGATCAGGTAATTCCAAGCCTTCCCCCCAACAAGCCTCCACTCCTGAGACATAAATTCCTATGACAACCCCTAAGGCACATTTACAATCTCTTGTCTCCACTTGAACCCTCAAATCTAGTATACATGAAGAAAGGAAAGGCTAAGAAGGATGAAAATATGGAGGAAGTAATTGAAGTAAGTTTAAATTTATCTTCTTCAAAGAAACTTGAAGAAATACTTGAGGTTGAACCAATTATAGATCTTTGTGATGATGAGAGTGAGGAGAAAGAACGAGAAGAAAAAGGGAAAGGTAATCTTGAAAAAATTAGTAGAGAGGAAGAAGAAGAAAAAGAGGATCAATTGAAGGATCAAGCTTTAGAATCAATGGATGTTTTAGGATCATCTTCCAAAGAAATTCCTACATCCCAAACTGAAACATCTATGTTGGAAGTATCTATTGTACAAACTTTGAGTGGAATGGACACACTTTCACTTGGGCCCATTGTTCCCTCTACTTCTAGTTCTTATTTTGCTTAGGTACAACCATTGCTGGAAAGAAATAAAGGAAAATACACATCTCATATTGTTGCTCCTAAGTTTGATGATGTGGAAGCTCTTTTAGGTACTACTCCTCCCCATTTACAATGAAATCTAAAACCACATCAAGGTTAGTATATGATTCTCAAGGCTAGCAATTCATGGAGATCCTTAAGCTCGAGCTTGACAAGGATGAAGGAGACCTGGTTGTAAGTGATTTGGAATTGACAAGAATTCCCCTTGGATAATCTACACCTAAGATTGAAGTGCATAATTTTAAGGAGACAATGTCAAGATTAATTGAAAGAGTTTAGAAAGGAAAGAAAACATAGAAGTAGTTGGAAGAAAAAAATCAAATTCTTTCAAATTTTATCAGGTTCTTATTGGAAGAAGATAAGGTACTTGATCAAAATCCCTTAGCATCAATTCCACCACCTTTTATTCTAACTTGTGATGAAGTTAAAGATATCAAATATATTCACAAGCACGCTACTTATGGGAAGGAAATGGAGGCCTTGATTAATGATATGATATTCATAGGATTAAACTTCTTTGAGGAAGCACACAAATCATATGATGAAGTCACATTGATACAACTTAAATTTGCTACAACACTCGGGGTTTAGATAGAGAATTGAAATATTGGAGTGAATTCATTTTAGATCTCTTACTAATGAGTGATAATGAATTCCAGGTTCTTTTGGAAAATAAAGTATTTGATAATGTAAAGTTTAATTTTTCTAAGCTGTGGGTCTTCAACATTGATTGGAAAAAAATTCCTTGATGAATCCATCGGTTAAATCAGGTATATGTTATAGAAGGGATAAGCTTTTAAATCATGTGTTGTATCGCCTTCAGAATATTCACTACCAAATATTCAAGGATAATTCAAGGGATAGGTTCACTATCCAAGAGATTTATTCCTATTTCAAGTCATTTCATAAATAAGATTTGTTCAATAAATACACTATGTCTAAAGATAAGATCAGAGAAATTTGTACAATTGAAACAACCATCACATAGGCCAATAAGGAGTTTGTCGAGGATGCAAATTTTGAGAAAGAAATGGAGAAATTCCTGGCGATCGAGACACATGCAACTACAAATACCATCATTACTCGAGGCATGGACATCTTTGGAGCATTGAAGAGATTCAAAAACCAAGTACTTAAGGTGAGGACTGCCACAAACACTCCTTCGAGTGTCCCAGCTCCTAGTTCTTAGTTTCTTCTTTTAATTAAAATATCTAATTAAGGTGGTTATTTTCTTTCTAGCCATACAATATGTAAGTAAAAGACAAACTAATGTTATAATGCTTAATTAGATATTAATCTTTTGATTAAAATAAGGGAAACTGAAAAGACTCTTTTGTAACCATCCATGAGGCTATTTAAGGAGATTTTCTTTTCATTTGGAGGGATTGTATTTTTATGTATTGGATGTAAAAATACTTGAATCACCAACCAATACAAAAGAAGTTTCATCTTTTCTTGTGCTTTATCTATTTTTGTTCTCAATCTGATTCATGAGAATCTATGTTTATCTAAACAATAAATTTGTGTTTTTTATTTGATTTTGTGATTAGAACTTTTTGTTTATATATGCATAGTTTAAATCTTGTCACTTTACCAAGCATAAGTAAGATACCATTATGCAATCTATGTGTCTGAAAGTGCTCCTCTCTTTATTTTCTGAATACTAATTCTTCTGTTTCCTTTTCCTCTGTATTGAAAATATTATGAGATGAAGAAATATAAAGCATCAAAATCCTCATTGAAATATTGATAGTTTGTACATTTGTAAATAAGTAGATTTTCTTTTTTGTTGTGTGTTTAATAAGGGAACCTCTCCTATAAAGAGGAGGGAATATTTTACCCTAATTATTTCTTGTTTTCAAGGTCAAATATAATAACCAATAGTTTTTACACCCACCATGGGGCACATTTTATGCATCCCACCAAAATAACTTCAATCAGACCAACAACAACAACACACTAGTGGATAGAAGATATACAGAATTCAAAGAACGTAAGGTATTGAAGACCAATATTTTTAGTTGTTTGAATGAGAAGGATTTGTTTTGAATCCAGATGGAAGGAGAAAAGATCCACAAGAACTCCCTCTAGTAAGGATAAAATAATAGGAAACGTTTATTTCCAAACACAATCAATCCCTAACATCCAAGCTTTGGTGTTGGTTGGAGTTGCAGTCCCTTTACAAACCATTTTTCCAAGAATGGAAGCACCTCTACCTTGGGGATAATGGGTTGGACCTTTGGCCCTTGCTCAACCATTGCATGATCTCCCAAAAGAAAATAGGAAGAATTTCCCTACGCTAATAGGTTATAGAGAAGTGCACCAAGATGAACACATTATTTTGTTCATTGTGTCATGCAAAATACTTGGTGTAGAGCATGAGGATGTTTATGTTAGAATTTTTGTGGAGAAAATAGAAGATAATTCCACTAAATTTTTCTATAATCTCCTTGCTAGAACTATCGTTGATTAGATTACCATGAGAACTCAGTTTGAAGATCGATTCAAACTTTCCAAAGATATACACTCTCTCTTCCCTTAAATTTCTCGAGATAATGAAAGAACCATATGAGCCTATGTGAGAGTTCATTACAAAGTTTAACAAATTGGTGAATAAAATTCTTGTAGCCACTCGTCATATGAACCAAATTCAAAAATGTATATTCTTGAATGATCAACTATAAGAAGTAAGTTTTGCATTAATAAAATCCAATCTTGTTACCTTGGATGTTGATCAACACTTAGCCATAACTTTTGAGAATTATTTAATAATGTCCAAGAAATTGAAAAAATACCCTCCTAAATCTAAGGCTTCTCCTTCAAAACCAATTCGAATCAACTAGTGAAAAATATGGAAAATGATCTCATATATATATATATATATATATATATAATTATCTCTGAATACTCCTTACAAGGATATTCCAAGGAATAATTTTCAACCTAGAAATTATCTTCCTCTTTTCCATCAAAAATTCACAATTGAAGGGAAACCTCTCAAATTTCTTGTTAATGCAGCATGTGAAGTTCGGGAACCGAGGATGAAACAAATGAAGTGCAAGAAGAAGCAAAAAAATTCTCTGGTTAAATTCCTCACTCTGAAGGAGTTGATGATGATGAGGATGATTATGATGAGGTAGTGGTAGATATGAATAATGAATCATATGTTTTCATGACCAGAGAACAAATGAAGAAGAAAAAAGAAGTGGTCTAGCCTACAAAAAGATCAAAGGAAGTTCCTGTTACCATCCCAATTGTTGTGAAAAGAGGAGCTCCTATTCCTACCACTTCCACCTAGAAGGTAAGCAGTGCTAACACTCCCTCTACCTCCTTTTCTACACCTAAAGCCAATGTAGCTTCAACTCCTATAACCAAGGCAGCCCCAAATGTCAAATAGAATAGGCCTAAGTGTCCCACCATCTCTAGAATAGACATCCCATCTACCTCAGGATCCTTTGACATAATTGACCACATCAAGAGAACCAAGATCCAAATTTCTGAGGCTAAATTCTATCAGACACATCATGATGCCTTTATGCAACTTGTCAAATTTATCAAATCCAAACCCAATCCTTCACCTACCATGTCTAAATTCCTATTACCTACTCCCACCACTTCACCTCTAAGAAAATTAATGGCCATAAAACCTTTTGTAACTCAAAATATTGAACCTTTGTATGTCACGTTACTTATAGCTTTCCATAAGCTTGGTAATTGTTTTATTGATACGGGAGTATAATATAGTGTCATGCCTGCTAAATGTTCCCATGCTTTGGGATTGAATTTGAAAAGCTCATGTTTTTCATGTTATTCCATGGAAAGTAAAGAGGTGTCATTGGTAGGAAGGATCAAGGATGCACAAGTAGTTTTTTCCTTCTTCCCAGGATAAAAGAGTAAAAGATACTATTATAGTAGAAAATATTTTCACATCCTATGGTATTTTGTTAAGAATAAACTTCTATAAATAAGTGGGAGGAGAAATCCATATGGATTTGTCACATGCTCTCATTCCGGTTAATGGGAAATGAGGATGTTGTTACCTGAAAGACAAACTAAGTATATTGTGTAGAAAACTGATTATCCTAAGGTATGAATTCTCTATGAAGACATTGGTCATGGAAACTACATGATCATATCCGAAGAACAAAAGAAAATTCCTAGGTGTTTGATTGATTACCCTAATGGTGTTTGGATCCATGAATTTGATGGGAGTTTCTCTTCGTTTCTTCTATAGTAGGTGAGGTCTTTTCTTCCCTTGAAAAGAAGTCGTACCCTTTATCATAAAAAATTTAATATAAAAATACAAATAATACAATAGAATATTAAGCTCTTTTTTTGGGTTTGGTAATTACAAGAGAAATGTGAATTAGTAATCTTTGTGCATGGGGTGATGCAAAAGTCATTGTTTAAAAAGTTAAAGGAATTTTTTCATTAAAAACAAAAGGCTAAAGCACTATAGATATATGGTTTGGGATTCAATTAAGATATTGAATTACTTTACAATTGAAGTTGTTTTAAGGAAATAAACACTAGATCCTACATTGTAGCTATTTCAGGGTCCTTACTGATCCCTCATCCTGACTTTTCCCAAGAAAAATTCACAATTGAAATGATACATAGGCTATGTGTGTCAGATAATGTGAACAATTGGCAAGTATTCAATGATCATCAAAATTTTCTCTCTTTCTTGGAACTTCAGGATAATTTCAGTCAGTTGTACATTGAAGGAAGTGAGGCTACTCCTCATAAATATGTATCATTTGTTGTGGCTGAGGAATAAATGAAGAGTAATCTTATTAGGATTGTTGTATTAGGTTAAAAGGTAGCAAGATACCTACGGGATTGGTAAGCCTAGAATATTTATTTTACAAACATGAAATCTATATCAAGTCAAAGATATCACATGGGTTTCATCAGTCATCAAAGGATCAGAAGATTAACATTGGAAGTGAATTGAAACCAAAGCTTGTTAATATTGGTAAATTTTGCACTCATGAAGAGAGAAATAAGGTGGTAGAATTATTAGAAAAATATGTAGATCTATTTTCCTATTCATATGATGATTGGAAATATTTTAAACCAAAAGAAATGCAACATTACATTCCTCTGAAACTAGGGATCAAGCCTTTCCGACAAAAATAAATGCATTATAAACCCAAGATTACGAGATACTATTTACCTAGAGATAATTTTTCCTACTCATCTTGGATTCAAAATCGTATGGATTTTATAAACTTGAATCAGGATTCCCTTAAAGATAACTATCCACTCCCCATGATGGATCAAATCCTACAAGTTGTCATCAACTCTAAAATGTTATCTATGTTGGATGGTTTCTTGGGGATAATCAGATTGAAGTTGATATTCCATATCAACATAAAACAACCTTCACAACACCATGGGGCACTTTTTCTTATAAGAGGATGCCATTTGGTCTAATTAATTTTCATGCAACTTTACAACGTAATGGATTTGGCCTTCAGTGCATTGAAATGAAAATGTATTGTTGTATATCTTGACGATTTGATTGTTTTCTCTAAAAAAAAGGTAGACCATATAAAAAATCTTGAAGTTGTTCTTAAGAAGTGTAAAGAGCACGGGATATCTCTCGAACTCTATTTTTGGTGTCACTGAAGGAAATTTTCTTGGGCATATCATTTCCAAAGAAGGGACCAAGATAGATCCAGAGAGAGTCCAAGATATTTAATAGATTCCCCTCCCCATGAGTAAAAAGGTGTGCACTCTTTCTTTGTAAAAATAAATTTTCTAAGGAGATTTATCCCTGATTTTGCAGAGTTGACTATGAGTATAGCTCAAATGATGAAAGTAAATAAATCCTTTTGCTAGACATTTAAAGGAAAGAATATTTTGAAAATGTCAAGAAAGAAATCGCCAGGACCCCAATTCTTTCTTGTCCTAATTTTGAGAAAGATTTCTTAATCTATTGTTATGCCATCGAGAATACTTTGGCTTCCATTCTGACATAGAAGAATCACAAGGGTTATGAAATACCCATTTCTTTCATAAGTTATGTTTGGAAAGATCATGAATTAAAATATACTCAAATGGAGAAACATGCTTTTCTATAGTTAAGGCAGTCAAGCAATTTTGTTTCTATATCCTCAATTCTCATTCAATTGTCTTTGTGCTGATACAACTGTTAAATCAATTCTCACACAACAAGATTTTGGGACTAAAATAGGGAATTGGGTTATAAAAGTACATGAGTATGATATGGAAATTATGCCTACTAAGTTAGTTTGAGGTAAGGGACTCGTGAATTGATCAAGTAAATGTGCAAAAGGTGATCTACCATAGGAAGACATAAATATCCCCACTATTAGTTTTCTTAATTTGGTGATCAATGGTATGTTAAAAAAGTTTTCATTTTCTAACATATGCATAATTTTCACCCCATTTAAGTAACAAGCAGAAGAGATCCATAAAGCTAAGGTCTGCACAGATGTACTTTGGGACAATTCCCTCTTGAAAAGAGGGATTGATAGAAGATTTCTCAAAAGTGTGGATAGAGAACCAAAAAGAGGTTTCTTAGAGAATTCCATGATTAAGATTGTGGAAGGAATTTATCATTTTTACATATGCTCATAAGATCCGTCGTGTAGGCTATTATTGGTCAACCTATTTCGAGATGAAACTAAATGGGTGGGAATATGTTAAGCTTTCCAAACAATTTTGGGAAGCCCAAGCTAGCCACCGTACAACTTAAACCAATAGTAATGGAAGAACCCTTTCAATAGAGGGGACTTGAGTTTTTAGGAACTCACTAGCATCATTCAAGTGTTGTACATACTCTTGTTTCTACTGCTACTTACTACTTCACAAAGTGGGTGGAAGCTATTCTGGTGAAAATTACAACTTCTGAAGTGGTATGCAATTTTATCAAAGAAAACATCCTGATTAGATTTGGAGTACCAAACAAAATTATCACTGATAATGCTTCCAATTTCTTCTCATATGAAATGATTGATTTTTTCGTGGATATGGGATTTTTCTTGCACATTCCTCTAACTACATCCCTTAGGAAATGGACAAACAAAATCAACAAACAAAATTTTAGTCACTATTATTTGAAAAATTATGAATTAATCTAAGAGGAATTGGTATAGGAAGCTTTATGATGCTCTTTGGGTAGATAGAATCACACCCACAAAGGAAATTTGGATGTCTCCTTTGCTAGTGGTGTATGGAATCTGAAGCTCAGCTACCGGTGACTATGTAATTGCCATCCTTGTATGTGATGAAAAATATAAAAGACTCAAATTACACCAATTCATTGGAGAAAAGAATCATGTACCTGCAGAGATTGAGTGAAGACAAATTGCAAGTAGTGGAAAATATTACCGCACACTAGAAAATGTTGAAATTAATTTTTGACAAGAAATCTAGACCCGAAGACTTCTAGGTGGAGAAATTTTCCTACGCTTGGACAAGAGGTGAAAACCTTAGGGAATCCATGGTAAGTTCAATTATCTTTAGATGGGTTCTTTCAAATTTAGACACTTTTCACTAGAAAATTCATTTTATTTGATCTATATAGATGGAACCTCTCTTCCTCTTCCATATAGTGGGCAATATCTAAAGTTCATTCAGTTCTAGGTGATTAGGAAGTCCTTTGTAAAGTTTTGTATAGTTCATATTTTTGGATTTTTTTGGGGTTCTTTGTTTTGTGTGTGTGTGTGTGTGTTTTCTGCATTGTTCCTTTCTTTACTCTATTTTCCCAATGGTCTTGTTCTGGTATTTTTCAAAAGATTCTAGAGTTCTTGGTCCTTCCTTGTTCTCTTTTGTCCAAGTCAATTCCTCCCTAGAAAGAGCCAATTGTTGTCACCTTCCTAGAAATTGTGTATTCATGTCTTAGTTATTATACTTTTTGGTAAGATTTCTATCAGAATGTCCTTGTGAATGTCTGTGAAGGAAGATTTTTTTCAAATAGTTAGTCATTTTCTAAGCACTTATTTTAAAAGGTTTTCCCTTTGTTGTGCAAACATTTCAAGTTTTGATGTTCCTCACATCCCAAGTTCTTTCGGGATCCTAGTTCACTGATTACCCACCTTTCTTTGATTGTATTGTTTTCCATTTTTTTTGGGAACTTTGGTTTTTCAGAGAACTCATGTCCCAATGTCCCAAGGTCAAACTATGTGATTTTTATCTAGCTTACCCAATTTCAATGTATCGCAGACATTTTGATTCTCGCAACCCACATGTCCCTAGTGCATCCCAACCTCCATGTCTTCGCAAGCCCATTTTTACCACATCCCATTCACTATGGGTTTCTTTGGCTCCTTGTGTCCTAAGTGTCCAAAAGTCACTTGGAAAAGTTGTACACATTCACTTCGCCATATCTCGCATTCCATTTTCTTAAGTTTGCGTAGTGGATTAGTTTTTACATCAAATTCCCCTCTTGACCTACTAAAAATGGAGTATGCATAAATATCAAGAGTAATGGATTATTTTTACTATACTCCCTGCATTTTCTTCTTTTTCCCGCTCTGTTCTCTCCACTATTTGTAGCCGTGGAAAGGTCCTTGTTCTAGCCTTTTTCAAAAAAATTAGGTGCAATGTGTTCTAGCAGAGACATCATGAATTATCAAAGAGAAAAGTTCAAAGGATCAAGAAGTTCATTACATGATCTTTCTTCCCATGCCACGAATGAAGATTCATTACAAAGCGGCATGAGCATCTATCTTCATTGGAGACAACCATGTCAGAGATATGAGATAGTGATGCTCATCACATTTACCTAGATGTTTTTGGACACATCTTGACTACAAGAACCCTACTCTCATTGCTCAATTAATCAAGTAAAATGGAATTTATCACGTGGGGTTTTTCCAGTTTCTTTTAAATGTGTTTATATTGTGTTAGCATGTGGCTCTGCTTCAACTCGGAGATACAAAGAACATCATTGACCCACACGGGAATGTATTTTATTTACTAGATGCTACTTGTATTAGTACTACCATAAGAGATTAACTAAGTAAAGATTCAAACACTCTCACCAAGGCTCAGGCCTAGCTTTTTTATCATGACGGTGAAAATATAAGAGCAGTGGTGCCCAAGTAATGGTTTAAAAACCCAAATAAGGAGCTTCAATACTATCAAAGACTATGTATAGGATTGACTTCAAGGAAGAGTTTTCAGATGTCATCACCCTCCTTTCTAGAATAATGGGGATGCCCTCAACCAATGAGTTCCACTTTTGGATGTGCCCTTATATCAACATCATATGTGAAGGCAAAAAAATCCTGAATTGGGGAGAGATAATCTATGATAGTCTTACTAAATAGTTGGCCAATGTTCAAAGGACTAAGACTTTTTATATGACTTCCTATTTTATGTACACTATTGTTGTTTCGTACAAGGAATGATTGGTGTTCTCTTCTTGTGCATAGTTAAATTTTAAGACTAGTAATCACCATTTGAGAAGGGTGAATAATGTATTCACCATGTAGATTTTCATAATGTTATAGGAAAATATGGCTTAGATATTCTCGAGAGGAGGCTAAACAATTGATTGATGTCTATGGCAGTTATTACACTCCTCTCAAAAAAATTTCTTACATATGGTTGGCTGGATTTGAGGGAACACCCCTGAAACTCCCTATGTATTGTAGTTATAAAATGGCCTTAGTTTTAAATATGCAAGCGGTTGGATAATCTTCGCAAAACTTATAGAGATAAGAATATTGCAAGCATCCAGTTTCCAATCACATTGGGTAACTATAATTACTGAACTGCTATGGATGCCCAAAATGTGGACAAAACAATTTCTCCCCTCACTCTTCATTATTTAAAACCAAGGACTTGCTTTGATATCAAGGGCTTTATTGCCAATAATTTTAGAATGGGTTTCCATCATCTTGTTGATAGTGAAGACTATTGGGCTGATTGTTTTGATGATTATGAAGCTAGAAGAAGGTATTATGGCAGATTGTCCTTGCAACAAATCAAATATTTTGATGTGTACAAGGTACCAGATGGAATTCAAGATGATGATGAGGAACTACAATCCCTTGAATATGAAATGTCTATCAAACACACTCTTATTGAAACCATTGATTGGTTTGTTAAGGAAAGGGATGATTTGAAGGAACTCATAAACCCTGTCTTGGTGAGGACCAAACTTTGGTTTGACAGGAAAATGAATATGTTCAGAGCACGTAAGTCTAAGTTTACCCCCTAATAATCCTCCACTACTCGGATGGAAATTCCTCTTGTGACCCTTATGGCATATGTAAAAAAATTTCCCTCTCCACTTGAACCCTCAACTCTACTATACATGAAGAAAGGTAAGGCTAAGAAGGATGAAAAGATAGAAGAAGTAATTTAAGAAAGTGAAAAACTTCTTCTTCAAAGAAACTGAAGCACTACTTGAGGCTAAACCAGTCAAAGATCTCTGTGATGATGAAAGTGAGGAGAAAGAATGATAAGAACAAGGTAAAGGTAATCCTTAAGAAAGTAGTATAGAGGAAGAAGGAAAAAGAGGATCAATTGAAGGATTGCTATTTAGAATCAATGGATGTTTTAGGATCATCTGTCAAAGAATTTATTCTCAAAGAAGAGCCTACCTACAAAAATTAAACATATGTGTTGGAAGTATCTTTTGTACAAACTTTGAGTGCAATGGGCACACTTGCACTTGGGCCCATTGTTCCCTCTACTTATAGTTCTTTTCATTGGGTACATCTGTTCTTGGAAACAAAGAAAATAAAAGCAACATCGATATTGTTACTCTAAGTTTGATGTTGTGGAAACTATTTTAGGTACTACTCCTCCCCTATCTACAAATAAATATAAAACCACATCCATGTTAGTATCTTATTCTCAAGGACAACAATTCATGGAGATTGCTACACCCAAGCTTAACAAGGATGAAAGAGACTTGTTGGTAAGTGATAAGGTATTTGAAGATGCAAATTTTAATTTTTCTAATTAGTTGGTATTCAACATTGATTGGAAAATAAAAGTCCTTGAGGAATCCATTGGTGAACTTGGGAATATGTTGCAAAAGTTGAATATTTTAAAGCCTATGGTGTATCTTCCTTTCAGGATATTCACTGCAAAATATTCAACTAGAATTCAAGGGATAGGTTCACAGTCTAAGAGATTAAGTCCTAGTTCAGGTCATTTGTTAAAGAATATTTGTTCAAGCAAGACACTATGTCTAAAGATAAGATGAGAGAAATTTGTACACTTCAAGTAGCCATCACAGAGGCCAATAAGGAGTTCCTAGAGAATGCAAAATTTGAGAAAGAAATGGAGAAATGTCAAGCCGAGATGGACTCATGTGACTACAAATACCACCATCCCTCGAGGCATGGACATTGTTGGAGCATTGAAGAGATTCAGAAACCAAGTACTTAAGTGAGGACTGCCATAAACACTCTTTCAAGTTTACCATCTTCTATTGCTTAGCTTTTAATTTCAATTAAAATATTTAATTAAGGTCGCTAGTTTCTTTCTAGCCATACGATATGTAAGTAAAGGACAAACTGATGTTATAATACTTAATTAGATATTAATATTTTGATTAAAATAAGGGAAAATGAAAAGACTCTTTTGTAACCATCCATAAGGCTATTTAAGGATATTTTCTTGTCATTTGGAGGGATCAAATTTTTGATGTCTTGGATGTAAAAGTACTGAATTTCCAATCAATACAGAAGAAGTTTTATATTTTCTTGTGCTCTATCTATTTCTATTCTCAATCTAATTCATGAGAAGCTATGTGTATCTAAACAATAAATTTGTGTCTTCTATTTGATTTTGTGATTAAAAATTTGTGTCAATTGCATGCATGATTAGTTTAAATCTTGTCACTTTACCAAGGATAAGTAAGATATCATTCTACAATCTATGTGTCTTAAAGTTATCCTCTTTTGATTTTCTAAATACTAATTGTTATGTTTCCTTTTCCTATGTATTGAAAATCTTATGAGATGAAGACATCTAAAACATCAAAATCCTCATTGAAATATTGATAGTTTGTAAATTTGTAAATAAGGATATTTGCTTGTTGTGTGTTAAAAAAGGTAACCTCTCCCATTAAGAGGAGGGACTGTTGTCCCCTAACTATTGCTTGTTTTCAAGGTTAAATCTAACAACCAACAGAGACAAACTTATCTAAGGGAATATAACGTTATTTTGTTTAGTATACGATGATATGGTATTTGAAATCCCTCGAATAAAGGTTTTTACTTTTCTAAAACCATGTGCATTTTTGTTCTTACACTTATAATATGTAGGGGAAAATCAAGATATATTGTAACACATGGAAGAATGCACAAAACATAACGAATAATGAAATTGAGGATCAATATTGTTTTCGAATAAAAACTAATAAAAAACGTCAAAAATATGAAAAGAGAAGATAATAGAATTTAAAATTAATACTCAGTAGGCATTGAGGAGAAAATAAAATAAAAAAACAAAAAAGTTAGAATATTAGAATGGTAGACAACTTTTTTCTTATAATATTTGTTACAAGAAATTGAAAGTAATACATATCATTCTTTATTCTTTATTTTGATGATGAGTAAAATTGCGTGATTGGAAACATTGAATTATTAGATATTTTTTTACATATTTTATTAAATACAACTATATAAGCTAAATTTTAAAAATTTCAAAGAATTTTTTTGATAATTTTAATTCTTAAAAATTCAATATTATGTTCTTAAATTAGACTATCAAATAACATGTCTTATTGAACCAAAATGAATGGATTTAAGTTTCATGTATATTGGTAATGCACGATAACACAAATTTATGTTATTTCTTTTCTAATTGTAATTTTTAATCAAACATTTTATTAGGTTAATTAAATTTTCCAAATCCAAATTTCAAAAACTTGAATATTCATAAATTAATGAATATTTATCAATAAAATTTTCTGTGCTAAAAATAGACTTATACGAATCATAATTTTATTTTATTTATACATATATAAGGATAATCTAATGGGAATAGTAAAAAGAGTCATATACATCCGAGAAGAACATATCGAAATTTAAACCAAAAAAACACACTTTTAAAACCACCTAACATAAACCACTAGTCCAACATCACATAAACATCACTTAACTTATTATCCAATAATGAAAATGATAGTGTGAAAAATGCTACCTAGCCACCCACAAAAATATTTAAACCCTAAAAATATAAAAGAAAACAAAATAAGATCAAAATTATACTTCAAGTTTAATGAAATAAAATACCTTGGATTCTTAAGACTAAATAAAAACATATTATAAATTATGTCTAATTTAAACACTATTAAACTTTCAATATTAAATATCCATAGAAATAAAATAACACCATAACAATTAATTAACATCTTAACCAGATTGAATTTCCTCAATTTCTTTATCTACTAAAAAGCCATTATCAAATTGTAAGAAAAAATGTGTGATTCTTACCCACACATTAATAATATGTAGGGGAAAACCATGATTAAATTTATAAGAGAAATGAAAGGATGATGAAAGTGGAAAAGCCGAAAACGTACCGCACTAGCTTTGTATTACAATTAAATGAAATCAGATATATTTTTAATATTGAATATGTAACGTTAAGAAATTTAAATCTTAAAAGTTGAATATCGTGCTTTTAGATTGGACCACTAACTACGACCTCTTCTAAAATGACATTTAAAAGTATAAAAATAGAATATAAGACCTTTGAAATAGAACCGCTCCAACAAAACTAATGTATACATGAAAAGACCACGATGTAGTGTAATAGCTTTATATTTCTTTAGAAAAAGTAAGGGAATGTAAAAGGTTTGATTCAATATTCTTTTAGAAATTAAAAAGATGGGACAATGCACAAATTTATGGGAAAATTTTACAGATTTCTTCTTTGCTAATTCTATGACGGTGGTTATTTTAGAGGAAGTGTCACTCGGTGATATTTTGTTTTTTAAAAGTATCATAATTATTAAGTAAAAACTTATCAACTCAAATATGTGCAAGTATTCGTTAATAATTATATTATTAATTGTATTTTTAAATTTGTTTAATTATATTATAAAGTTTTAATATGATAAATAAAACATATATAATGAGGGTGAAAGTTCCCTAATATTAAGTAGATTCAAATTTCTAAAAGTAAGGACGTTCTTGAAATTGAACTAATTGTCCATCCCGATGAGAATGTTGATCCCGATGAGAGTGATGATTGAACGTGGTGAACAACAAAAAGAAAGAAAAAAATTGGAAGTTGTCCTCTTAAGATGAGCCTTCGATCTAAAAAAGGAAGCACCATGGTAGTTAGGTTTTCTCCTTATGGGTGGCCAAATCTCTTTGACTTACCGATTTTTTTGGCCCTTTCTCCTTTTGGGGCTTCTTTCATCGAGGTTTTGGTTCATCTGTGTGTTTTGTCTTAGGCTCGGTTGGGCCTTGTCCTTCATGTTTCACCTTTGTGCCTTGATGCTTATCTTTCGGTTTGTATAGGGTTCCCGATCCCTTCAAAATCTTCTTTATCACCTTATCTAATAAAAAAAAATTCTATTAATATTCAATTGACTCTTATTAAAACATTTGATAATTTAAAATATCATGAAGTTTAATTATTTTTAAAATTAATTTTTGTAATATAGTTATATAAGTTTGATAGTTCCTGTCCTTGGCAAGTTACTATATTTTCATCATATTCATTATTTACAATCATCTCTCGTTAATTAAAATCTTAGATTTTTGTATTGCTTTTCGCTTTCCTACTATTAAGGTTTTAAGTTAACAATTTCTTAAACAAAATAAAAGCAAATTATATAGTTGTTTGATGTTTATTGGTTACTTTGTAATGAATAGACGATTGTTGGGCCTTATTCCAATCAATTTTTTGGTAAAATTTTAACATGTATTCTGTTATAACAACTTCACTTAAATGAAATATATAAGCATCAATTCAATGTTACATCATATCTATTCAAATTTCGTTGCTACTTTCCACTTGTTACTACATTAAAACAAAGCAATAGAAAGACAATGGATCCCTTTATTTTATGCATGGAAAAAATTATATTCATAATTCAACAAGATAAACAACATAGTTATATCTATTTAAATTAAAAATCAAACAACATAATTATAAAAATTTAAACGCAATATCCAACAATACATTTTAGAGGAACTAATGATTACACAACTTGCATTTTCAATACATAAAATTTCAACTAAATCACCATTACAGCCCTTAGTGAATATTTAATAATTACTATTTAAATTCATAAATATGCAAATCACATTGTGGCCTTTGTTTCAATCTTTGAAGGACAAGAGAAGATGTTCGGGATGATATTTGATCAAAAACCGAATTCGAGGGAGCCTATTATTTTAAGATTCACTGAGACAAAGCATAAATAATGCTTAGCGACCGCTAGCCCGTTTAAAACATAACCATTTTCGTATATAACATAGCATAAATAATGACCAGTAGTCGCTAGCCCATTTAAAACATAACCATTTTCTATATATAACATAGCATAAATAATGGCCGGTGGCGAGTGCTGTTAAACGTAACCATTTTTGTATATAACATAACATAAATAATGGCCAACGACCGCTAGCCCTTATAAAATAGAAACATGTTTTGTACATAACATAGCATAAATAATGGCTAGAAATTTGCTAGCCTATATAATGGATTCCAATATTTGATTTTCTGGATTCCAATATATGGGACTTTGGAGTACATATAATTCCAATATAGCTGATTTTAGATTCCAATATATGTGATTTTGGATTCCAATATATGCGATATTGGAATCCAATATCTACGATTTTGTATCCCACATGTGTGATTTTGGAGTGCAGATAATTCCAATATTTGACATTTTGGAATAAAAAAATAGCAATATTGGATTTCAATATTGAATATATTTTTTAGCTGCTAGGACTGGAATAAGTCCCAATTTAGTGAAATTACTCTTTTAACATAATACGTATTTTGTATGGAATATCTCTAAGTAATTAATGCTGATAGGAATTACTTATAGTTGGGCTTGAGCTAACAATGTGAAAATCAGTGGTCGAAAATCATTGCGAATAGATGAAAGATAATGTGACAGATCCTAATCATCGATGTCATTATAGTACAATGCCACATCTATCAATAGTTCCACATTTGCTTTAAATGATGTATTGTTGGTGGCAGTGTATGAACAGTCCATGCATTTCATTTTACTTTTGGGTAGAGAGATAGGTTATTTGCCTGGGATGTTAGCAAACACGAGTGGCGATGGTCATCTTTTTAGGAGAAAATGGATTTTTATTCCTCCTTGGTTTCAAGAATGCAAGCAGGTCATGCTTGCAATAATAAACTTTATGGGAGAGTGTGTTCTAAATTATGTGGTGACAATTTCTCTGTGCATGACAAGGTAATTGGTTCATAAAAATGCATCAATAAATCATGGCTTATTCATTGTATCATGGAGATTTCTCAAAACATTTTTGGTTCAATGTCCATAAGACTTACAGGGGTTTTGTGTTTTTCTTTAATCTACAAAACTTGCATTGACAATCTTCAAAATCTTGAGTGTTGCTTATTAATGCTCTCCCCTTATTTATCAGAATTTTTGTCCTCTCTGGAATATTTTCTATATTGTTCTATGGAATCGTTATATGAAACATTACACATTTTAAATTTTGAAGACAAGTCTCAAGTTTTTACAGTTGGAGTAGCGACATTTGTTTCTTTACATGGATGAACAACAAAGCTGGTCATATTTTGAGAAAGTTTTGATAGGTTTTTCTATTAAAGGATGAAAGCAAGTATTCTATAGAGAAAGACTTTATTTGGTAAATGTATATCAAAAAATCAAAAAATTACATGTACACATAATGCATGCAATGTGTTTGACAAAATTCGTGAGTGAAAATACTATTTTTAATTGGGATTTGGGAAACATACCAATAAAAATAATGAATTACACTCAAAATAGACAAACAAATAATGGACCTCAGCTGGTATCTGGGGATGAGGTTGTTAAGAAATTTTAATAAATCAGTTTACACTAGAACACTCAAGACCATCGATAGATTTGATGATGCAAATAGGTTAGGAGTGATGGATTTATGGACTAATGGTGTGCTAAGTATTGTGGTCACTCAGAATATGACTTTGATTTTTTTCTCAATTCCTTTAATTTACTTTATTTCTTTCCGTGTTTCATGGTGCTACATTGTTGTATGTAGGTAGATTGTTGACAGACTTTGGAGTGGCCTGACATCATTCACAGTAAGCATATCGACTTGCCTACATGTTTTTAATTGATTCAGCTGAATGCATTTTACAACTTTATGATGAATTGCATGAAGTTCTCTATCTTTGGCTGCTTCATGTCACAGGTATTACTACTTTTGGGACGAATAGTTGTGCGAAAAATTCATCAAAATTATATATGGATTTGTAGCTAATTTTAGTGAATCTAAGCATTTAACAACTTCTTTTTGTAGAAATTTGATTTTTATAGAGTTGATATTGGAAGGCACTTTCATTTTCTATTTTTTACTTTAACTTTATTAAGTGTCACTTTCATAAAAAAAAATACATAAATCTTAAATACATCTATTTGAAAAATGCGAGATATCAATCTTAGGGCTCTTATGCTAGAAAAAGTTTCCTATTGTCTAGTGGAAAAGAACATTAAAATTGTTAAACCAATGTTCAAGAGGTATGGAAAAATAAATAATAAAAATAACACCAAATTTGGCTATATTATGTTTTGTTGATTGACCTATCAAAGGAAAAATAAAATTTTCTTTATGATAGGAAAATAGATGTTGAATTTAAGATCAAAATTACTGAGATATACAATGGGATTCCGAAGTTAAGGTCGCTACCAATTATTTATATAGGAAATTACATCCCATGTTCCTCCACAATACCACTCCTCAGCTATGTAATGAAAATAACTTCAATTTTTTCTTTATTATAATGAATTCACAATTGTGTACATTATAATATTTTACACATGCCTTCTTAGCACATTAGCTTTACTTGGGATTATGAGAATTATTTTCTATAGATTTTTAATTATTTGAATGAATTTATTTTCTTCTTTACCAATAAAAAATTAGGTGGCTGTACACAATGATTGGCTGAAAATTTATAAACCATAATTTTTAAAAGATTCGTTGATATATATATATATATATATATATATATATATATATATATATATATATATATATATATATATATATATGT
This sequence comes from Taxus wallichiana var. yunnanensis, assembly GCA_018340775.1. NCBI lineage: Eukaryota > Viridiplantae > Streptophyta > Pinopsida > Cupressales > Taxaceae > Taxus > Taxus wallichiana. The sequence goes on from CM031243.1 coordinate 832,903,478, forward strand.
TAAAATATATAACTTGTTTGTATATATGTGAGAAATCATAAAAATAAGTTAGAAAAAAAATAAATTTACAACCATCTCAAAAAACTAGGTTATCAATAAATTTTGATAAATTGAAATTCCAGGATGTTCAACTTTGGTGTTTTTCAAATTACCGCTAAGTATTACAATTATATTGTCTTGGATGTTATTCTTTCAGCTCTATGACATGAATTAAATAGTGTTAAATAATTATGTCATCTTCCACCTCACTTTAATTTCAATTACTATATCTTGAACAAGAATATTATTAAAATCTATTTAATTTCAAGTTAAATATCTTCCATAAAAATAAGTCATGTAAAACTTGTTTATTTTTCATAAAATATGTTTAAGATAACACTTAATTGTGTAAAAAACAAAGATAATATTATCATGTCTTGAATAATAATATTAATAAAACCTATTTAATTTCATGTTAAATATCTTCCATAAAAATAAGCCACGTAAAACTTGTTTATTCTTCGTGAAATCCACTTTGAAAATCATTAATTTTCCAAGTGTACTTTATTTAAAGAATCAAATTTATAATAGGTTTAAGCCAGTCGTAAATGAAAATGATATTTTATTTAGAATAATATACTCATATCTTGTTTCTTTATTAAATATTTCTTTCTTACGACATAGAGATGACCATTAAAGACACTCACTTCAATTTTTTCTTGTCTTGGGCTCATTAATGTTGGAATCCTCACTAGTAACTGTAATAAGACATCCCTTCTTAAAATACCACCATTCCATTATGAATAAAATAGTAAAGTGGGGATCATTTCATTGAGTTTGAAAACCTTGTTTATGCTAGCACTCAATTGTGTAAAGAATCAAGAGAGTATTAGTCTTGATTCCTAACATTCCATGGCCTTTCACCTCAATAAATGATAATTGAGTTTCTAGATGAATCGTGAGCGTAGTTGTGCACAACTTTCCTATCAAGTATGAATGTGAGTTTCTAGATGAATAGATGAATGGTAAACTCAATTTAGTAAATTAAAAGCTGCCAAATAATTGAAATATTAGTACTTTTGTAGGTTCTATACATATGACCATAATAGCGATGACAGTGGTGTAGGTATTGAGAGAGATAGTAAGTCATCCCCTCCATGGTTGAACTTGTTGGAGAAGCCAAATCTTTTAGCTTGCAAAAAATAATGTCAACGAGATCGTGGGCACCATCTACAATTTCCTCAGCACATGCAGTTAGAAGATGTACAAGGCATGTTCCCTTGTATTCAAGTAAATTAGTACTATGTGGAAGGAATCCAATTATTGCATCCTAAATAGGAATTATAGTTTTCCACTTCCTAACCCACATGAAAACTATGCTAAACATCTATAAATTGCATATAATTCTCTTCAATTGAATTAATATTGATTTCTGAGGTGTACGAGCAATCATGTATTATTTTTTCTTTGAATAAATAGCTCCAAGAAGGCCATTGGGTGTTAATTAAATAAGAATCTAGATCTAAGAAATCATCATTAAAATATGCAATATTCACAAACTTATTGTCCAAATATTCAAAGGATTTTTCAATCATATATTTTCCATATTTGATGTTGCAACACAATATTAAATGATATTTTCTAGGAATATACACACCAATTATAGCAAGATAATGTCATTACAATGGATAAAATATTCAATATACACATTATAATAAGACAATATCAACACAATGTGTATAAAAATTAAAACAGTGTACACTAATATTACTTTGCTAGTTGTTGCTAAGGGAATAAAATTTAAAATACATGGCATATTGTTAAAGGAATAATATTTTATATATGGTTACTTGGATTAATTCTTCTAAGCTGTATTGAGGATTCTAACCATGCTCATTTATTAAGCACGCATCCCTAGTCATGCCTACATATCAACATTTCCATTTCACATTTACAGTGCAATTTCTAGTATAATGTAATTTTATTCAATAAGAAATGATATAGTATGGAAATCCCTTGAATGGTTTCTTTATTCCCCCAAAACAATGTGTGATTCTGTAATGTCCCCCTTTTAATTAAAAATTAAAAGGAAGAGAAAATCAATCTACACATGTAAAATTAAAAGGAAGATAGATTTTTATGTGCGAATCAAAGATAAAAGGGGAAGTTTGAATTCACCTTGGGATAATAAATACATTTTAAAAGGGTGAATTGAGTGACTAAGAAATTCACATTTTCGGGAGACTATTTAATATTCAATATTTAAAAAATAATAAAGTGATTCCTTACTATGTATGGGTAAACTTCTATGGGCCACATTTGTTTTAATCCCTACGCACTTAATGTTTTACGGTGGATTTGATTTTCAGGTTTATATTAAATAAAGATCCCCTCCTAGAGTATGGCGCCAAAAAGGGAGAAGAACCTTGGAGGATGAGCAAGCAAAAGCTATAAAAGAGAGATGGCTACTCCTTTTTTGGCATGTTGACGGTTTATGAAACTTATCTTCATGCTTAAAGAAGGGATGTATGCCCACTTGTGATAAAACAAAATGTGTTCTTTAACACCACCATTTGTGAAGTGTGTGTTCCCATTTGAGCTTGAAGTAATAAGTTTTCAATCATTTCTTTTCATATGTATAAGGTGCCATTTTTGGAGAAGATCTAAAGCTTGCTTTGAGGGGTTTTTAAATGTGATTTATGGTGGAAATCTCTGTTTATATGCTGCTGGTTTTTATTTGATAAAAGTGACTTGTATGGGCATATTTTAATGGAGACTTGAAGTATTTTGAGGTGATTATCAAGCTGTTGTTTTAATTTAATTTATTGCAAATCTAAAATTGCATTTATTGACTCTCAAGTGAAAGGAGAAGTGCTGGTTTTAAATTATAGATTTTACCCTAACCCTAGCGACTAGGTTTGGGATTTGAAGGGCTGTTTTGAATGGTTTCTAGTGCTTAAAAGGTTATGATATTTATGTTGATAAGAATCCCATAATTTTCCCTTTCTAATACATTTGGATTCAAGTGAAAAGAGTTAGTATTTTGAGAGTTATGAATTTCTGAAGTTTGATTAGTTTTTAGCAGTTTAATTAATTATTTTTACTTCGCAAATTGTATTGGTTAAAGAAGTACAAATACCAAATGGATTTCCCATCCAACTGTCACTTTGGCTCACTCCAACCCTTTCTAGTTGTATTGAATCTCACACTAGGGTTTGTTGAAGTAAACATAGGAGGGTTTATTTTCTAAGTGTTTCTAATTTTTGCAAGTATTAATAATATTTGGTTAATATCCCACAAGGGGATATTACAAATTCTATTTCTACATGTTAATATATTTAGCAAAAAATCATCACTAATATCATACCACATGGAAGAAAGGAAAAAGCAAAAAGAATAATGAAAGTGGATGCCAATATTTATTTTCAATAAAAAATTAAAGAAAACTAGTATAAAAATGAAAAGACAAGGTAAAGAACTTAGCGCAAAGGAAATAGAATATTTATTCAATACTCAAAGTGTGTACTAATTGGGGAGAAAAGGAAATTAAAAAATAATAATGAGAAAAAATTGACCTATGATAACCTATATTTATTTGTTAGTATCTTTAGTGTATTTTTGTTTTTAAAAATTGAGTCATTTTATATCATTTTCTATTCTTTATTTTTCATGGTCGGTTTAGTTTTGTCATGTCAAATTTTGGATTCCTTGAATAGTTTATTTTATTATTGGAAAATATTTTTTTGAAAGGGTGTATACCCTTTTACAAGAAGGCTCAAAATCCATATTTAACGATTATATCATAGCAGAAATGATCAAAATTAGGATAAAGCATGAAATCCTAGTAGCGAGAAAAAAAAATATTCAAAATAGAGGCGAGAAACAACAACTTATTAGAACAAAAATAGCTTATAAACATCAACCAAAATATAGTGTCACAACAATACCAAAGCAAAAATGAAATATGCTATCCGGAAATGAAATATGAGGTAATATGGAACAACCGAATAGAAAAATAGAACAAAATAAGTTAGGTGGAGAAGTGTTATTTTGAGAAATAAATTTTTTATTTTTACATGCGATTATTGAACCAGTTGAAACCTCTTGTTGACAATTTTTCACTCATGCAAAAATAGGCAACTCAACACTTCGTTACGATTGATGGCATTAGTAAAGTGAACCTAAGCGAGAGGAGATTCTTTAAGTTTAATATTTGTTCCTTTGGATTAATTAATGATTACATTTAATTTTCTGCTATGTGTGCTTTTACAAAATGTAACAAATCACATAGTCTACATTTTCATGTTTGACTTTAGCAAAAGAACACAAATACCCCAAAGAACAGATGTGTTATCTTGATAAAGACAGAAAAATACAAAATAGATGAAGTGTTAAGTTTTGGAACAAAAATCAGAGTTGTAAATTACAGCAATCAAAGTTCATTACTAAGGTTACAGGTATTTTAAATTTCTTTCCTTCATGATTAAATACATTCAATTATGTTATTGAGTTGTTTAATTCATTATACAATCCATATACAAAGCTGAAATGTAGAAGGAAGTACACAACTCAGTTTCAAAATTCAATGTTTTATTCATAAGGAATTTCAAATGTTTCCCACACAAGCTGTGGGATGTGACTCAAGTAAACATCATAACTACTGAAATAGAAGGTGCATGTGCATGAAAATAAAATCAAAAGAATATGAAGGAACCCATCATTTCCTTGTTTCTTTTGTCTCCTTTTGCTCCACTCTTAGCTCCATCTTTTCTCCATCTTCATCCTTGTTATTCAACACTGCATCTGTACCTGAAAAACAAAAAAAAAAAGAGACTATCAATCACGAGCTCAGGATTAAATCATGTTCTTGTATTGTCTATCTTCATGCAAATGAATCTCCTGATATCATGAGGTATGATTATATAAAAGATAAATGCATATAAAAAAAAAAAAACATTCTAAATAATTACATATGATTCTCACAATCATTTTAGAAGAGATAAAAGATAAAAAAAAAACTATGGAACAAAAGAGAGGCCAAAAAGCCTAATGTTTTCTAACTATTTTTATCTAAATGTGCAGTATAGAGTACAAGTAAGAGGAAGAAATAAACATTAAGTTTAATCAGCATTTTACATAAAGAAAAGTACATTTATTTCAATAGAGACTAAAAGGAATATACAAAGATGTACCTATATTAATCCATAAAGAAATGCATTTTTAGTGCTACAGATTCTAACAAATGGAATGAGATAAAATTTGAAGCTGAAACAGAATGGAAAAGGAAATATGAGAAAATTTTGACAGGGATTTTCCATGTAAAATGGACATTTAACATCTTTCCATCATGTTATTTAACAATTAATAAAGCTTGAAATTGTGACAAAATATAAACTACTATCTTAAAGCAAATAGTATGCAAGAAAGGAAGAGATTGTAGAAATCTTCAAGAGTGTAAACAATATCAAGGTGTATAAGAAACCCAATGAGATTTCTTTTAAAACAACGGTTCATGTTCTTTTAGGATAATATCATGATTAAAATCTTAGATCGATAGGAGAGTTTCAAAAATAAAATTTGATATGAAGAATGAATGATAATAAATGAAAGGGAAAAGTACAAAATTCAAAAAAAGATCTTGATTCAAATGTTAAGGATGATTGAAAATAGAAATATCTTAACACAACTTGCTCCACATAAGGAAGGAGTTTTCTTAACACAGCTACAGGAGAATACCAAAATACTAAAATCATATATTATAGAAAGTTGGAGAAGAAAGGAGAGAATACATTGTATAGTCAAAGATACAGATTCAGATGAATACAGGTTACTTCATGATAAAGAACAACTTCAGTTACAGTACAACTAAGGATGCAGAGGGTAATTCATGATGAAGAGATAAAATACACAATGCAACCAACTCAATGTACAACTACAGGATCAACTTCAGAGAATCATGACATCACAAGGAACAAACTTCCATAGTCTCAAGAAAAGGGTTCCAACCACTGCATACTTTGAAACATTGATTAGATGAAAATGTACCTTTAAATCAAAATAACATTCAGAAAAAATAAATGTCATAGTTCATAATGGTGAATCAAGAATCAATTTCAATCACACATCATCAAACAGTTGAAATCATGATTAAAGAAATTACAAAGTAGTGAAGAAATGATAAGATATGATTTATAATGATAAGGTGAAATACAAATTAGCATATCTAACACTTAAGAAGCATAATTAAAAGAATAAAGGAGTGCAATTACATATTTAAAATTTAGATAATGATTTAGATCTCAAGCAATTTATAAAATACTTAGACAAGAAGAAAGAGTAAATTTTAATAGATCAAACTTAATGAGAAAGTTGAATGTTTGAGATTTGAAATGAAACAAGGATAAAGGATTCATTTTAATTTATGACAATAAAGATGCGAGTACATGTACTTTCAACATGGTACAAGTGTAAGCTTTTACAAGTCACAAAGGATACAATACAAAATTGAACTAGAAGAGAGAAACAAAGATATGCAAGTTAAAAATTTCAAAAGGAACCATTTTTCAACAGTTACAAGCATGATATAAAAAATTTGGATAGAAATTTTTTTTGAATATGGTTTAATGATTCTAAACTTAAATCAACCAATTTGTATTAACAACTAACATCTCTATGTACAGTTAAGATGTTCTTTTGAGTCAAATAAAATAATAGTTCAACATGTATCTTGACTAATGAGACATCAATAAAAATACAATCAAGGTATGAGTTCGAAGAAATGGAGAGACCATCACACACTTACTATCTTAAAAAAAACAAATGAAGTTCAAAGATGGAATTAATCTAATATCAAGATAGATACTCTAGAATTTTGAGAGCCTCAGATTAATAAGTGTATATCAACTTTAGAAATCTATAATATAGTAGAAATAAAGTAAAAAATCTATGAAGAAGTATTTGAACACAATAACAAGTCACTTGGTTTCAATGAAAATATAAATACAGTTTAGATTAAAGTGAAATAGCTCAAATACACAGAAGAAAATAATGACCCATTTGACAATTTTAAATAAATTTAAAGTTCTACGAATTTAAAAAAGCTTAAGCCATCTAAGACAGATTTTATGCCAAATTTTAGAAATGCAATGAAAAGGAATAAATTACAAAAACCTTAAATTAAAATATAGCAAAAAGAATCTCAAAATAGAATCCTATGCAAAAAAATAAAAAAAGGTTTCAAAAGCAAAATCATGAGCTTTATTTCTAGATGATAAAAATATGGAAAATCCAAAATGAACATATGAAGGAAAAAAAGTGAAAAAAATAATGGAAAATGTAAATGTACATCAAATTCAATTTGATAAACACCCAGAAATCATAGAAGACAAGGATCAAAAATAAAATTTTGAGATCACAAAAGAGAAAATATTTCGGAAAAAAAAAACCCATCTTGGGTAATTTTGAAACTCAATTTTATCGGATAAAAAATTTTATATAGAGGAACATGAATTATACAAAAAGCTTGAAGTTTCCCATCAAAATGATGATCGGGTCTAGAGTCAAAGCGATGATCAACCAAAATATTTTTGAACCATAAGAGTTGAAACAATCAAGAGAAAGAGATCAAAGAAAAAAGAAACATTTTAAAATCATTAAAATGGATCAAGGAAAAGTTAAAATGGAACTATACACAATTAAAAGAACAAAACTAGCTCTAACCTTTAACCATTCATGGTTAAAGAGTTTATTTGAAAAAATTGAAAGTAAAGAGAAAAGCATGATAATAAGAAGAAATTGCCCACAAATATAGTGAACCATAGAGAAAAATCTTTAAACTATAAAAAAGTATTCAAACCTTAGACAAATGTACTCATATAACCTAAAAAAGAATGAAAAAATGCATGTAGTTCAACTCACGAATGGCTAGAATCATGCTTAAAAGATGAGAAAGTAAAAATGAAATAGGTTCAATGGATTTAAAAATCATGAGAACTCAAGAAATCAATTTAACAAAATCCCACATCATTCATACGAAGCTTCATAAAATCTTTCAAATCTTGTAAATCGAAATGGTCTAAAATTAATCGAAGTAAAATAGTTCTTCTTTATGAAGAAACCAAGACTCAAATATCAAAAAATCATAGCGAACATGATCAAATCTCATAAAGTAAAATAAATGAAAAATGAAAAAAATGGTGATATTTAAAACCTAACTCTATAGAGTTGCGAGTTGCTCATCAGGTGATGAAAATCAAAAATCTTTAAATTTTCCATGGCTTTATTCACTCGAAACAACGAATATGAAAAAATTGATAACCTAAGTTTTAATCATCATAATTCGATTGAGTTATCATCAAGACATAAGATCATGAATACATCATAAATGATCGAAAACCTAAAAATCAATGTAAATCATGAGGATCGATTGAGTTGAAGATCGATTAATTACACAAGATCAAGATCATATAAACCATTCACCAAATTCAAGATAAAATCAAAATCAAACACGTATCATCTCCAACCATTGTAATTAGAATTCGATGAAAAGATAAAGTAAGTACTACAATCAATGGATCAACATTTTTTTACTAAGATCAATGTAAATGGACCATGATTATAGGGTAATCAACCATAAAAAAATCATGATGGACTACAAATTACATCAAAACCAATGAAGGGAATAAATGTATCACATGTAAAGGAAAATGGAAACCCTAATCTAACTCAAGGTTAGCATCATTATCATTGAAAAACTCATAAGGGTGATCATCATGAGGGTTTGGCCCATGTTTTTTTTTAATTATTCACATTGATTTTCAAAAGGGGTTCCAAACTATAGTCCCAAATATGATGATTAAAAAAGCTGACCACAATGATTGGCAAAAAGGGAAAGCATTACCTTATATTCATATGAGAAAAAAAGGGATTAATATACATTCTCATCATCATAGTGTAATAAAATTTTACCAATGATTAATTCAAGACAAAACCATAGTCCATGTGCCAACAAGCAAAAGGTAAACCTCATATTATTTTCTATGATCCTTTCATCAAAAGCAATCAAGCTATGCCATTAAAGAACTATGTTTTCGACCAAGTGAAAGAATGAAAAATATTATAACCTAATGATTATTCAAAAGGAGGTCAAATCTAGAATGAAGACAAAGTGTTCACATCATAGGTGGTCCCCACAGTGGGAGGTTTAGAAAGCAAACAATAGCATTATGTGCACAAGTGCAATTCTTCATGTGACCACAAGAAGACAAGAAGTCAACATCAGAGTACAAAGATTCAACATCCACAAAATAAATATTATTTGGTGACCCCATAAAGTGGTCCCCAAAATGCATGGGTGATTATTTTAACAAAGTATTGCAAATAAAGAAATTATTTTTACTCACAGAGATTTATTCTTGCATGTGCATCCAGGAAGGGCATGATTAAAAGTGCTATTTTTTTACAATTACAAGTGGATCAAGTTGCAGATGTCACATCATCAGCTAGAAGACAAAATTGCATGTATTGGAGAAGACTTTCTCATCAAGAAAAGCTTATTATTAGCCAAATTATTCATCCAACTTTATTAAAAATAGAACAATCAACTGTAGTTTGATTGAGTTATATTTTGTAATCAAGGCTATTAATGCCTCATTGTATTAGCATGCTTATTTTTATTCCTTTATTTATTTAGGATAAAGGATAAAAATAGGATGCATGGGTGAGTAAAATTTTAGTCTATTTTTAGGAAGGGTGGGATGAATATATTTTATATATATCATGTGTGAAAAGAAGCAAAAGGAGGAATTTTTTTGACATAAGAAGTGTGAAGTATTTGTGTCATTTTTCCCTTTGAATGAGAATTGATTTCTTCCTTTCCAATTATTTGTAGCTTCATGTATACTTTATTATTTCTTGTGAATTCAAAATTACCTGATTGATCATCTTACCTTGCTAAAATTTAGTAATTTATACATAATATTAGTGTGCATGCTTATCTTAACAATATTGTTGTGAATCATTCCCTCAATACATCAAGTGTTTTCCTTAATATTCTGCTGAAAACTATTGGTTTGTGCACCCAAAATCCATTCTCAAATATTTGTGCATGTACTCAGTCAAATCCCTCAATAATTTTGGTGTATCACCCCATTTTTCAATTCATTTATAGTCATCTTTTACCCTCAAAACCCCAAAAATTAGTTTAGGATACATCAAGAAGGAACTGAGCCTTGATATCGAGAGACTCACCTCAACAATAGGTATACCCATAGACCTGAGGTGTTTCCATTGTATCTATGAAAGAGAGAGATCCAGAGCAAGCTTAGAACCCCTGCAGTCATCTCTCTACATAGGGTGCAATTTTGAGAGATAACAATTTTTGGCATGCTCGGTGGGACTACGAATCAGATCTCTATGTAAGTAAATTACAACAATTTATAACATATTCACAATAAATAAAAGTTACTTTTGGAGCAACAAGATGTAACAACTTATTCTAAAGATTAAAATATTTATTTGGTGACTTCATAAGGTTGATTTCAGACCAATTTTTGCAGCATGTTCCATGCCTAAAGTGACTACAAGATCATCGGTAAGAGGAATTCCTTCTGATTTTATTTCTTTACCTTTGAATTCTGCAAGAAGAAGAAGAGTTGGTAACACCCTACCTTATAATAGGCCTGGTTTTAACAACCCTCCTCCTAATCCTCCTTCACCATGTATCAATTTCTTTGTTTAGATCCATTTTTTCCAATGGCTATTCAACCACCTAGGAATTTTGTGACCTTTACTAATGGAAACCCATTAGTAATTCCAGTTTATCATGATATTCCTAATGTTGCCATGAAAATTTTCCTTCATTTACTGGTGAAAATCAGGTTACACCTACAAGAGCACATCAAAGATGTTGCAGCCTATGTGCAGTCCATAATATAACACATGAAGATGTGGCCTTGTGACTTTTAGTTGCATCCTTTAAAGGGAAAGCCTTACAATGGTATAAAATTATAGATTGGAAGCATAAGAACTTGGGATGAGTTAGGTGGTAAATTTCTGAAATAATTTCAAGATAATTTAGATCATTTATCCCTCATAGAACAATTGTCTACAATTAAGAGAGCTCCTCATGAATTTATGGTCAGTTTTAATATCCATTTTTGCTAGAACTTGGGAAATAATTCCAGCAAGTGTCAAGCCTCAAGTTGACCATGTTTTTCTTTATTATCTTAGAGCCTTAAATAATGATATTTCAACTATGATTCAGTCTATGGGAGGTGAAACTCTCCTGATAACTTATGATATTGCTATAAAGGCTGAAAATAGTCTTATTCAAGATGGAAAATTAGCACCAAGGCCTTCAATGCCTTTTTAGTAGATTTGGCACCTATCCCACAACCTATCACCATTTTGGAACCTACTATTGCAGCCCCATCAGATGATGTGTTTAAAGCTTTATAGACTATGGGAAACAAGCTAACTTTGATTGAAAATAGACTTGCATTACCTAGTAGGCCTTATCAAGCTCCTTATCAATAAAACAACAAAATAGGTACCTTATCAACAAAATCAAAATTATAGACAACCATATCAGCAAAGAAGTTTGACCCAAAGGCTCCTAGTTCATCTAATGACTTTAGTCTAGTTAATATGGCTATAGAAGAATGGTTTCAACCTTGTAATCAACCTCATCAATTTAAATTTACCCAAATGCATTCCTGAATATAAGCCTTGTTGCACAACCTCAACCTGAGACATTGTTCATGCCTCAAATGGAGGGTGGGCAGCAAGAAACTCATGTTCAAAAAACACTTGAACAGAACTTGGTCAATTTTAGTGAAGATGATTTTATTGTAGTTACTACTAGGGCCAAGAAAAGGCCTAGGAAATTCAAAATTTCAAAACAGACTGTTCTGCCATAGTCACAGATAAAACAACAACTATAGGCCAAAAATCAGCTAACATTTCTGTTGTTCCTCAGAAAATAGTAGGTGTTTCAGCTAGTAAAGAACAAAAAAACATTCACAACCTGATCCAAGAATATTTTTATACCTCAAGATATCAAAAAGTAGTGAAGCAGAGTCAGTTTTCACCAAAGCCTATGCTAAGACAAGTAGAATATGTTTCAAAACTATTGCTTCTTTTAATATTGTTTGATGTAATGAAAAATCATAATGTTAATATCTCAATGTGGGATGCTCTAAGTATTCTAGGACAGTAGGAGATGCTTTCTCATGAACTTGCTAAGTTGTAGATTTCTTCAAAAATAACAGAAAAGGAAGTTCAAAAAATAGACATGGTCCTTGGAACAATGGAACAAGACACATTAAAGAATTTAAATGGATGGTTCAAAAGGTCTTAAATACTCATGATATCAAGAAGCCACCACCATTTTATTTATCTCTGATTATTGGAGATCATTTAGTTCATAACTACATGGTTGACAATGGTGCAAGTAGCACAATTATGCCAAAATCAATTGCGGAAAAGTTGGGCCTGCAGTATGAGCCTACAGAGAAAAGTGTGTTGTAGTTAGATGGGACAAAAAACTAATACATTGGTGTTATCAGAAACCTGGAAGTAACTTTACATGCTTGTCCCAACATTACAATTCTACAAGATGTGACTATTTATAGATTTGCCTCCTTATTTTCCTTATGTTTATCATGAGATTTTACAACAAAAATAGGAGGTTATCTTTCTTTAGATTGGTCATTTTTTTTCTTTACTACACGATATGGAACTAAGGTTACTGTAAATTTGAGCCTCTAGCTATATTTCATATTGAGCCTCATGCTTCAAATGCTGCAACAAATTACTCAATTCTAGATCAGTTTGATTTTGATGTTACAACTCATGTTTCCGCACTTGATGGTGTTTCTAATCTGTTCATGGATGAAAAGACTCAAGAAGAACATGCTATGACCCTTTTAAGGAAGTGGAAGAAGATTTTTTTGGTGTTTATTGCTTGCATGAAGAAAATGCACCAATTCCCTTGTTGTCCAAAAATAGAAGAAGTAACAAAAGGGCTATGGAAGCTTCACTTGATGGAGCCAAAAATAAGAAAGGAAAAGGTGTAGGTTTAATGCTTACTTCCCCTTCAAATGAAAGGTATTTTTAACTTTAAGTTTGTAGTTTTCTTGTACTTGTAATGTAGCTAAATACAAAGCGTTAATTCATGGCTTGCAATGGGCTAGAAAGAGAGGTATCAACACTTTACAAATTTTTAGAGATTCAGAATTAGTTATTAATCAAGTGAAAAACTTTAATGTGTGTAAGAATTCATTTTTGAAGTCTTACAAACATAGAGTTTCAAACTTAATGGATGATTTTGATGCTATTAACATTCAATCTATCCCAAGAGCTGAAAATAAGCATGTAGACAGACTTGTAGCAGTTGGTGCTAGCTTTGGGATACTAGAAAAATATAAAAAACAACAAGGTACAACCACATATTAAATTAATTATTCAGACCTTTAGTGCCTGATAATGGAGAGAATTGGTAGGTTTTCAAAGATGATAAATAAATTTGTAGATTTCTATAGCAAGAGGCTGAATTTTCTATAGTAAATCAGGAAAAACTACAACACTTCTATGGTGATCAAATTGTTTAGTTAAAAAAAAATAGGTTGCCTCAAGGATTGGTCACTCTAGAAGACATTTTCAGTTCTAATGATCAGTTAAGAAAGGACAAAGGCAAGATTTCAACTCATGCAGATAACTATGAAGAAATCTTGGTGGATGATGACAAGAAGCTACTTATTGGAAAGGTATGTTCTTTAGCTAAAAAATAGTCATTTATCAAATTATGTAAAGAATTCAGAGATGTTTTTTCCTAGAAGTACCAAGATTTGAGAGGTTTGATCCAATTTTAGCTTAGCATATAATAGAATTACAACCAAATTCCAAGCAGTTAGGTAGAAGAAAAGGCTTGTAAATCTCAAAAATTGAGCCATTAATGAGAAAAGAATTATCCAAGTTAATCAAATCAAGTATTATTTTTCCATTCAAGCATTCAAGTTGGGTAGCCAACCTTGTTCTTGTTCGAAAAAGAATGGAGAAATCAGATTATGTGTGGATTTTAGAGATCTTAACAAGGCTTCATTGAAAGATCATTATCCACTACCTAACATGGATCAAATTTTGAGAACAATTTTTAGTTCTGATAGACTATCTCTTTTGGATGGTTATAGTGGATACAATCAGATTCTAGTCGAGAAGAAGATAGATACAAAACAAATTTTACCACCAAGTGGGGTACTTATGCTTACAAAAGAATGCCTTTTGGCCTTTCAAATGTTGGTGCAATGTTTCAACATGCAATGGACATGATTTTGTACCTTATTAAATAAATGCATATTGGTTTATTTGGATGATGTTACCATATTTTAAAAAAATTGATGAACATCTAATACATTTAAGGCAAACTTTTCAGTTATGCAGACAGTTTGGAATATCATTGAATCCCAAAAAATCTATCTTTTTAGTACATCAAGGTAAATTACTTGGTCATATTGTTTCTAAACAAGGTTTAGTAATTGACCCTTTAAAATTGAAGCCATATCACAACTATCATTGCCTCATCACAAGAAGGCATTACAGATTTTTCTGGAAAAATCAACTTTGTTAGAAGATTTGTTCTAGATTTTGCAGCATTGGTTAAACCATTGATAACTATGTTGAAGAAAGATAAAACTTTCTCTTGGACCAGAAAAGGGAGAGAAGGGTTTAAAGCCATTGAAAAAACAAGCCATTTCTCAAGCTCCTACTCTTACAAATCCTAATTTTGATAAATATTTTACAATGTATGCACTTGTAGGAGCTGAAACAATTTCAGCCATATTAACTCAAGTTAATGATGAAAATATTGAGTACCAATTACTTTCTTTGGACAAAGTTTGCATGACTATGAAACAAGGTACACTTTTCTTGAAAAACAAGTACTTTCAGTAGTCAGAGGACTAAATAATTTTAAGTACATGCTTTCAAACAACAAGATACATGTTCTTGTTTCTCATCCAAGTGTAAAAGATTTCTTGTTAAATAAAGAATTGAATGAGAAGAGAGAAGGATGGATAATGAAGGTTATGGAATATGATGTTGATATTTGTGTTGTGAAAATAGTTTGAGGTAAAGGTTTGTGTGAGCATCTAATTAATGATATGGAAAAACAACAAAGGCTAAGAAAAAATCATGCCTAAAACATGATCAATTTTCATATCAATCAATGGTATTTGCTGGTGAATTAGAAAATCAACATCAAGAAGTCATGGAAGAAGTTCAGGAATAAAGATGGATGATTGATTTAGTTAACTATCTACAACATGGCACTTATCCGGAAGGTATGGACAAGAAAAAATGAAGGTATTTCAGGTTACAAGATGTAGCATTATGTTTTCATTGATGGTGTGTTATTCAAAGAGATATAAATGGAATCTTGTTGTGATGTGTTGATTATGATAGAATTCAACAATTATTATCGAATTCCATGAAGGAGATTTAGGAGGTCACTTTTTAGCACGTACTACAACCTTAAAAATTATGAAAGCTGGTTACTATTGGCCCAACATATTTAAATATTGTTTCGAATGGATCAGGAAGTGTAATAAATGTTTTCTTTGTTGGAAAAGAACGTTTAGCTTCACTTCCCCTACAGCCTATTTTAGTGGATCAACCATTCATGTAGTGGGGTCTTGATTTTATTGGCATGATAAATCCACCTTCGTCACAAGGACACAAGTAGATTTTGACTACTACAATATTACTTTACACACTGGACTGAAGCAATAGATTTGAAATATGCTAATGAAACTTTGATACTATCCTTTTATGAAGGTATAGTTTGTAGATTTGGTGTTCTAGCAACTATTATTTTAGATAATGCTTTAGCATTTCTTGGTGCAAAGGTAACATATTTTCTATTAAGCACAAAATTTATTTAAGTACGCTATCTAATTATTACCCACAAGGTAATGGGTTAGATAAAAGAACTAACAAGAATATTTTAAGGATCATAAGAAGAACACTCAAAGATAACAAGAGAGCTTGGCATCTAATGTTGAATGCAACACTTTGGGATGACAGAGTGACTCCTAAAAGATTAGTTGGAAATTGACCGTAGAAGATTGTTTATGGAAGAGAGGAAAGAATTCCCATCTTAGTTTATTTTCCTGCATTAGATTTGTTGCATTAGATAGAGCTACTCAAGAATGAATGCTAAAGGTTTGTTATGTAGAATTGATGGAATTACAAGAGCTGAGAGATCAAGCTCATTTAAACATGGAAAAGAATCAAAAATAGATGAAGAAAACTTTTGATAAGAAAGCTAAGTTTAGAATCTTCAATGAAGGAGACATTGTGTTGAAATGGGATGTTGATCATGCAATGCCGGAAATCACAAAAAGTTTGACACACTTTGGAGTGGTCCTTATATGATTTCATCTTGCAAGGAACATAATTGCTTTTCATCTTTCAAGGATGAATGGAGAGGAACTTCACATTCCTGTGAATTTTATGTTTCTCAAAAATTGTTATTAAAAATCATATAGTGTCTATTTAGAGTAGGATTTCCCTTTCAATAAGTGCATTTCTACACATTGCAATGTTTTTCAAATTCAATAAGTGCATCCATTCACGTGATCTGGTTTACCAAATCCTTTCCCAATTTTAGTTTTTTGGAAGGGTTGGACCTTCAGAAAGGTAGATTTTGATTACATGCTTTGGACTCCATGCCCAATGGACAAGAGAGAGAAATTCATTGGTCTATAAGCTAGCAAGTAGCTTTCTTCTTAGGATCCCAAGAAATGTTGACAATTTTTACACTCATGCAAAAATGGGAAACTGAAACTTCATTATGATTGATGGCATTGGTAAAAGTAAACCTAAGCTAAGGGATATTCTTTTAGTTTAATATTTGTTTCATTGGATTAATTAATGACTACATCTAATTTTTAGCTATGTGTATTGTTACAAAACGTATAAAATCACAAAGTCGTGCATTTTCATGTTTTTCTTTAGCAAAATAACACAAAGGCCCCGAAGGACAAATGTGTAATCTTGATAAAGACAAAAATACATAATAGATGAAGTGTTAAGTTTTGGAACAACAATCAAAGTTGCATATTGCAGGTGATCAAAGACTATTACTAAGGTTACATGTATTTTAAAGTTCTTCCTTCATGATTAAATACATTTAATTATGTTATTGAGTTTTTTAATTCATTATAAAATCCATATACAAATCTGAAATGCAGAAGGAAGTACACAACTTAGTTTCAGAATTCAATGTTTTATTCATAAGGAATTTCAAATATTTCCCACACAATCCGTGGGATGTGAATCAACTAAACATCATAACTACTGAAATAGAAGGTGTATGTGCATGAAAATAAAATCAAAAGAATATTAAGGAACCCATCATTTCCTTGTTTCTTTTATCTGCGTTGCTCTACCTCCAATTCCATCTTTGCTCCATCTTCATCCTTGTTATTCAACATTGCACTGTACTTGAAAAAAATAGAAAAGAGACTCTCGATCATAGAGATCGGGATTAAATCATGTTCTTGTATTATAGTCTATATTCGTGAAATGAATCTCTTGATATCAAGAGGTATGATTATAGAAAATTAAATGCATAAAGAATAACAACATCATTCTACATGAGTATATATGATTCTCACAAAATCATTTTAGAGAGAAAAATAAAATAAAAAACTATGGAACGGAAGAGAGGCCAAAAGCCTAATTTTTTCTAACTAGTTTTCTAAATGTGTGCAGTAAAGGTAAAAAAAAGGAAAAAAAATTAATTTAGATGTCAGAAAAGGACACAAACTTTCATCAAACTAAATGACTAAATATAAAAAGGTCTATAAATCCTAAAAGAACATGGTTTAGTGTTGGATTACATCAACAAATGGAATGAGATAAAAATATTAACAGGTTAAACAAAATGGAAAAGGAAATATGAGAAAATTTTAATAGGGCCTCGCCATGTAAAATGGACATTTTACATCTTTCCATCATGTTATTTCACAACTAATACATGCTTAAAAGTTGTGACAAAAGATAAACTATTGTACTAATCAAATAGTATGCAAGAAAGGAAGAGATTGTAGTCTTCAAGAGTGCAAACAATATCAAGCTGTATTGAAACCCAAGTGAGCTACTTGATATTATGACATGTTCATGTAAACAATATCAAGATTATAATCAATATCCATAGGAGAGTTACAAAAATCAAATATGATATCAAAAATGAAGTGCTTATAAATGAAAGGGAAAATTACAAAATTCAAATAAAAGATCATTGATTCGGTGTTAAGGCAGATTGAAAAATAAATAGCTTAACACAACTTTCTTCTACAAAAGGAAGGATTTTTTTAACAAATCTATAGGAGAAAACCAAAAACTAAATCATATATTATAGCAAATTAGATAGAAAGGAAAGAATACATTGTATATTCAAAGCTACAGATTCAAATGAATATAGGTTACTTCATGATAAAGAACAAATTTAGTTACAGTACAACTAAGGATATAGAGGGTAATTCATGATGAAGAGATAAAGTACACAATATAACCAACTCAATGTGCAGCTACAGGATCAACTTCAAAGAATCATGACATCACAAGGAAAAAAATTCCATAGTCTCGAAAAGGGTTCCAAACCACTACATACTTTGATACATTGGATCGAACGTACCACATTATGGAAAACATTCATCAAAGTAAATTCATAGATCAATGGTGCAAGTATGGTTTCAATCACACATCACGAATAGTCAAAATCATGATTAAAGCTACATAGTATTGAATCAAATAATCAAACAATTGAAGTCTATGTTAAAGTGATAGTAGAAGTTAACATATCTAACAGATTACCAAGCCTAATCAAAGAAGTAAGGAACGAAAACATTTTTTTTTCTTGAAATGAATTAAATGTCAAGCAAGTTGCAAAAACCTAGTGGCAAAATTTATATCGATAATAGTCATATTTTACGGATTTGAAGTGAACTCAAGGAGCATCATGTTTTAAAATTAATTAAGATGCTACATCACTTCTACAGAATACAAGTGTAACTACAAACCATAAATCATCAATCCAAAAGTGAACTGAAGACAGAGGTACATAAAAGATGTAATATAACATATTTCAGAAGGAACCAGTTTTCAACAATGAAAGGACGATATAGAAATCAAGATAGGATATTTTTACTTCAATATGGTTTAAATATTCTAAACTTTGCAATCTCTACTACACAACGAACATCTTCAATACATACTGTCCTTTTGAGTCAAATAAACAGAATAGTTCAACATGTATCTTGACTAATGAGGCACCAACAAAAATACAATCAAGGTATGAGCTCGAAGAAATGGAGTGATCATCGAATGAATTCAAGTATTACTAATAGAATTTTGAAGAGCCTCGGTAACAAGTGTTGTATCGGTATACAAGAAATCTATCATATAAAAGGTAAGTGGAAAAGATAAACTAAGATTTGAACACAATAACAAGTCACTCGGATTTCAATGAAAATATAGCTCTACGAGTTCACATTTTGGTGAAATAGATCCAATACACTAGAAGTCGCTATACCCATCAACAATTTTCAATCAATATAAAGTTACAACAAACAAAAATGAGCTCAAGCCATCAAAGTGAATGGAGTTCAGGAAATTTTTTGGAAATCCAATAGGAAAAACTTTCAAACCTTCCAAAGGTGGTTCAAAGATATCTCAAAACATCACCAATACTATAAGCTATGCGAAACAAGAAAGAAAAGGTTTGAAGGAAAATCACAAGCTTTATTTCTGATGGTAAAAATATGGAAAATGGTGGTAGTGAACACAAAAGGGAAAGAGGTCCTAAAGAAAAACAAATATCAATGTAAATTTCCATGGTCACCGATAGAGACCTAGAATGGTTTCTCAAAAAATGAGTCTCAAACTCAAAATTCCAAAACATCACGGGAAAGATATATTTCAAAAGAAAAAAAAAAAACCATTAGTGGATAATTCGAGCACTCAATTTTATCACACATAGAAGTGTTAATATGGAGGGAAATACTTAATAGGGAAGATCGAAGTTTTCAAAACCATCAAAATGATCAGGTCCAGAGTAAAACAATGATCACCCAAAATGATTTTTGAACTCAGAGGTCAAGCAAGAGAAAGAGATCACATAACCCACAAAATTTATCAAAAGTTTGATGATCAATTCCATGGAAAAAGTTAAAATAAAAATATACATGTGCAAGAGGGTCAAAGCATAATGTTTTGTCCCACTTCGTGTCCCAAAAACATGAGTAAGAGGTTGGGCAGGGATTGGAAATCAAGTGGAAAAGATAAACTAATATTTGAACACGATAACAAGTCACTCGGTTTCAATGAGAAAACAACTCTACAATTCACATTTTGGTGAAACAGCTCCAACACACTAGAAGTGGCTGTACCCATCAACCATTTTCAATAAATATAAAGTTACGACAAACAAAAATGAGCTCAATCCATCAAAGTGAATGGATTTTAGGTAAACTTTATGGAAATGCAATAGAAAAAGTTTCAAACCTTCAAAGGGTGGTTCAAAGATATCTCAAAACACCACCAATACTAGAAGCTATTCGAAAAAAGAAAGAAAAGGTTTTAAGGAAAATCACAAGATTTATTTCATGATGATAAAAGTATGTAAAATGGCGATAGTGAACACAAAAGGGAAAGAGGTCCTAAAGAAAAAAATTATCAATGTAAATTTCCATGGTCACCGATAAAGACCAAGAAGCTGTTTCTCGGAAGATGAGTACGAAACAAAAAAATTTCCACAGAGATAACAAGAAAGAGAAATTTCAAAAGTAAAACAAACCCATTAGTGGATATTTCGAGCACTCAGTTCTATCACACACAAAATTGTTAATATGGAGGAAAGAATTAATAGGGAAGATCGAAGTTTCTAAAACCATCAAAATGATCAGGTCTAGAGTAAAAATGATCACCCAAAATGATTTTTGAACTCAGTGGTCAAGCAAGAGCAAGAGATCACATAACCCACAAAATTTATCAAAAGTTTCAGTATCAAATCCATGGAAAAAGTTAAAATAGAAATATATGTGTGCAAGAGGGTCAAAGCATAATGGTGTGTCCCACTTCGTGTCCCCAAAATGTGAGTAAGAGGTTGGGTGGGATTGGAAATAAAGTGGAAAATATGAACTAATATTTAAACACGATAACAAGTCACTCGGTTTCAATGAAAAAATAGCTCTATAATTCAGATTTTGGTGAAATAGCTCCAATAGACTAGAAGTGGCTGTACCCATCAACCATTTTCAATAAATATAAATTTACAACAAACAAAAATGAGCTCAAGCCATCAAAGTGAATGGAGTTAAGGAAAATTTTCTGAAATGCAATAGGAAAAATTTCAAACCTTCCAAGGGTGGTTCGAAGATATCTCAAAACATCACCAATACTAGAAGCTATGCAAATAAAGAAAGGAAAGGTTTCAAGGAAAATCACAAGATTTATTTCATGATGATAAAAATATGGAAAATGGTGATAGTGAACATAAAAGGAAAGAGTTCTTGAAGAAAAAAAATATCAATGTAAATTTCCATGGTTGCTGATAGAGACCAAGAATTGTTTCTCAAAAGACAAGTCTGAAACATAAAAAATTGACATATCACAAGAAAGAGATATTTCAAAAAGAAAACAAACCCATTAGTGGATAGTTTGAGCACTCAGTTCTATCACACACATAAGTGTTAATATGGAGGGAAATAATTAATAGGGAAGATCTAAGTTTCAAAAACCATCAAAATGATCAGGTCCAGAGTAAAACGATGATCACCCGAAATGATTTTTGAACTCAAAGGTCAAGCAAGAGTAAGAGATCACATAAGCCACAAAATTTTTCAAAAGTTTCAGTATCAGATCCATTGAAAAACTTAAAATGGAATTATAGGTGTGCAAGAGGGTCAAAGCATAATGTTGTGTCCTACTTCATGTCCTAAAAACGTGAGTAAGAGGTTTGGTGGGATCAAAATCAAGTGGAAAAGATAAACTAAGATTTTAACACAATAAAAAGTCACTTGGTTTCAATGAAAATATAGATGTATAATTCACATTTTGGTGAAATAGCTCCAATACACTAGAAGTGGCTAAACCCATCAACCATTTTCAATAAATATAAAGTTACAAAACACAAAAATGAGCTCAAGCCATCAAATTGAATGGATTTCAGGGAAAAAATTAGGAAATGCAAAGTAGGAAAATATTTCAAACCTTCCAAGGGTGGTTCAAAGATATCTCAAAACATCACCAATACTAGAAGCTATGTGAAAAAGAAAGAAAAGGTTTGAAGGAAATTCATGAGCTTTATTTCTTGATGGTAAAAATATGGAAAATGGCGGTAGTGAACACAAAAGGGAAAGAGGTCCTAAAGAAAAAATATCAATGTAAATTTCCATGGTCGCCGATAGAGACCAATAATTGTTTCTTAGAAGATGAGTCTCAAACTCAAAATTTCCACAGATCACAGGAAAGAGATATTTCAAAAAGAAAACAAACCCATTAGTGGATATTTTGAGCAATCGGTTTTATCACATAAAAAGTTTTAATATGGAGGAAAGAATTAATAGGACAGCTCAAAGTTTCCAAACCATCAAAATGATTAGGTCCAGAGTAAAAATATTATCACCCAAAATGATTTTTTAACTTAGAGGTCAAGCAAGAGCAAGAGATCACATAACTGATTTTTTTTTCAAAAGTTTGAAGATTATCATATCCATGGAAAAATTTAAAATGGAAGTATACATGTGCATCTTGAACAAAAATATTTCACCTTTAACCACTCATGGATGTCACTATCTGGTATATCTTGATCAATATAAGAAACAATAATAAGAATAGAGTGCCCACGAATACAACAAACCACCGAGTAAAAACTTTAAAATATGCAAGTATTCATACTCATAAAACCTGAAAGAATGAAAAATGCATGCGTAGTGCCTTTGAACAGCCATAGATCATGCTTACAAAGATGAAGAAAAGATCTTGAAAGAGGTTCAATGACGGCCATTCAAAAAATCACAGAGAACTCACGACATCGACAATGGCGAGTCTAAGAACATGCATGTACGAGAGTTTCATAAGAAATATTTGAAGAGAAATCAAGCGCCTAGTATCAACAATAGCTTCTGGAGAAATTTTTCCAAAGTTTCACTACTATCAATGAGAAAAATAAATGACAAACTCATTGTTATTTTAAAAAAACAACCTAACTCCTACTGATTTAGAGGTGAGTAAAATTAATGGTTGAAAGTTTCCTAAGACAGATCGAACGGATAAGAATAGAAACCATCATTGTAAACTAGGGTTCAAATCATCAACAATCTAGAAGATCATAGTACATAACATCAACGTCCACATAGTAGTCATCAATATCAATGCAAACCCATGAGGATCGACGGTGCAAAATTGATGAGTACACGAGATCAAGGGCTATAAACCGTTAACCAAATTTGAATCAAATGTAAAACAAAACCATAGTCAATGATTGTTTTAATTATAAGGTATAAACCCTAATGAAGGGTACAAAGGATGGTTGGTGCGGGACCATAAAGGATAGAGATCGGTGGTAATTAATCAATCATCAACTTCCACATAGACTCCCAAGTTCCTTGAACCAAACCAAAGTCGAAAAGTATTAAAGACGTGTCGAGAAAACAAAAACCTTGCTAACTCAAGGTTAGCATCATTATCATCTACAAACTCAGAAGGGTGAGTCATCATCATGAGGGGTTTTGCCCATGTTTTTAATTATTCGCATTGAATTTGTAAAAAGGGGTTCCAAACTATAGTTTGAAATATAATGATGAAAAGCCGACCATAATAATTGGCAAAAAGGGCGAGCCTTACCTTATATTACCCATGATCAAAAGGCTGAATAAAATTGCAAAACCATAGTCTATGTATTACAAAACCATAGTCTATGTACCAACAAGAAAAAGGTAAACCTTATGTTTCTTGCTATGGGTCCTTCATCAAAATGCAATCAAGCTATGCCATGAAAGAACTATGTTAGCCAACCAAGTGAAAGAATGAAAAATTTATATCATCCAATGATTATTCAAAAGGAGGTCAAATCCAGAATGAAGAAAAAGTGTTCACATCACAGGTGGTCCCCACAATATGAGGTTTAGAAAGAAAACAATAGCATTATGTGCACAAGTGCAATTCTTCATGTGACCACAAGAAGACAAGCAAAGGTCAACATCAGAGTACAAAGAACCTTCTAAGGCCTATTACCTTATTTTCCACAAAATAGGAATATTATTGGATTGCACATCAAAAGTGGTCACCAAAGGGATGGAATTCATGGGAGATTTGTTTTGCAAATTATTACCAATAAAGAAATTATTTTACTCACACACATGGATTTATTCTTGCATGTGCATCCAAGAGGCGATTTAGAATGCTACTATTTGTAATTACAAGTGGATCAAGTTTCCGATGTCGCATTATCAACTAGAAGACAAAGATTGCATGCATTAGAGAAGACTTGATCATCAAGAAAAGCTTATTGTTAGATAAATTATTCATCTAACTTTATTAAAAATAGAATAGTTAGCTGCAATTTAAATGAGTTATATTTTTGTAATAAAGGCTATTAATGCCTCATTATATTCACATGCTTATTTTTATTCCTTTATTTATTTAGGATAAAGAATAAAAATAGGATGCATGGGTGAGTACAATTCTTAGTATATTTTAAGAAGGGGAATCAATAATTTTGCTATATATTATTTGCATTGGAAAATCACAAAGGAAGGAATTTTTGGATATAGGAGTGCTGAAGCAATTTGTGCCAGTTTTTCACTTTGAATGAGAATTGATTTTTTCCTTTCCAATTATTTGTAGCTTCGTGTATACTTTATTATTTCTTTTGAATGTAAAAATTCCCTAATTGATTATCTTACCTTGCTGCAAATTTAGTAATTTCTATATAATATTAGTTTGCATGCTTATCTTAACAGTATTGTTGTGAATCATTCCCTCAATACATCAAGTGTTTTGCCTTAATGTTGTGATGAAAACTATTGGTTTGTGCTTGAGAATCCATTCTAAAATATTTTTGAATGTACTAAGTCAAATACCTCAACAATTTTGGTGCATCGCCCCAATTTTTCAATTCATTTACAATCATCTTTTACACTCAAAACCCTAAAAAATTAGTTTAGGACAAATCAACAAGGAACCAACCTTGATACTAGAGATTTATCTCAACAATAGGTATACCCACAAACCATAGGTGTTTTTATCGTATCTATGAAAAGAGAGATCCAAAAAAAGCTTAGAACCCGGAAGTCATCTCTTTATAGGGTGCACTTTTGAGAGATAAAAGTTTTTGGCACGTAGGGTGGGACTATGAATCATAGTTGTGAGCAACTTATAGCAATTTAAAATATATTCACAGCAAGAAAAGTTACTTTCAGAGCCACAAGCTATAATAACTTATTATAAAGATTAAAGTATTTATTTGGCGTCTTCGTAAGGATGATTTCATATCAGTTTTGTAGCATGTTCCATGCCTAAAGTGACTACAAGATCATTGGTAAGAGGAATTCCTTCTAAGTTTTTTTGTTTTCCTTTGAATTCTCGTAAGAAGGAGAATAGTTGGTAACACCCTACCTTACATTAGGCCTGGTTTTAACAACCCTCATCCTAATCCTTCTTCACCACGTATCAATTTCTTTGTTTAGATCCGGTTTTCAAATGGCTATTCAACCACCTAGAATTCAAAGTGACATTTACAAATGGCAACCAATTAATAATTTCAGTTTATCGTGATATTCCTAATGCATCCATGAAATTTTTCCTTTATTCACTATTGAAAATCAGGTTACACCTATAAAGAACATTAAATATTTTGCAGTGCTATGCGAATTCCATAATATAACAATGAAGATATGGCCTTGCGACTTTTAGTTGCATCCTTTAAAGGAAATCCTTGCAATGGTATAGAAACTTAGAGATTGTAAGCATAAAAACTTGGGATGAGTTAGGTGGTAAGTTCTTGAAACAATTTCTAAATAATTAAGATCATTTATCCCTCATTGCATTACTATCTACAATTAAGAGAGATCCTCATAAATTTATGGTCGAGTTTCAATATCTATTTTTCTTGAACACGGGAAAGAATTACATAAAGTGTCAAGCCTCAACTCGACCATGCTTTGATTTATTACCTTAGAGCCTTAAACAGTTATATTTCAACTATTATTCAATCTATTGGAGGTGACACTCTTGTGAAAGCTTGTGATATTGCTATAAAGGCTGAAAATAGTCTTATTCAAATCAGAAAATTAGCACAAGGCCTCCAATGCCATTTTTAGCCAATTTGGCGCCTATCCTATAGCCTATCACCATTTTGAATTTGTTATTACACCACCATTAGATGATGGGTTTAAAGCATTACAGACTATAGGAAATAAGCTAACTTTGATTTAAAATAGACTTGCATTACCTAGCAGGCCTTATCAATCTCCTTATAAACAAAACTAGCAAAATAGGAAGCCTTATCAACAAAATCAGAATTATAGATAGCCATATCAGCAAAGGTAGTTTGACCCAAAGGATCCTAATTCATCTAGTGCTTTAGTCTCGATTAATACGGATATAAAATAATGGTCTCAACCTTGTAATCAACCTCATACAATCGCTAACTTGCCCAAATGTGTTCCGAATATAAACCTTGTTGCCTGACCTCAACTTGAGACATTATTCATGCCTCAAATAGAGGGTGGGTAGTATGAAACACATCTTCAAAAAGAACCTTAATAGAAATTGGTTAGTTTTAGTGAAGATGATTCTATTGCAGTTACTATTAGGGTCCAAGAAAAGGCCCAGGAAATTCAAAATTTTCAAAACAGACCTAATTTGCCCATAGTCACAGATAAAACAACTACAGGCCAAAAATCAGCTAACAATTCTCCTGTTCCTTAGAAAGTAGCAGGTGTTTCAGTTGGTAAATAACAACACATATTGTTACAACCTAATCCAAGAAGATTGCTTATAACTCAAATATCAAAAGCAACTAAAGAAGATTTAGTTTCGTGAAAGCCTACATTAAGACAATTTAGAATCTATTTCCAAATTTTACTGCTTCTTGTAATATTTTTGATGTAATGAAAAGGAATAATATTAATATCTCAATGTGGGATGTTGTAAATATTCTAGGACAATAGGATTTTCTTTCTCATGAAGTTGCTAAGATGTAAATTTCTTCAAAAACAATGGAAAAGGAAGCTCAAAAAAATGGACATGGTCCTTAGAACAATGGAACATGACCACATTAAATAAGTTAAATGGATGGTTCAAAAGGTATTAAAATATCATGATATCAAGAAGCCACGACCATATTATTTATCTCTGATTATTGGAGATCATTTAGCTCATAACTACATGGTTGACAATGGTGTAAGTAGCGTAGTTATGCCAAAATAAATTGTGAAAACATTGGGCCTATAGTAGGAACCTATAGAGAAAAGTGTGTTGCAGCTAGAAGTTCCAAAAACTAATACAATTGGTGTTATCGGAAACTTAGAGGTAACTTTATATGCTTTTCCTAATGTTACAATTCTACAAGATGTGACTGTTGTAGATTTGCCTCCATATTTTCTCTATATTTTTCACGAGATTTTACAAAAAAATAGGACATTATCTTTCTTTAGATTTTTCATTTGTTTATCTTTACTACATAATATGGAATTAAGGTTATTGTAAATTAAGAGCCTTTGGATAGATTTCATATTGAGTGTCACACTTCAAATCTTTGCAGGAAATTACTCAATTCTAGATCAACCGATTTCAATGTTACAACTCATTTTTATGCACTTAATGGTGTTCCTAATGTATTCATGGATGAAAAGACTCATGAAGAACATGCCTATGACCCTTTTAAGAAGTGGGACGAAGGATTTTTTTATGTTTATTGATTGTATGAAGAAAATTCATGAATTCCATTGTTGTCCAAAACGAAGAAGCAACAAAAGGGCTATGGAAGCATCACTTTGATGGAGCCAAAAATAAGAAAAGACAAGGCACAAGTTTAATGCTTACTTCCCCTTCAAATGGACATTACTTTTAAGCTTTAAGTTTGGATTTTTCGGTACTTGTAATGTAGCTTAATACGAAGCATTAACTCATGGCCCGCAGATGGGCTAGAAAGAGAGGTATCAACACTTTACAAGTTATCATAGATTCAAAATTAGTTATTAATCATGTAAATAACTTTAATTTCTATAATAATTCATTGTTGACATCTTACAAACATAGAGTTTCAGACTTAATGGATGATTTTTATGCTATTAACATGTAATCTGTCTAACAACTAAGAATAAGCATACGCGACAGACTTACGATTATCGGTGCTAGCTTGAGATACTAGAACATATCAAAAATAGCAAGGTACAACCATATATTAAATTAATTATCAGAACTTTGGTGTCGACAATTGAGAGAATGGTAGGTTTTCAAATTTGATAAATAGATTTGTAGATTTATGTAGCAAGAAGTGAAGTTTCTACATTAAATAAAGAGAAAGTGCAACACTTCTATGGTGATCAAATAGTTCATTCAAAAACAAATAGTTTTCCTCAAGGATTGGTCATTCTAGAAGACATTTTAAGTTCTGACGAAAAGTTAAGAAAACACAAAGGCAAGATTTCAACTCATGTAGATAAATATCAAGAAATCTTAGTGGATGATGACAAGAAGCTACTTATTGGAAAGGTATGTTCTTTAGCTAAAAAGAAGTCATTTATCAAATTATGTAAAGAATTCAGAGATATCTTTTCTTGGAAGTAATAAGATTTGAGAGGATTTGATCCAATTTTATCTCAAAGCATACAATAGAATTACCACCAAATTCCAAACTAGTTAGGTAGAAGCAAAGGCTTGTAAATATAAAAATTTAGCCATTGATGATAAATGAATTATCCAAGTTAATCGAATCAAGTATAATTTTTTCAAGTGAAGCATTCACATTGGGTAGCCAACCTTGTTCTGTTTGAAAAAAGAATGGATAAATCAGATTTGTGTGGATTTTAGAGATCTTAACAAGGCTTCATTGAAAGATCACTGTCTACTACCTATTAGGGATCATTTTTGACAACACTTCTGGTTCTAATAAACTATCTCTTTTGGATATTTATAGTGGATACAATTAGATTCTAGTCGACAAGAAGATAGATACAAAAATAAATTTACCACCAAGTGGGGTACTTATGCTTACACAAGAATGCCTTTTGGCCTTTCAAATGTTGGAGCAACATTTTTATGTGCAATGGACATGGCCTTTCGTACCTTACTAAGTAAATGCATATTGGTTTATTTGGATGATTTTACCATATTTTCAATATGTTATGATGAACATCTAATACACTTAAGGAATACTTTTAGTTAAGTAGATAATTTGGAATATCATTGAATCCAAAAAAATCTATATTTTTAGTACATCAAGGTAAATTGCTTGGTCACATTGTTTCTAAACAAGGTTAAGCAATTAAACCCTTCAAAATTGAATCCATATCACAACTATCATTGCCTCATCACAAGAAATCATTGCATTATTTTCATGGAAAAATAACATTTGTTAGAAGATTTGTTCTAGATTTTGCAACATTGGTTAAACCACTAACAACTATGTTAAAAAAGAGAATACTTTCTCTTGGACTAGAGAAGGGAGAGAAGGGTTTGAAGCCATTAAAACAAGTATTTCTCATGCTCCTACTCTTGCAAATCAAAATTTTGATAAATATTTTAGAATTTATGCACTTGCAAGAGCTGAAACAATTTTAGCCATATTAACTCAGGTTAATAATGAAAATATTGAGTAGACAATTGCTTTCTTTGGAAAAAAATTACATGACTATGAAACAAGGTACACTTTTATTTAAAAGCAAGTACTTTAAGTAGTTAGAGGACTAAATAATTTTAAGTACATGTTTTCAAACAACGAGATACATGTTCTTGTTTCTCATCCAAGTGTAAAATCTTTCTTGTTAAATAAATATTTGAATGAGTCAAGAGTAGGATAGGTAACTAAGGTTATTCAATATGATGTTGATATTCATGTTACGAAGATAGTACGAGGAAAAGGTTTATGTGAACATCTCATTGATGATATGGAAATCAGAATCATGCTGAACTAAAAATTTTAGAACAACATTCTAAATTTTGATATCGCATCAGATTTGCTTCAGAATTAGAAAATCAACATCCGAATTCATCGAAGAAGTTCACAAATCAATACGGATGATCAATTTAATTAATTATCTATAGCATGAAACTTATCTGGAAGGTATGGACAAGAACAAATGAAGGTATTTGAGGTTACAATATGTATCTTATGTTTTAATTTATTATGTGTTATTCCAAGGGATATAAACAAAATCTTGTTGTGATGTGTTGATTATGATAGTGTTCAACAATTATTATCTAAATTCAATGAAGGACCTGTAGGAGGTCACTTTTAAACACATAATACAACTTTAAAAATTATGAAATCTAGTTACTATTAGCCCAACATATTTAAAGACTATTTTGATTGGACCAGGAAGTGTTAGAAATGTAGTCTCTTTATTAGAAAAGAACTTTTAGCTTTGCTGCCCATACAATCAATTTTAGTGGATCACCCATGTATGTAGTGGGGTCTTTAATTTATTGACATGATAAATCCACCTTAGTCACAAGGACACAAGTTGATTTAGATGACTACTGATTACTTTACACACTTTGGACTAAAGCACTAGAGTTGAAATATGCTAACGAAACTTTGATACTACCCTTTTATGAAGGTATAGTTTATAGATTTGGTGTTCTAGGAACTATTATTTCAGATAATGCCTTAGCATTTCTTGGTGCAAAGGTAATGATTGGGCTATTAAGCATGAAATTTATTTAATCATGTCATCTAATTGTTACCACAAGGTGATGGGTTACTTGAAAGTATTAACAAGAATATTTTAAGGATCATCAAATCAACACTAAAAGATAACTAGAGAGCTTAGAATTTAATGTTTAATTCAACACTTTGAAATGGGACTGTGAGTGACTCCTAAAAGATCGGTTGGAAATTCAATGTACAAGCTTGTTTATGGAAGAGAGGCAAGAATTCCCATCTCAGTTGAGTTTCCTGCATTAGATTTGTTGCATCAAATAGAGCTACTCGAGAATAAATCACTATAGGTTCGTTATGCTAGAATTGATGGATTTACAAGAGCCTAGAGATTAAGCTAATTTAAACATAGAAAATAATAAAAACATATGAATAAAAATTTTCATAATAAATCTAACTTCAAAATCTTCAATGAAGGAGACATTGTGTTGAAATGGGATGCTGATCATGGAAAGCCAGGAAATCACATAAATTTTGACACACTTTTGAGTGGTCCTTATATGATTTCGGCTTGCAAGGAACATAATGCTTTTCATATTTCAAGGCTTAATTGAGAGGAACTTCCCATTCCTGTGAATGGTATGTTTCTCAAACATTGTTATTGAAAAATCCTACATTGTATCATTAAGAGAAGGATTTCCCTTTCAATAAGTGTAGTTCTTGCACATTGCAATGTTATTAAAATTAAATAAGTGCATTTGTGCATGAGATTTGGTTTACTAGATCATTTCCCAATTTTAGTTCATTTTGGAAGGATTGGACCTTCAGAAAGGAAAATTTTGATTACATTCTTTGGACTCCATTCCTGATGGACAAGAGCAAGGCACTAGTATATAAGCTAACAGAAGCTTTCCCAACAGGACCACCAAAAATGGTGATAATTTCTACACTCGTGTAAAAATGGGAAACTTGAAACTTCGTTATGATGGATGGAATTGGTGAAGTGAACCTAAGCTAGGGGAAATTATTTCAGTTTAATATTTGCTTCATTTGATTAATTAATTAATACATGTAATTTACATCTATGTGTGTTGTTACAAAACATAAAAAATCACATAGTCTACATTTTCATGTTTGTCTTCAGCAAAAGAACACAAAGGCCCCAAAGGATAGATGTGTTATCTTGATAAAGACAGAAAATACATAATAGATGAAGTGTTAATTTTTAGAAAAACAATAAAAGTTGAAAATTCCATCAATCAAAGTTCATTACTAAGGTTATAGGTATTTTAAAGTTCTTTCCTTCATGATTAAATACATTCAATTGTATTTTTGGGTTTTTAATTCATTATACAACCCATATACAAAGTTGAAATGTAGAAGGAAGTACACAACTCAGTTTCATAATTCAATGTTTTATTCATAAGGAATTTCAAATGTTTCCCACACAAGCCATGGGATGTGACTCAAGTAAACATCATAACTACTAAAATAGAAGGTGCATGTGCATGAAAATAAAAGAAAAATAATATGAAGGAACCCATCATTGCCTTGTTTCTTTTTTCTCCTTTGCTCCACCTCTAGTTCCACCTTCATCCTTGTTATTCAACACTTCATTGTACTGAAAAACAAACAGAAAAGAGACTGTCAATCACGAGCTTAGGATTAAATCATGTTCTTATATTGTCTATCTTCATGCAAATGAATCTCCTAATATCAAGAGGTATGATTACAAAAAATATAAATGCATAGAAGAAAAGAATCAATATTCTACATTAGTACATATGATTCTCACAATCATTTTAGAGAGAAAAGATAAAAAAACTATGGAATAGAAGAGAGGCCAAAAATCCTTATTTTTTCTAACTAGTTTATCTAAATGTACAGTGTAGGTAAGCAGAAGGAAATAAACACTAACTATTGTGTTTACGGTACATACTATAGACTAAATATACAAACATATACCTGTTGTTGGTGCTCAAATTAGTCTCACCCTGTTTGTCATTGAAATTCCTTAGTTTGTGGCCTCTATCATGTTTTCTATCTCCTCGAGTTGGTGCTTGAAGACTTTTTCCTCCATTTGGTTTCCATGAGCAGTACCTTCCTTGGGCAAAGGTCACTTAAAGGTCCATAATTTTTTTTCGTTTCTCATT
Source organism: Taxus wallichiana var. yunnanensis (assembly GCA_018340775.1). Taxonomy (NCBI): domain Eukaryota; kingdom Viridiplantae; phylum Streptophyta; class Pinopsida; order Cupressales; family Taxaceae; genus Taxus; species Taxus wallichiana. The sequence goes on from CM031243.1 coordinate 832,936,499, forward strand.
CCATCGAAGGAGTGCTCAAATTAGGCATAAAACTCAAGTTGTTCCTTTCTTTCCATTTTCCACATTGACATAATGTTTTCCCTGTCATTTTGTCCCAAATACCGGAGAAAACAAGATTGGATGTATCTCGAGAGGATCATGTTTGAAACTTATAACATCTCCAAATTCTCTATCCTTGAAGAAAAATTTATATCCGGGCTCAAATGGTTGTTTTCTTGAATTTTTACGGTTTGATGGGTGTGTTTTTCCCCTCAAATTCACATATTTGCATTAGTGGAAATGTGGCCCTTTTTTTTAGATGCAACTTGGTGGGAACTTTAAAAACTCTAAGCCTCACTTTAACCCAAAAATTGTCCACATGGTGGAATGATGCTCATTTGAAAATTCACCTTTTGATTTGGCCTTGAAGTTACGCCAGGGAGACACATATAGGTTTCCACGGTTGTGTCCATACTTATACTCTTTAAAGTCACTTTCTAAGGCCTAGGACACATGGAGGGACTGCGGATGTTTGGGGACTGACCCCTAAGTTTTGTTTTCAAGAAGTACCATGAGGACACTTGGAGGCTTCCGCTCACTCTACCCTTTGATTGGAATTTTCAATAGCCAAAGAAAAATGTCTCAAACCCTAGACACATGGCACCTTTCTCTTATCCTTCAACTTTCTTAACAACTTTTCTAGATCGAGACACATGGTGAGCCCGCACTCATTTGAGGTCTCTATTTTTGGGCACCATATCAAAAGAGTGCCATGAAGACACGTGGAGGCTTCTATTGGCTCCTTTTATATTGAGACATTTTAAAGGCCAAAAGGTGTTTTTCTTAGACCCAGGGCACGTGGAAGGACCGCGCTTGTTCGGAAACCTACCTCTATACCTCACCTTTGTTGTTGCACCAAAGGAACATGTTCAAAGATATGATATAAAGTAGAAAAGAGGCAAGATCAACGGTTGCTATGAATTTCACCTATTTTTGGCATTTGTACTCCAATACTCCTGGAGACGCAAATACGCACTATTTTACGTAGTTCTTTCATGAAATTATTTTTCGTCTCTGTCGGTAAGGTTCTATTGAATGGATTGGATTCTTAAATTATGAGTCCAAGGATCATTGAGGTTGATATTTTGAAGTGGTAATTTCTCAAGCACTTGGAAATACCTGGAATTACCAAAGGAAGCAGATGCGGGGAGGAATTGCATAGGAAAGAGAGGGAAAAGGAATGAAATGATGAAAGTGTAGGTGTAAAAGGTGAAAAAGGATTTTCCTCGAGATAAAAGAGGGATGACCTATCAAGTCTAGCTATGCGCAGAGGCTCCAAAAATGATTCAAAAGGGGATTTCTCACATGACACAATCGGAATGATTAAAAAGGACTCTTGAAAAGTCAGAAGCATGACATCCTAGTCATTAGTCAAGTGCCCAAGAAACATGATCACTTCACAATTGGTCCACTTGGTAGATTTTGGATCTTAATTTTTTAAACGTCATTTTTGAAAAAATTGGTAATAAGAAAATGTCCCATGAATATTTTTCTCTTTGGGGGGAAATTGTGTGAGAAAAATTTATAAATGTAATGAGATTACTCTTGCAAATGGTTAGAGTTTGAATTCCTAAGAGAATTTTTTAGAAATCCTTATTCTGAGAATCCCGTTTGAGATACCTGGTTAATTTTCTTTGTGTTAGATTTTCTATCATGTCAAGTTGGTTACAGGTGTATAGCCATTGACGAGCATTAAGATTGCTCTGGAAGCTTTCCCCTACTGATGAATTTAAGCAATTTTGAAATTAATTTGTGTCCAATCTCTAGTAATTTTTGTTTACTTTGTTTCAGAATGTCTGCAAATAGTTTCTTTCATTCCTATTACAAACCTACATTGAAATCTTTGTGAAATCACATGGGATCTCATCCCTGTGACAGTTTAATGGTATTTTCAATTTCATTTCAAGAAGAGCCATCATCTTGGATGAGATAAACAAATTTAAAATCAATTCACTATCATTTGTTGATAAATATTGTTTGTATGTCTTTGGGTATACCTTATGCATGATTGATCGAGAGAATTTAGTGTTTAATTGAGTCTTTCAATTTGAGCCTTAATGTTAGAGTCTCAAAGATTATGCTAAAACGTGTAGATTTGGGCCTCCACTAAAGCACACCTTCTAGTTGAAGGAACGTCTTAATTGTTCTCAAGTATTCTATTGTTGAGTTATTCATTATTGTGAATTCCCTTCTAAGATCTGGTATAATCAAATTTATCCTACTTCATCTCCAACAAAAATCTTTCAAAGACCATGAATCCACCCCGAACCACCCTTGCTTTCCCTATGTCTCAACAAAGGAACAAAATAAACTTGAAAAAATATGTTGAACAATCAGGATTCCATAATTTCTTTAGTAACCTTAGCCTTGTGTTTAAAATATCTCTATCTTTTGAAAGTGACAACTCGTGAGAGTCGATTTGGTGTGTTGATCATATTTTCCCAAGGTTTTATTTATAAAATTTGTGCAAAAGAAAGGTATCTGCATCTCTTTAATTAACAGAGGTTACAAAATGGGTTCTCTTACCTTGGTTGAAAGGTACAACCTAAAATAGTTAGGATAAGATCAAATTCTTTTAAGGTGATACCCACTTCTTCAAGGCCCGATTGCTAAAGATTCTAATAAATTGCTTCCTAGCTATAAAATGACATACATAATCATTTATCTACTTACGAGTGTCTGTCAAATCAAGGATCTTTGTTCGGTTTATGAAGAAGTATAAATCTAGGTACCAACACTCTTCTCGTGTCATTTTTGGGAGTTGATTTGTGTTATCGGGGGAGCTATTTTGTGTTTCTGAGGATGATTTGTTGATTTGTTATCAGTTCATATCCATTTGGCTGATCAACAACGCTTCTAGCACCATTTCTTGGGATTTCAATTTTATCCATGTGCATACATATTTGAGGAATTCAAGCATTTAAACCATCAACATGCTTCTAGCATTGTTGTCGGGGACCACGATTTGCGTTATCGAGAACCGATTTGCATTGCCAAGGATGATTTTTGATTTTTTGCGTGTCATATCCATTTGGTCCATCAACACGCTTCGGTGCCGTTGCGGGGACTCTTTGAAGTATTTTACAAATACAGTACATACAGACCCTGGTAATACTTCTTACACATTTTGTGTGCTAATACATTTCTTTCAAACGTCATTATCTCGCTCGATCTATAAGAATTGTTCAAATTTTAAGTTTTGAGTGCAATATTTCTATCTTATATAATTATTGCACTAAAGTTTGTATCATCATTGATAAATTTGGGTAGAGGATGATCAGATCTTGTAAGCTTTGCATGAGTCTGGTATTAAGAGACATTTGATAGGTCTTTCATAGTGTATATGTACAAACTAAGCTAAAAATCCTTATTGGTGACTCCGTGTTGTTTAAATTCTTAATAAATACCAGCGTCTTAACATATATCAAGTAATATTTTTCATTAATCTCTACAAATATGGAAGGAAGAAGATATTTCTTCACCGTGGACCCTAGTATAAGGTTGTTTCCAGAGTTTGGAAAGTCTAATTTAGAAGGAGGAAGAATTTGGAAGGTTGTTGGAAATCAAGCATCAAGAAAAGAGATCTCTATTGGTGAAACTGATCGACACATGATTGAAGATTACAATACTTCCTCAACTTCTTTTGAATCAAGTAGTCTCTTTGTAAATCTAAATTCTCCATATGGAGAGGGGCCTTCTTTTATATTTGAAAGATTTGTAATTCATTCTACCCCTGTATTTTCCAAATCTGATAGTGTATTCCATGAAAAAATCCTTTAGAGGGCAGTCATTCTGAAAATTGTATCCCTGTACCACATAGACCCCTCACTCCTCATCATTATTTTTCTCTTGTAAGATCACCTCCTCAAGATAATATGGCTCAACCTCCACCCAAACCTCCATTTTTCATCAATACTTTTAGTACCATCAGTTTAGAGGTATGGATGGCTATCCAAATGCTATGCCATAAGATGTAAGAAAAAAATTGCATAAGTTTCAAGGAAATAATGTAATAACTTGTGATCAACACTTGAAAATCTTTGTCAATATGATGGAGGATTTCAAAACAAAGTTTGTAAGATGTATACATTAAATTATTTATTCATACTCTAGAAGAGGATGCAAGGGATGGGTATAAATCTCTTCCGATAACTCTTCTAATTCTTGGATTGAAATGAAGAATGCATTTAGATTGCAATATGGTGACAAAAAAACCCTAGGTTTATTTTGTTAGAATTTGAGAATATTAAAAATAATTTTAATGAATCAAGTACATGATTTTAATACAAGAATCAATAAGACATTGAGAAGATTCCTAAGAATTTGATGCCATGTGATGAGTCTTGTCTTATAAATTATGTTGATGCATTTGACAAAAAGGTCGCATACTATTTGAGGGATAATAACCTCGCACTTTGAAGCAGGCCTTTATTATGGCTCTACAAATTGAGAACAACATTAAGGCCATTGGAAAGCCTCATAAGAGGGAGGTTGTTAAACTGATAAATCCAAATAAACCTTCAAGCAAGCAAGAGTGTGGATCTTGAGGAGGTTAAAATTTTTGTAGGGGCTATCAATTAAATCTCTTACAAGCTAGCTCTCAGACAGAGAAAGGAATTGGGTAGAGTTCACAAGGTCAAACAAAGGCACATAATCATGAAATATTTGGCAATCATTCTAGGGGTGATTATAGGTCAGATGACAGAGTTAAAGGATCCATGGGATCTGCAAATAGACATCCCCAAGCACATGAAGGTATAATTGTGCTTGATCCTCGACTTCCCAGTTGCTACTATTGATGAAGCCAATGAGATTGATTGGTGTGATAGATGCTTTCTTCCCCATCCTCCATGTGAAGTAAATCAGAAAGAAGAATAAGCTGATAATGATGATTGTACTAATGATGATGTTTTCATGATGGGTTTCTCTTCAAGCTCACAACAAGAGAAACTTCAATCAAAGTGATAAGTGCTCAAATTCTTTGTGACTTTTAGGATTACATTCACGGGTACCACTTCTTCATCCTTCTCATACTTTTGAAGTAGATGTAGTGCAAGATTTGGAAATACCTAATAATGACGTTGATTTTTAAGATATTTAATGATAAAGACGTATAATGGAGGAATCTAAAACGAGGAAGATAAGTTTTTATTGATGAATGTTGTTTTTGCTCAAGAAAAGGATTATAATATTAGGAGTAGAGTTGTCAAAGGAGTAGGGCCTCAAGCCAAACCTAAAACTCCAGTACTTACTAGTATTCCAAAAGAGGCTCCTAAGAAAGATACACCTTCCAAAGGACTTGTTGTCCAAAACAAGATTCATACTTCTCCTCATGCCCAAACTGTAAAGAATCCCTTGCCATCTGATGAGTTTGCTAATCTCCCTTTGAATGTTGGATGGAAAAAGAATGTTCCATATGAAATTTCCTGTGTTTTGAGTGAAATAAAAGTTAGTGTTCTAATTGTTGAGTTTCTTAGGATTCCCGAGAACAAGAAGAGAGCATTTGAGTACTTAGGATTGAAAGAAGACAAGAGTACCCAGGGCATAAATGTAAACATTGTAGAAACTCCTCCTCCAACCATTGCCAACCTTGAAACACCACCAGCATTGCAAGATCTTGAAGAAGCGCCTAATGTTTTCTTGGGGACATCTTTGGTTGAATCCCAATTAAACGTTGATCCATTTTTACAACTTTGATCATTAAGGACAAAATTCTACATAATTTTATGTTTGATTCTAGAGCATCATGCAATGCCATGCTGTTGAGGTCATGAATGAGCTAGATATCAAAGTGACAACATCATATGGAAGATCCACTTCCATGGAATCTAGAGAGGGGCCTATTGTTGGATGTTTTAAATGTTTGGTGGTACAACTTGCATCTTATCCCGGTAAGAACTTGAAACTTGATGTTGTTTTTGTTGATTTCCGCCAAATGGACCATGTTGTTATCAAGAAAGTGGGCTACAAGTGTTAGTGGAAATGTTCGAGATGGACATGTCTTATTCCACGATACCAATTGAGGGAAGCTATGTGAAGTTACCTGGTGAAAAGAAAATGTTATATCTTATTGAGGACCCCAAAAATGCTTCTTATGAAGTATTGCATGCAAATATTGATATTGATAACTCTGTGAGCTATGTTTCTTTCAAGGAATATGAAATTGATCGATGTAGGTATCATGAGTAGGATGATTTTCCTAGGACTTTTATGTTTGATTTATCCTTGAAGGATGTTAAAAAGATTTTCCAGAACAAGGGGTAAGCCTAAAAATGTGGTCAAATAGTGACTTGGATGGAAAAGAGAGACAATCATATGACTAGCTATTAAATACATATCAAGATTGCTAAGAATGGTCATGTCTAGAATGACAAGCACTTGAAGATTTTCCTTTATTGTTTTTTTTTTGAATTAGGTTTCTCGCCATTATATGTAGTGTATAGTTCTTTGTTTTCTTTCTACTTTTTTTTTTATTCATTCGGTCCTTGGTGACCTAGTTTTGCTAGTTTCTCAGTTCATTTTCTAGAGGATGGTTATGGTTGTTACTCGCTCTGCGCAAGCTTATTCTTTGACTCCATTGCCCAGTGGTCTATTTATGGCAATTGGTCTGCTATTTTTTCTTGTGACACTCACAGGAGTGCACATCCCGATTCGGAGCCGATCTTAGTACTCTAATTAGTCTCGCCCCATTTTTCATTGAAATTCCTCAGTTTGTGGCCTCTATCATGTTTTCTATCTCCTCTAGTTGGTGCTTGAAGACTCTATCCTCCATTTGGTTTCCGTGATAAGTCCCTTCCTTGGTCGAAGATCACTTAAAGGTCCAAAATTTATTTTTCCTTTCTCTATTTATCTGAAGGAGTCTATAAATTGGGTGTAAAAATCGGGTTGTTCCTTTCTTTCCATTTTCTGCAATCACGTATTGTTGTCCCTGTTAGTTTTGTATCAAATACCTTAGGAAAAAATATTAGATGTAGCTTAAAGGATCATGTTTGAATCATATATAATATCTCCAAATTCTCTGTCCTTGAAGAAAAATTCATCTCCAGACTCAAATGGTGGTTTCCTTGCATTTTTACGGTTTGATGGGTGTGTTTTTCCCATCAAATTCACATCTCTGCATCAGTAAAAATGTGGCCCTTTTTGGTTAGATGGGGCTTGGCGGGGCACTTTAAAAACTCCAAGGCTCACTTCAACCCAATACTTTTCCACGTGGAGGAATGACACTCATTTGAAATTTCACTTCTTGGTTTGGGCTTAGAGTTGCACGAGGGAGATATGTGGAGGTTTCTCGCAGATTTTTTTATACTTAGACATTTTAAATTGAATTTCTAAGGCACGAGACATGTGGATGGACCACACCTTTTTGGGGACAAGCCCCTAAGTTTTATTACGAAGAAGAAGCATCATGCGAGGACGCTTGGAGTCTTCTACTCACTCTTCCCTTTTCTTGGACTTTTAAACAACCAAAGAAAAATGTCTCAGACCCTAAACACATGGCACCTTCAATTGATCCTTCAAATTTCTTAACAACATTTCCGACTAAGACACTTGGTGAGCATGCGCTCATTTCGGGTCTCTATTTTTGGGCACCATATCAAAAGGGTGCCATGAAGACACGTGGAGGCTTTTGCTGGCTCCTTTTATATTGATACCTTTTAAAGGCCAAAAGGCATTTTTCTTGGACCCACAGCACGTGGAAGGACCGCACTTGTTTAGAAACCTTCCTCTATACCTCACCTTTGTTGTTGCACCAAAGGAGCACATGGATGGCTATAATATAAAGTAGAAAAGAGGAAAGATCAACGGTTTCTATGCATTTCCTTGTTTTCCACCATTTTTACTCCAAAACTCCTCGAGATGCAAATACATACTTTTTTCAACGTTCTTTGATGAAATTCTTTGTCGCCTTTGTTGGTAAGGTGCCATTGAATGGATTCAAATATTAAATTATGAGTCCAAGGATCGTTGAGGTCAATGTTTTGAAGTGGGAATTTCTCGAGGCACTCACAAAGATGGGAATTACTAGAGGAAACAGATGCGGGGTAGAATTACGAGAGGAAAGAGAGGGAAAAGGGATGAAGCTGTCAAGTCCATCTATGCAGAGAGGCTCCAAAAAAATGATTAAAGGGGGATTTTTCACATGAAAAAATCAAAATGATTAAAAGTCTAGAAGTTGGTTCAGTTTGACATGCACAAAAACTAATCACATAACAGGAAATAATAAGAAATAACACATCATTATTGATTCATCCAGATATCTTATTAGACAAGGAGATTACAATATATAGAAGATTGATCTCCTTAATTTAAGGAGTCAACTTCAATCTCAAACTACTCCTAGAATATCTCGTGATCCACTAATCACTCAACAAACCTAGAATCTCTCTAAGAGATCTCATGAGTTGTCACCAACTCATTATTTGCACAATAATAATAATGTTCACAATATTAAAATATTGCTAACATTCACTCCCCTATTGTTAACATTATTATTTCCACACATACACTCCCCTAATGTGAACAATGTAGAGAAAAACATTCACACGTCTTCTACAGCTTGCCTGCCTCTGCATGCTCATGATCTTGGTACGCTGAACCTCTGTTCACCAAATACGAACCCCTGTTCGACAATAACGGACCTCTGTCCTAGGTACGAGCCCCTGCTCATGAACCTCTGTTCATCCTCTTCAAGAAAAACATGATGCTGCTTTTTCTTGTGCTTTTATCTTTCTACTATCACATATTTACATCAGGAGGTTATAAAAGGAAATACAATTCTGAACAGGAATGTAACATCTGTTCTTATTACAAACAATGAAACACACAACTATGAAATCAAACACACAACTGAAATACTTGGCCACCAAATCAATACCGCGGCCTCGTCGATGGTGCCTGACGAGAGGTCGCTGATCAACCTCCTTCCTCCGTTGCCTCCAGCCTCCATCTGAATGTCCCTGCTAACTCAGCAGAAAGTATAGTCGAGGACGATACGCGTTCCCTGTCGCGATACAGGGCGGGGTCGAGGGGCGGAGCCCCCGAAGCCAGGAACGGTTTTCATTTGCATTTTTCCTTAAAAATGAGTGTCGGATTACACCGAAAATGCACTCATTTGTCCTTTTTTTTTTTTTTTTAACAACTTTTCGACTCAATTTTGATGACAATAGAATGACAACAAACAGATACCCTAAAATCACCTATTTTGACATTTTTAATGACTCTCAAAGACACTAAAAATAACTCAAGACTTCAAAAATATCAAACCTATTGTATATCGACTAAATAAGTTAAAACTCGCATCGACCTTATAAAGACTGCAGACTCAATCTTGAATACAATTATAATACTAATTTACTTATTGACTTATACAGACCGTATACTCTACACATGATGTGTGGACAATATAATAAACAAAAAAGCTTAATACCATTGGATTGGGCTCGCCAATATTAGAATTGATCCACACGATCTGTGTTGAAGGGAATCGCATGGTGGTACTTCACAATGGTGACCAAGAACAATAAATGATAACTTCCAAACGACACGGTTAGATAGATCCACCCACAACTTGTTTTACGGACGATTGATTGTGATGATTGATGAGCATGTCGTCAAGAAGTGATCCGATCTCACGTAACACTACGTTCGTCTAGCATTTGTTGATAGAATATGCACAATTTGCCCAAAAATTCTAGATTCTGGTAGTATTTGCTATGCACACGAGTGCATCTGAAATAGATCTGGAAACCACATTAAAAATAATGTCTCCACAAAGCAGTTCAAAGCAAATGTGATTCAATGTAAACCTTACTACACGCAAATACTGTCAATCAAAATGAATCACATGATCCAAGCACGTCCTTCATTCCTCTCAACCCATCAACAGGAGTACTGCAGAATTAAATGGATGTCCATGAATCCACGATGGATTAGTGAAGGTTATTGATCTCGTCAAACAGAAGATGGCAAAACTGGCGGATGGATCAATGCTGGGGAGGTAAACTCTTTTATAAAGCCGTGTGGAGATTTTTCACAATAGGATACATGCAAGATAGGTGGAAACCGTATTCCCTGGAGTTGTTGATGCAAATCTCTGCCAAGTCGTGTCTTCCCAATCATCTAAAAGCAAACCGAAGCAATCTTCAATGTAAATGCAGATGTGTGCATGTGTCAGGCAGATCTACAAATGTGGGCGGAAATGCATGAGCCGAATCCACGTGGTGAGAAATGCCAATGCAAATCACGGTGCAAATATCAAATACAAGCTCATAATTCCTTGGCTGCAAACAAGATCCTCCTTACACAGGTACGCAGATTCACAAATAAAATCACGAACTAGCAGTACAATACATTTTTCAATACACGGCCCATAGATGTATGCTTACATCTGTGTTGAATGAAGTGTAACGTTGGCAGCTGCAAATCCACTATTCAGTGTTGCACGGTGTCTCCGTCTACAGGATCAAGTGCAGGGCTTTGATGATCAAAGGCATTTGATAAATCAGACCATTGTTACTGAAGACTCCACAACAGTGATCGACCATGCTCTGATACCAAATCTAGAAGTTGGTTCAGTTTGCATGCACAAAAAACTAATCACATAACACCGAAAATAATAAGAAATAACACATCATTATTGATTCATCCGGGATATCTTATTAGACAAGGGAGATTACAATATATAGAAGATTGATCTCCTTAATTTAAGGAGTCAACTTCAATCTCAAACTACTCCCTAGAATATCTCGTGATCCACTAATCACTCAACAAACCTAGAATCTCTCTAAGAGATCTCTACGAGTTGTCACCAACTCATTATTTGCACAATAATAATAATGTTCACAATATTAAAATATTGCTAAAAAAAAAAAGGACTCCTTAAAAGTTATGGCATGGCATCCTAGTCATTAATCGAGGGCCCAAGAAATGTCATCAGTTCCACAATTGGTCCATTGGCAAATTTCGGATCTAAATTAGTTAAACGTCATTTCTGAAACAAATTGGTAGAATAAGAAAAGGTACCTTGAATATTCTTCTTTTTGGGGGAAAATTCAATGAGAAAAATGAATAAATGTAATGAGATTACTCTTGCAAATGGTCAAAGTTTGAATTCCTAAGAGAAAATTTTAAAAGCCTTATTCTCGAGAATCCCATCTAAGATACTTGGTTAATTTTCTTTGTGTTATATTTTATAGTATGTCAATCTAGTTACAATTGTATAGCCATTGATGAGCACTTATATTTCTCTGGAAGCTTTCCCCTACCGATGAATTTAAGCAATTTCGAAAATAATTTGTGTCCATTTTCAGAATGTCTGCAAATATTTTCTTTCATTCCTATTGCTATCTTACATTGAAATATTTGTGAAACCACATAGGTTCTCAGCCCTATGATAGTTTAATGGTATTTTTAATTTCATTTCAAGAAGAGCCTTCATCTTGGATGAGATAAACAAATTTAAAATCAATTCACTATCATTTGTTGATAAAGATTGTCTATAAGTCTTTGGTGTACCTTAGGCGTGATTGATCAGAGAATTTGGTGTTTAATTGATGATTTCAATTTGAGCCTTCGTGTTAGAGTCTCAAAGATTGTGTGAAAACATGTTGATCTGGGCCTCCGTTGAATCACACCTTGGTTGAAGTAATGTCTCAATTGTTCTAAAGTATTATGTTGTTGAGTTTTTCATTTTTGTGAAGTCCCTTCGAAGATCTGGTATAATCAACTTTATCCTGCTTCTTCTCCCACCAAAATATTTCAAAGACCATGAATCCACTCACGAGTCACCCCTTTTTTTCCCTGTGTATCAACAAAGGAACAAAATCTACTTGCAAAAATATGCAAAACAACCAGATTGCATCTTTGTCTTTAGTAACCTTAGCCTTGTGTTGAAAATATTTCCATCTTAAGGAAGTGACAACTCTTGAGAATCAAATATGGTGTGTTGATCATATTTTCCAAAGGTTTTCTTTATAAAATTTGTGCAAAAGAAAGGTATCTGCATCTATTTCAATAATAGAGGTTACAAAATAGGTTCTCTTACCTTGGTTAAAAGGCACAACCTAAAATAGTTAGGATAAGAGAAAATCCTTCTAAGGTGCTACCAACTTATTCAAATACCGAGTGTTAAAAATTCAGATAAATTGCTTCCTCAGCTACAAATGAAATACATAATCATTTATTTGGTTTTGAGTGTCTGTCAAATCCATGATGCTTTGATTAGTTTGTGAAGAATAATAAATATTGGTACCAACGCCTATATTAATTGCAGAATGTGAAATGTAGGTTTAGTGCTACATATTCTAACAAATGGAAGAAATAAATATTATAGCTGAAATAGAATGGAAAAGAAAATCTAAGAAAAATATCACAGAGCTTCGCCATGTAAAATGGACATTTTACATCTTCCCATCATGTTATTTCACAAATAATACATGTTTGAAATTTTTCACAAAAGATAAACTACCTGTACTAATCAAATAGGATGTAAGAAACAAAGAGATTTTAGTCTTCAAGAGTGCAAGAAATATCAAGTTGTATTGAAAGCCCAAAGTAAGCTACTTGTAAAAAGAGACATGTTCCTATTGGATAATATCATGATTACAATCTTCAGATCCATATGAGAGTTACAAAAGTCAAATATGATATCAAGAATTAGGTCCTTATAAATGAAAGGGAAAATTACAAAATTCAAATAAAAGATCTTGATTCAAAGTGTTGAGGTATGATTGAAAATAGAAATATCATAACACAACTTTCCCTACAAAAGGAAGGAGTTTTCTTAACAAAGATACAAGAGAATACCAAAGACTAAATCATATATTATAGAAAATTAGATAAGAAAGGAGAGAATACATTATATATTCAAAGCTAAAAATTGAGATGAATGTAGATTACTTAATGATAAAGAAAAAATTTAGCTACAAGACAACTAAGGAAGTAGACGGTAAGTCATGATGAAGAGATAAAGTACTCAATGTGTAGCTATAGGACCAACTTCGAGAGAATCATGACATCATCAGGAAAAAACTTCCATAATTACTACATACTTTCAAACATTTAGATACAAAGGTACCACATTATGGAAAAAATTCATCAACGTAAATGCATAGATTAATGATGGAGTATGGTATCAATCACACATCTTGAATAGTCAAAATCATGATTAAAGTTGCATAGTATGAACCAAACAATCAAATAGTTTCAGTCTATGATAAGGTGATAGTATCAGTTAGCATATCTAATAGTTACCAAGTATAATTACAAAAGAAAGGAACGAAAACATATTTTATGTTTTGAAAATAAGTCGATGTCAAGCAAGTTTTGAAAACCCAAAGTGGTAAAATTTAGATCTATATGAGTCATATTTTACAAATTTTAAGTGAATTCAATGAGCATCAAGTTTTAAAATAAATTAAGATGCTACATCAGTACTAAAACTAACATCTTCCATACATACTATCCTTTTGACTCAAATAAACATAATAGTTCAACATGTATCTTGACTAATGAGACAAAGAACAAAAATATGATCAAGGTATAAACTCGAAGAAATAGATTGATCATCACACACACACTATCTTAAAAATAAATGACGTTCATTAGAAGGAATTAAAGTATTACTCCTAGAATTTCGCAGAGCCTCAGAATAAGTGCCATGGCATGTATAAAGGAAATCTACAAAGATGCGGGGTAAGTGGAAAAGCTCAACTCAGATTTGAACACAATAACAAGTCACTCAGTTTCAATGAAAATACAGCTCTATAGTTCAGATTTAGGTGAAATAGCTCAAATACACTAGAAGTGGCTATACCCATCAACCATTTTCAATAAATTTAAAGTTACAATGAACAAAAAAGAGCTCAAGCCATCAAAGCGAATGGAGTTCAGGCCAAGTTTTCAGAAATTCACTAGGAAAAATTTCAAACCTTCTAAGGGTGGTTCAAAGATAGCTCAAAAGATCACCAATAATAGAAGCTATGTGAAAAAGAAAGAAAAGGTTTCAAGAAAAATCATGATGTTTATTCCCAGATGGTAAAAATATGGAGAATGGTGGTAGTGACCACCAAAGGAAAAAAAGGTTGTGAAGAAAAAAAAATCTAAATGTAAATTTCCATGGTCACCAATAGAGACCCCTGAATGGTTTCTCGAGAAGACTAGTCTCAAACTCAATTTTTCCACATATCAAAGGAAAGAGATATTTCGAAAAGAAAACAATCCCATTAGTGGGTATTTTGAGCACTCATTTTTACTACACACATAAGTGTTAATATGGAGGGAAATAATTACTAGGGAAGCTCAAAGTTCTAAAAACCATCATAATGATCAGGTTTAGAGTAAAATGATGATCAGTAAGAATGATTTTTGAACTCGAGAGTCAAGCAAGAGCAAGAGATCATAGAACTCACAAACATTTTAAAAATATTCAGTATAATTTCGAGGAAAAAGTAAAAATGGAAGTATACTTGTGCAAGAACAAACCTATATTATCTTTAACCACTCATAGTGATCACTACTATCTTGTATAGCTTGAACAAAATAAGAAATGATAATAAGAACACAAAGTGCCCATGAATAAAGTGAACCACGGAGAAAAAGCTTTAAAATATGTAAGTATTTGCACTTAGAGAACCTCAAAGAATGAAAATGCATGCATAGTTCCTTTGAATACCTAGAGATTTTGTTCAAAAATATGAAGCAGAGAGCTTCAAAGAGGTTCAATAGTGGCCATTAACAAAATCACATAGAATTCAATACATCGACAATGGCCGAATATAAGCACATACATGTACAAGGGCTTTAGAAGAAATATTTGCAGAGGAATCGGGATCCTAGCATAAACAATAGCTTCCTGGAGAAATTTTTCAGAGCTTCACCGCTCACAACGAGAAAAGGAAATGACCAAATGACAAAATCATTGTTATTTTTAAAAAAATCTAACCCCTGACAGAGTTAGAGGTGATTAAAATAAACAAATAAAAAGTTTCAAGTACAGATTGAATGGATCATAATATAAACCATCATGGTAAACTAGGGTTCAAATCATCAATGATCAAGAAGATCACAATACAAAAGATCAATATACATAAAGTAGTCATCAAGATCAATGCAAACCCATGAGTATTGATGGTGCAAAATCGACGAGTACATGAGATCAAGGGCTATAAACCATTAACCAAATTTGAAGAAAATGCAAAACATAACCACATTCACCAAACATTTTAATTACAAATCTTGAAACCCTAAACAAGGGTATAGAGGATGGACGGTTCGAGATAATAAAGGACAAAGAATAGTGGTAAGTAATCAATCATCAACTTCCATGTAGACTCCCGAGTTACTTCAAACCAAACCATAGTTGAAAAGTACCAACACGTGTCGAGAAAACAAAAACCCTAGATAGCTCAAGGTTAGCATCATTATCACCGACAAAATCAGAAGGGAAAGTCATTTTCATGAGGGATTTAGACCATATTTTTTAATTATTCGCATTGACTTTGGAAAAATGGGTTCCAAATTATAGTCCCAAATATAATGATTAAAAGCCGACCACAATAATTGGAAAAAAGGGTGAGCCTTACCTTATATTACCCATGATCAAAAGGCCGAATAAAATTATAAAACCATAGTCTATGTAATAGAAAACCATAGTCTATGTACCAAAAGGAAAAAGGTAAACCTTATGTTTCTTGCTATGGGTCCTTAATCAAAATGCAATCAAGATATGCTATTAAAGAACTATGTTAGGTACCAAGTGAAAGAATGAAAAATTTGTAGCATCTAATGATTATTCAAAAGGAGGTCAAATCAAGAATGAAGACAAAGTGTTCACATCACAGGTGGTCCCCACAATATGAGGTTTAGAAAGTAAACAATAACATTATGTGCACAAGTGCAATTCTTCATGTGACCACAAGAAGACAAGAAAAGGTCAACATCAGAGTACAAAGAACCTTCTAAGGCCTATTACCTTATTTTCCACAAAATAGGAATATTATTTGAGTGCACATCAAAAGTGGTCCCCAAAGGGATGGAATACATGGGTGATTATTTTTGCAAAGTATTGCCAATAAATAAATTATTTTACTCACACACAGGGATTTATTCTTGCATGTGCATCCAAGGGGCAATTTAAAATGCTATTTTTGCAATTGTAAGTGGATCAAGTTACAAATGTCACATCATCAGATAGAAGACAAAGATTGCATGCATTGGAGAAGACTTGCTCATCAAGAAAAGATTATTGTTAGCTAAATTATTCATCCAACTTTATTAAAAATAGAACAGTCAACTGTACTTTGACTGAGTTATATTTTTGTAATAAAGACTATTAATGCATCATTATATTAGTATGCTTATTTTTATTTGTTTACTTATTAAGGATAAAGGATAAAAATAGAATTCATGGGTAGTACAATTCTTAGTCTATTTTTAAGAATGTGGGGATGAATAATTTTGCTATATATTATGTGCATTGCAAACAATAAATGATGGAATTTTTTTGATACATGAGTGCTGAAGTAGTTTGTGTTATTTTTTTCCTTTGAATGAGAATTGATTTCTTCCTTTCTAATTATTTTTAGAGACGTGTATACTTTATTATTTCTTGTGAATGTCAAAATTCCCTAATTGATCATCTTACCTTGCTGAAAATTTAGTAATTTCTACATAATATTAGTGTGCATGCTTATCTTAACAGTATTGTTGTGAATCATTCCATCAATACATCAAGTGTTTTTCCTTAATATTCTACTGAAAACTATTGGTTTGTGCACCCAAAATCCATTCTCAAATATTTTTACATGTACTCAGTCAAAGCCCTCAACAAGTTTTGTGTATCACCCCATTTTTTCAATTCATTTACAGTCATCTTTTACCCTCAAAACCCCAAAAAAAATAGTTTAGGATACATCAAGAAGGAACCGACCTTGATACCGAGAGACTCACCTCAAAAATAGGTATACCCACATATCTGAGGTGTTTCCATTATGTCTAAGAAAGAGATAGATCAAAAAAAGTTTAGAACCCCTACAATCATATCTCTACAGGGTTCAATTTTGAGAGATAACACATCCTTGATCAAAAGAGTGACCTCAATAAAAGGAGGAGTATTTTCCTTATCGCGTTGAATCCAATTGGGACAATAAATTTTTAGCCTTAGATAATTATTTTTCCTTAGTTGTTTTGACTCGGTTGGGATAGGAATGTTGTTAGCCTCGAGATAAAAAAATTCATTTTCCTTGCTGCGAAAAATAGGAATTTCAGACACAAGGGTTTCCGAAACAAAATAGGATTCAACTTATGAATCTGTATTTGAATCAAGATCCTCTTTGGCTTCGAAAACCAGGTGTTCCAGAAGGGCATATTTCCACAAGTTTTATCTCTCATGCTAGTGCTTTTCCATCCCATAATAATTAGAGGTAGTTCCTAAATTGAAGCATTTCCTACAGCTAAATGGTAGGCCTTCGTAATATAAATGTTGTGACCAAGTTCTGCTTAGCACTCTAAGATCAATGGTTGCGGGAAGATTTTTAGAGGTGTCAAGTTCCACCAAGATCCTGGCATAAGTAGTGTGGGTGTAATCAGTAGTTTGAGAATCTATATAAATTATGGTTCCCAAGGTGTTTCGATAGATATCATACATCACGACTCCAAAATTTCAAGGGTGAATAAGGTAACCTGATCCATATAGGTTTGCAAGAGAATGACTCAATGAACAGCTTAAAGGATGACAACCATGGTTTAATTATCAAGTACTTAGATTGGTAGACCCAGAGCTTGGATGCAATGGTGTTTCTATCAACTATTGAAAAAAAAATCACAATAAAAATACTTTTAGCACAAGGATACAAATATAGCCTTACATCTAATATTGGATTCCAGCTTGGAGATCAAAAAATGAGGAGTAGTAAGGTTGCGCTATAGTCCCTTGAATCTCAGATTAATGAGTGTTCGTTGTAA
>CM031243.1:832959498-832974498 GCA_018340775.1 Taxus wallichiana var. yunnanensis
TATCTACTCTATTTATTACCCCACATGTTACCTCTTCCTTTTAGTTTAAAATTAAAGTTAAATTAGCTAATTTAGATAGATTAACAAGTGTTAATAAAGTGAATAAATTTTCACTATACTTAAATACATGCACACCAAAATAAGACACAAACCAAATTTAAAAGAATGAAAAATTTATACCCGCGGCCACACATGTGAGGTCACCCCCTTGGGAAACATCCTAACTAAGCATGCAATAACACAACATATACATCAAACACAAGCTATCAAATTTGACAATGTTGCAAACCAATCAACATTCTTTTGTGGTTGGTCCCCTATCTCGCTTTACATGTATAATGATATAATGTCCCTGCAAACTCAAACAAAAATACCTCTTTGGGCTTATGGCCATATCAACAACATCGACAAATAACAAATACATAGAAATTAATAGTCGTCATAAAAATTTAAGTAATTCTTTCATCTATAAACTATATCAAAGTAATTATATTTTATCATTATTGAATCACAATACCATTGAACATCCAAACATAAGAAATGCATCAAGAATATAACGTGTCATTAAAAAATAAAAATAATTCAAATCAACATATATATAACTATCTACCAGCTGCATCTAGTGAGTCATAATAAAAATGTGCATCACACCATATCAATATTCCAAATGTCCGTATAGTCTACCACTTGCTGATCAAGATATAGTAATAAAAATTTCAATGTATCTAACCCACAAGAATAAAATCATAGTGAAGTTGTGTCAAAGGGAAGTGGGCACTAGACAATAAGAACCATAAATTGACACCTATTTGCTACCTTTTTCATCAAACTATAAATACATGTCAAAAATATTAATAAATAAATTAAATTATTAGAAAAATTCAAAGAATAATAAATATAATAAAGATGAAATAGCAAGTGAATTGCTCTAAAAGAAATAGGTATCAAAAAGATTAATAAATAAATAAAATTATTAAAACAAATTAATTACTGATAAAAATAGTAAGTGAATAGTAAGTCTTATAATATTTTTAAAATATAAACCCCTAGATTAAATTGAAGGCATTTAAGTTTCATTTATATTGGTTTTCCACAAACCCACGATTTACGGCTAAAGAGTATAAGTACTTATCATTATAGAATACATAATTTTTTTTTTTTTTTCTTAATTAAATTAAAGGATTTCAATTTTCATTTATGTTGGTTTTTCACTAATCCAAAATCTATGGCTAATAAGTATAAGTTCGATCATTATAGGGTACCTAATGTTTTTAGTAAATAATTTATTAAGTTGGTAAGTCTACATAATTTTAGTCATTTCAACTATTTATTCAAAGATTGACACTTATGGTTTCCTTTTCTATCTAACAACTAACACTATCAACAAAATTAATAAATTAACCCATTTGTTATCCATTTATATCAAACAATAGAAAGGTTTCAAAATAAAAGAGGGTAAAACTAAAAAAAATAAACTAAATTATTAAAAAAGTTAAAGAATAGTAAAAATGAAATAGCAAGTTAATTGCTCCTAAAAATATATACAAAATGTTGATACCACCTATGAAACTTATATGGGAAAATTTAGTATATCCAGAATTGCTCATAATAACCTATCTAAAAGTTTAGGTAAACTCAACAAAACTAGTTTGTAATTTATTCAAATAAAGATACCTTCTAAGATCAATTATAGGGATGATGTTCATTGCTTTCCAATTTACATAATTACTTGAACACCCATGAAATTGAGAAAGATGCAAAATATTTCAAAGTAAGATATATGAATCCTTTAGGTGGGACACTCATTATTATCATGAACAAATACGAATAAGTTAGTAGTGCACTAAAAAGTTATGTTTATTATATGGTTTTTGTGTGGTGTAAATTTATGAGGATGTGGATGATGTCCGGGTTTGTGGCCATGTTTAGGAGAAGAAAAATTTAATTATCGGAAGAAAAAAAAAAAAACAAAACTTTTTCAACAATCAACCTAGTTTTAAAATATGTATTTCTAGTGTGTATCAATAGATTCTTTCAAAAAGTGGTAGGGGTCACCTATCTCATTCACAAATTGGTAAGGATCATGTTTCTCCACAAATAAAAAATTAATAATGTTTATCACTTTTTAGTATTGATTTTTAATTCTTCCCAAGATGAATTTTATGACTATGACACTTTGAGCTACTTAGTGTAAAAATATTGGATCGGTGGTTGTGTTCTTAGTGTCGTCAAATTATTCCATGAAAATACAAAAATACATTAGAGATTAATGGTGACGACAAAAAGAGGGGTTACATTGTTCCCCAAATGGAAGAGCTCGCATCAAGGATCTCCTTTCCACCAAATCCAATGCACAACATTTTTAATGCCTCACTTTTATTTTCCCATGTAGTAATTGCAATTATTACGAAAATAAAGCAACGAATTAGCACCGAATTAATGTCATATACTCAATATTCTTAAAAGTAAATGTTTTTGGTGTTCACCCTTAAGTTTAAAAAATGTTATTAATCAGAATTTTTGCACTTGTGCAAAAATGGGCAACTCGAAAACTTTTCAATGGAAAGCATTGATGTAATAGACCTAACTAGGGGGATACATTACTATTTTATTGTGTTTTTCAGTTGCAAAAATTTATTAACTACATGTAAATTGTAGTTGTTACAAAAGATATCACCTCACATAGAATGCCATTCCATGTTCATCTTCAGCAAGAAAACACAAAATCCCTCAAGGACTAATGCATTGCCTTGATGAAGACGGGAATCATAGTTTAGGTGAAATATAAAACCCATGAACAAAAACCATAGTTGAAATTTACATGAAAGTGAGTTCATTATTAAGTTACAAGTACCTCAAAAATGCATTATTTCTGCATGTTTAAATACATTTAATTATTTGATTGAGTTGTTTATTAAATTATACAATCAACATCTATTACAAAAGTTTAATGTAGGAAGAAGTATATAAATCAGTTTAAGGAATTAATGTTATTTATTCATAAATAAATTCAATTTTTCCCACACAATGCATGGGATGTAACTCACAAGTAATGAAAAAATAATTACATGTGCATGAAGTTAAAATTAAAAGAGTATAGAACAAATACATCATTTCCTTGGGTTCTCTTCCAATATTCTTGTCTTCACTTCCATCTCCATATTTCATCCAACTCTCTTAGATGTCATAGTGTACCGACAAATGAAAGAAAAATGACATCAATATTGAGCTCAAGGTTTGATTTGTACTCATGTACTATCTAAGTACATAAAAATGGATTTCTAAATGTCATAAGCATAAGGTACATCACAGACATATACACAATTGATAAGGAAAAATCTATAGTGTCACATATGATTCCCACAATCATTACAGTAGAAGAAAGAGAAGAAAAAAACTATGGTACATAAAAGAGGCAAAAATCCTAATTATTTTCTAACTATTTTCTTAAGTGTGTAGGTTCATGCAATAGATGAATAACAAAAAATTATTTTACGTAAATGATTATTGTACAAAAATGAAATACATGATTAAGGAATATATATGGTACAAGTTTATGCGTTGATCCGGAAAAATGAAAATGCAAGCAAAGTAATCAAATTTTTCTTCAAATTACGACCAAGTACAAGGTATAGAATGAGTATTAGAATCTAGAACAACTTTTCAAATAAAGCATGATCTATGGAAAAATTCTTCATCAAAGCACAAACAATAAGCAAGTGTATCTTCCATTTTTCATTGAAAAACCTTTACAAGAGCCCATGAAGAGGATAGTTACAGAGGACATACCATAAAATGAGAAAAACTCTAAGGATTTAGATGAAGAAAAGGAATAAACTTAAAAGAACAATGAAAATAGATGAGCTTCAACAATTCACCTAATAAATTCAAATTTTCAAATAGAATGCAATTACTTCATTTTAGAGTATAATAGTTTCATCAAATTAAAGGGCAAGAAGAGATTAAAAATGTGCAGAAAGTGATATTTCATATCTATAGTCGCTCAAAGTAAATTGCAGAGTTTTCAAAAGAAGGGAATTTGAGCTAAGAGACCAACTTTCCAAGCATTAAAGAACAAAATTTACAAGTTTAGCAGGGGAATTCTTAAGAGATTATGATTGTCTTCTAAATTATTGAAATACAAAGAAAAAAATTTCAAAAAATTCATCAATAACAAGAAAAGTTGTCATTTAAGGTATTAACCAGCTTTAGAACTCATAAGTAAGATTCCAAGAAAATCAAGATAAACTAGAAGTACTACTTCCTTAAGATTAAATTTTCAAATTATTCATATAAACTATTACAATTAAAGACGTCATCACAGAATAGGAAATGAGTTCTCCAATAAGGTCCATCATCAAGGAAAGAGTACAAAGGAAACAGATTGCATCAAAATGGGTGAAATTCCAAACATTAAGCAATGCACAAATGGATAAAATATATAAAGTTTAATGAAGTACAAAAGTAGATATGAATAAGCTATGATTATAGAATTCAAAAATAATATCAGCACCAAGATGTCAAGTTGAGGAAAATAAAATCATTTGATAGAGGTGGAGATATGAAATCAAAAATAACATAGCAACAGTTTTTCGCATCCTTTAACAAATCAACTTCTAGGGTATAAAATAGATCCAAAAGAAGTGAGCAATAAATAGCTAAAAATCACAAGTTTAATGGAGCTACAAAATAAATAAAATGAGCCAACTTACCAGA
Organism: Taxus wallichiana var. yunnanensis; assembly: GCA_018340775.1. Lineage (NCBI taxonomy): Eukaryota > Viridiplantae > Streptophyta > Pinopsida > Cupressales > Taxaceae > Taxus > Taxus wallichiana. The sequence continues at coordinate 832,964,215 of CM031243.1, forward strand.
TTAAAAAAATCTATTAAAACCCCAGAATTTCTATCAAATGCGAAGAAAGTGAAGTTACACGAACAAATTTTGAACTTGGATTTGATAAAGAATGCATACAAAAGAAACTTAGTTCCAACAAGCACGAAAGTAGAAGAAGAAATGAGCTCGAGTTCGAATGGATAGAATCAATAATGCACATATGAGAAATATTCAAGGCATTCAAATAATCATAAATGAGCTCGGGCTTGAAGACCAAATATTACACACCCATATCTATGCGGCTCAAGTAGTGTACTAATGGAAGAAAAAAGTTGCAATAACATATTATGCATTCATCGGGACGTGAACGAAAACTTGAAAGAAACTACAATGTAAACGTTATGTAAAGAAAACCTCTAATTGAATTTTAGAGATCAACATTTATAGGGACATCAAAGATCAAATAGAGCTCAATTTATCGAATAATGGGTAATTTAGCGACGTATGTGAAATACAAAACTGAATCCATCAACATGAAGATTCAAGTGGAAGGTCTCATCCTTTTAAAAAACAATAAGTAAATAAGAGACTAACAAATAAGATCAAAAAAATGAATAAGAAGTTAGAGTTTTCAAAATGAAACAGAGTTTGAATAGACACATTTTTTCAGTTTTAGAGCAATAAAAGTTCATTTTAAATTCCACGTACATAAAATCTTGCATGAAAATCAAAGAGGAAATAAAAACATACTAATTTAGGGTCAAATATTGAATTCAGAGAAAATTTCAAAGACCTCAAGTCTCGAGGTTCTCCTAAATGGAAAAAGAAATCAATGAAGAGCTAGAAATATCAGGCATGTTTAGTATCATATCAAAGGGAAAAAATGAAAATAGGAGTATACATGTACAAAAACAAACCAAATCGTCTTTAACCTTTCAAGGTGGTTATGTCGATATAGCTTGAACATGAGAAATGAAAAAGAAAAAAGTTCCCGCGAATACAATGAGCCTACACAAGCTAACATTCAAACATCAACCATCGAGATCAATATCACATAGAGTTTGTGGCAAAAACTAAAAACTCAAAATATTCTTGAATGTGAGACAAAAATAATAAATAAACCTAGTTCTAAAAATCCACAAAACTTTACAAAGGCTCTAGAATCACAAACATTGATTCATTAGAGCTTCAAATGGAGAACCATCATGCTCATAAATGAATAAAGAGAGCTCAAATCGACAATAATTGTGGCCACCTCTACCAAATTTTGATAAAATCTCAAAACAGAGAAAAAATGAAATAAAATGTAGATATTTAAGGCCTCATAGAACTAATTTACAGAGGAAAATCAAGCTCGAGATCAAACAACAAAGGCAAGTGAGAGTAGAAAAATGGTCGTCTTCATCGCTCGAATCATGCATGCAAGAATGTGAAAATGATAATCTTGACATCTTTTTAATCAACATAACTCACTAGAGTTATTCCTCAATGGCCTAGATCAAATCGTAAGATCAAACGGTGCACATTTCTAACACCGATTTAGACATCGACAATCAAAGATCTAATGGTATAGAAGATCAATGGTCATAATCCAATCACCAAGTTCAAATAAAATGCAAACCTTAACCATAACACACTCGCGTCAAACTTCAACCATGGTTCAGAAAATCAACCACCGAGATCAAGTTGTCCAAGATCAACAACATAACAAGCATTTACCATATTCATTATTGAGTCGAACCCTAACCAAGGGGGAAAATGGGTAAACAAAGTGGTGAATCAAATAGTACATAGATCAACTACCAATTCTCTTTTTAAATTATCAATGCAAACTCGAGTTACAAAGTGTAACCTTACCATGGTTAAGAAAAGCAACCGAAAATCATTTAAAGTGTGAGTCATCATGGAGAGGGGGCCAACCCTAATATCAAAAAATCATTTCTTTGACCCGACTAAAGGTCTAAACTGTAGTGTAAAATATCGACAACGTAATTATAAAAAGGGTAAGGTTTGCGTTATTTTATGCATGATTTTTTCAAAAACTAAAAACCATATTATTTGTAATGAAAAGGGTTGAAACCATGTGCTATCAATCGAGTAAAAGGTGGTCAACATATATGCACAAATGATTACCAAAAAGGTAAACTTTACCTTATCACCTTATATGTAATGCTTTTTAATCAAAAGGGACCACTCCAATAATGCAAGGACCAAGTGAAATGAAGGTAGCCAATCAATGGATGGTTGAGACATATAGAATTAAATAAATTTTGATTATTACCTTAGTTTCCTTGAAGGTACCTTAAAAATTACAAAGAATCTCATGCTCATGGAGATAAATTAAAAGAAAGACATGTATCTTTTGCATGTGAACAGAAAGGTAACAAGGTATTATCATGTAGATTAAAAAAAGTGCATATATATAGATGTCAACATCATATTCATCACATGGGTCATGAAAGGGAGTATGTTTGGCATGTCATGCACTAGAAGATAGAATAGTAGAGAAGACAAACAGATGTCAACATCAGAGATCAAGAAGACCTTTTGACATGATAATTACCTTATTTTTTACAAATAATGGTATTATTTTCTTGCACATGCCTATAAGTGGTCCCCACACATTGGGTGAATGTTTTGCAAAGTATTAAAGGCAAAGGAATTATTTTGCTCACACAGGAAGATTAATTTTTTCATGTGCATCCAAGTGGGTAGAATTAAAGAATGCTAAAATTATTATTGCAAGTGGATCAAGTTGTAAGTGTCACATCAACAAAAGAAGAAAAATATTTCATGCACATTGGAAAAGACTTACATAACAAGGAAGGGTTATTATTAGCAAAATTATTCATCCAATTTTATTATAAATAGATAACTCAAATGCACTTGGATTGAATTTTTATGGAACTAAGGTGATTAATGCCTCATTGTAGTTAGCATGTCTACTTTTATTCATGATAAAGGGATAAAATAAGCATGCATGGGAGTGTACAAATTTTTGCCTATTTTTAGGATGGGATGGGTGAATAATCTTGCTATACATATTATGTGGAAATAGGAGTGCTAAAGCAATTTTTTCCAGTTTTAACCCTTGAATGAGAATTGATTTCTGCCATTCCAATTATTTTCAACGGTTTGTATATCTTATTATTTATTATGAATGAAAATTCCCTGATTAATCATCTTACCTTGTTGAAAATCTAGTAATTTCGCATAATATTAGAGTGCATGTTTATCTTATTCTATTGTTTTATTTATTCCCTTAATACACAAACTATTTTACATTAATATTATGATGAAAACCATTGGTTCGTGTATCCAAATATCATTCTCAATTTTATTGTGTATATACTAATTCAAATCCCTCAACAAGTTTTGTGTATCACCCCTTTTTTCAATTTCAGTTACAGTAATATTTTTAACCTCAAAACACCAAAAATTAGTTTAGGATACATAAAAATGGAACCTACCTTTATACCAGAGACTCACCTCCATAATAGATATACCTAGAGATTTGAGGTGTTTCCATTGTATCTATGAAAGTGAGATATTCAAAGAAAGTTTATAACCCCTATTGTCCTCTCTCAACAAGGCTATCCTTTCAAGAGATAACAGTTTTTAGCACTGTTGGTGGGAAAACTAATAAGATCTCGCAATGGATTATAAAAATTTCTGATAAAGAAAGAAAGTCACATTTGGAGCAAAAAAATGTAAAACTTTATTCTAAAGATGAAAATATTTATTTAGCGACTCCATAAGGCTAATTTCAAACCAATTTTACACCATATTCCTTTCCTAAAGTGACTATAAGATCATTGCTAAGAGGAATTCTTGTTGAGTTTTTTTTTTACCTTTGAATTCGATAGGAGAAGAAGAGTTGGAAATACCTTCTCTTATAATAGGAATTATTTTGGAAACTGTCCTCCTAATATTCCTTCACCACTTATAAATATTTTTGTTCAAATCTTAATTATTCCAATGGATATTCAACCATATAGAAATTTCATAACCTTTACTAATGGCATAACTTTAGTAATTGAAGTTTATCATGATATTCCCAATGTTGTCTACAAAATTTTACCTTCATTCATTGGTTAAAATAAGATAACTCCTACATACCTCATTAAATATGTTGCACCCTTTGTTTTTCCATGATATAACTCATGAACATGTAGCGTTAATAATTTTAGTTGCTTCATTTAAAGGACAAGGTTTGGAGTGGTACATAACCTTGGAAATAGTGAGTATAAGAAATTTGGATGAGTTAGGAGAGAAATTACGTAAGAAATTTCAAGACCATTTTGATCATTTATCCCTCATAGAACAACTATCTACAATAAAAATATCTCCTAATGAATTTTTGGCTAGTTTCAACATTCAATTTGCTAGAATTTAGGAAATAATTATAGTGTGTGCTAAGCCTTAAGATGACCATGCTTTTCGATATTACCTCACAACCTTAAACAATGATATTTCGACCATGATTCAATCTATGGGAGGAGAGACTCTCCCAACATCTTATGACATTTCCATTAGGGCTGAAAACAACCTTATCCAAGCTCGAGAAATTAGCACGAAGGCCTTCAATGCCTCTTATATCAGATTTGTCAACTATTCCACAACCTATTACCGTACTACAAAACCTATTGTTTTAGCTCCATAATATGATGTGTTTAAGGCCTTACAGACTATGGGAAATAATTTAACATCAATACAAAACACATTAGCTAAGCCTATCAAGGCTTATCAAGCTCCTTATCAAAGCAAAATATGTAGCATTATTAGTAAAATAAGAATTATAGTAAACCATATAAGCCAAGGAAATTTGATGCAAAAACTCGAAGTTAATCTAGCACTTTAGTTCTAATCAATATGGTTTCAAAAAAATAGTGTCAAACTTGTAATAATCCTTATTCATTTGCTAATTGTCTAAATGCATTCTTGAATACAATTCTTGTTGCACAACCTAAACCTGGATCATTTTTCATGACTCAAATGGAGGGTGGACAATAAGAAGGTCGTATTCGAAATAACGAGTAACAAAATATAGTTAGGTTTGGAGAGAAATATTTTATTTTAGTCACAACTAGGTCTCAAGAAAAGGCTCATAGTAAAAAGAATAGCAAAACATACTTGTTCTTCCCATACTCACTCATACAACAACAAGTCCAGGTCAAAAAATAGCAAACAAATATGATGTTCCTAACAAAACAACAAGCATTTTATCCCACAAAGAGCATAAAAACAACTGCATCTTGATCCCGAGAAGACTAAATATTATCCTGAAATTGAAGAAGTTGTTTCAAAAATGGTTTCTTCTTTTAATATTGTACATATTCGTGCAAATGAATCTCCTAATATCAGGAGGTATGATTATAGAAAAATAAATGCATAGAAGACAAGTAGCAATATTCTACATTAGTACATATGATTCTCACAATCATTTTCGAGAGAAAAGATAAAAACAATATGGAGCAGAAGACATGCCAACAAATCTAATTATTTCTAACTAGTTTATCGAAATGTGTAGGTACAGTTAGAAGAAGAAAATAAACACTAACTGTTGTGTTTACATATCAGAAAAATACATTTATTTTACTACATACTAAAGACTAAATATACAAAGATATACTTGTATTAATCCATAATGTAGGATTAGTGGTATAGATTCTAACAAATGGAAGAGATAAAATTCGCAGATGAAACATAATGGAAAAGAAAATCTATGAAAATTTTAATAGGCCTTCACCATGTAAAATGGACATTTTACATCTTTCCATCATGCTATTTCATAAATAATACATTCTTGAAAGTTCTGAAAAATATAAACTCCGGTACTAATCAAATAGTATGCATGAAAGGAAGAGATTGCATAGTCTTCAAGAGTGCAAGCAATATAAAGTTGAATTGAATCCAAAGTGAGATACTTGTAAAAAAAGACATGTTCATATAGGAGAATATAATGATTACAATGTTTAGATCCATATGAGAGTTACAAAATTCAAATCTGATATCAAGAATAAAAAGCTTATAAATTAAAGGGAAAAGTACAAAATTCAAATAAAATATCTTGATTCAGTGTTGAGGTATGATTGAAAATAGAAATATCTTAACACAAATTTCCTAGAAAAGGAAGGAGTTTTCTTAACAAAGCTACAAGAGAATACCAAAGACTAAATCATATATTATATAGAGTTGGATAAGAAAGGAGAGAATACATTATATAGTCAAAGCTAGAGATTGAGATGAATGTAGCTTACTTCATGATAAAGAAAAAAATTAGTTACAAAAGACAACTAATGATGTAGAGGGTAATTCATTATGAAGATATAAAGTACATAATGCAACCCACTCAATGTGCAGCTACAGGATCAACTTCAGAAAATCATGACATCACAAGGAAAATTTTTTCACAATCTCAAGAAAAGGGTTCCAAATCATTTCATACTTTGAGACATTCAGATGAGAAGGTAACACATTATTAAAACATTCATCAAAGTAAATTCATAGATCAATTTTGGAGTATGGATTCAATCACACATCTTGAATAGTCAAAATCATGATTAGAGTTGCATAGTAGTGAACCAAATGATCAAATAGTTTCACTATATGATAAGGTGCTAGTAGTAGTTAGCATATCTGAAAGTTACCAAGTATAATCAAAGAAGAAAGGAACAAAAACATATTTTATGTTTTTAAATGAAGTAGATGTCAAGCAAGTTGTAAAAACCTAGTGGTAAAATTTTGATCTATAATAGTCATATTTTACATATTTGAAGCGAACTCAAGGAGCATCAAGTTTTAAAATAAACTAAGATGTTACATCACTACTAAAACTAACATCTTCAATACATACTATCCTTTTGAGTTAAATCAACATGATAGTTCAACATGTATCCCGACTAATGAGACACCAACAATATTAAGATCAAGGTCCGAACCCGAAGAAATGGCATGATCATCACACACTAACTCTGTCTTAAAAACAAACGAATTTCATTAGAATGAATTCAAGTATTACTAATAGAATATTGTTGAGCCTCAGCAAAAAGTGTCGTAGCATGTACTGAGGAAATATATAGTATCGAGGATAAGTGAAAAAGCTCAACTAAAATTTGAAAATAATAACAAGTCACTCTGGTTTCAATGAAAATATAGCTCAGTAGTTAATATTGATGAAAAATAGCTCAAATACACTAGAAGTAACTATACCCATAAACCATTTTTCAATAAATTTAAAGTTACAATGAACAGAAATGAGCTCAATCCAGCTAAGGGAACAAAGTTAAGGCTAAGTTTAAGGAAATTGAAAAGGAAAACTTTGAAACCTTTGGCGGTTCAAAGATAGTTCAAAAGATCACCAATAATAGATGGTATGCGAAAAAATAAAGAAAAATTTTCAAGCAAAATCATGAGCTTTATTTCCAGATGGTAAAAATATGGAAAATGGTGGTAGTGAACACATAAGGGAAATAGGTTGTGAAGAAAAACAAAGCTCAAAAAAAAATTCTATGGTTGCGATAGAGACCCATAATGGTTTCTCGAAGATAAGTCTCAAACTCAAAATTTCCACAAATCACGGGAAAGAGATATTTTGAAAAGAAAACAACCCAATAGTGGGTATTTCAAGAAATTATTTTTATCACACATAGAAGTTTTAATATGGAGGGAAAGCATTACAGGAAGCTCAAAGTTTCCAAAACCATCAAAAGACCAGTTCGAGTAAAATTATCGTCACCCAAAATTATTTTTGAACTGGGAGTCAAGCAAGAGCAAGAGATGGAATATTGTTTAAGTGCACATCGAGTATAAAGAACCTTCTAAGGCCTGTTACCTTTTTTTCCACAAAATAGGAATATTGTTTGAGTTCACCTCAAAATTGGTCCCCAAAGGATGGAATACATGGGTGATTAGTTTTGAAAAATATTTTCAATAAATAAATTATTTTACTCACACACATGGATTTATTCTTGCATGTGCATCGAAGGGGCAATTTAGAATGCTATTTTTGCAATTGCAAGTCGATCAAGTTACAGATGTCATAAAGCATCAGCTAGAAAACAAAGATTGCATAGATTGGAGAAGAATTTCCCATCAATAAAATATTATTGTTAGCTAAATTATTCATCCAACTTTATTAAAAATAGAATAGTCAACTATAATTTGGTGATTTATATTTTTGTAATCAAGGCTATTAATGTGTCATTATATTAGCATGATTTTTTTAAGGCATGGGCAAGTACAATTCTGGTCTATTTTTAGGAAGATGGGGGTGAATAATTTTGTTATATATTATGTGGATTAGCAAAGCACAAATGAAGGAATTTTTGGATACAGGAGTGCTAAAGCAGTTTGTGCTTGTTTTTCTCTTTGAATGTGAATTGATTTCCTCCTTTCCAATTATTTGTAGCTTCGTGTAAACTATATTATTTCTTGTTAATGTCAAAAATTTCTGATTGATCATCTTACCTTGCTGAAAATTTAGTAAATTCTACATAATATTAGTTTGAATTCTTATCTTAACAGTATTTTTGTGAATCATTCAACTAATATATCAAGTGTTTTGCCTTAATATTTTCTCGAAAACTATTGGTTCATACACCCAAAATCCATCCTAAAATATTTTTGCATGTACTCAAATCAAAGCCCTCAACAAGTTTGGTGTATCACCCAATTTTTCAATTCATTTACAGTCATCCTTTACCCTCAAAACTCCCAAAAATAGTTTAGAATACATCAAGAAGGCGGCTTTGATACCGGATCGACCTCAACAAAAAGTATACCCAAAACCTAAGGTGTTTCAATTTTATCTATGAAAGAGAGAGATCCAGAACAAGCTTAGAACCCCTACTATCATCTCTCTATAGGGTTCAATTTCAAGAGATAACACCTCCTTGATGAGAAGAGTAACCTTAATAGAAGGAGTATTTTCCTTATCCGCATTGAATCCACGGGACAATAATTTTTTTAGCCTTAGATAATTCTCTTTCCTTACCTGCTTTGACTCCAACCTGGGATAGCAATGTTGTTAGCCTCGGATAAAAATTTCATTTTCCTTGTTACCAAAAATAGGAATTTCAGATATAGGGGTTTCTAGAAGAAGATCGGATTCAAATTATAAATTTTTATTTGAATCAAGATCCTCTTTGTCTTTGAAAACTAGGTGTTCGAGAAGGGCATATTTCCACAAGTTATGTCTCTCATGTGATGCTTTTCCATCCCAAAATAAGTAGAGATGTGTCCTAAATCAAATCATCTCCTACACCTAAATTGAAGGCATTTGTAATATAAATTTTGTGACCAAGTTCTTGTTAGCACTCTAAGATCAATGGTTATGGGAAGAGTTTTACACGTGTCAAATTTGAAAACATCCTAGTATAAGTAGTGTGGGTGTGATCATTAGTTTTAGAATCTATATAAATAATGGTTCCCAAGGTCTTTCCAATAGATATCAGACATTCAAGACTCCAAAATTGCTAGGTTGAATGGGGTAACTTGATCCATATAGGTTTGCAGTAGAATGACTCAATGAGTAGATTAAAGGATGACAACCATGGTCTAATGATTAGGTACTTAGACTGGCGCAGACCCAGAGCTTTGATAATATGGTGTTTCTATCATCTATTGAAGAAAAACAACAAAACAATACTTTGAACACAAGTATATAAATTGAACCTGACATCCATGATCAAATTCCAAGGCTTGGAGATCAAAACATGAAGAGTAGTAAGGTTGGGATATAGTCCCCACAATCTATAGAGTAATGAGTGTTCCTTGTAAAAATTTCAGAGGAGATGACCTCTTCCCCATAAGTAATGCATGGTATAATGTCATAAGGTTTCATGGGGGAACCTTTTCAATTTTATGCATCTTTTAAAGAAGATAGAGTCATGGTAAATGCACCCTTAACAGTCCCAACAAGAGTTGTGTTAGGGTTCTTATTCTCTTTACTATTATTTCCCTTTCTAGAATTGATCCCTAGTTTGGGAGAGTAAGTGTAACCTTTACTTTTCCCTAGTTTTTAGTAAAGGCAAGACCAATCAAAGAGTCTATAGATTGATGTCGCTCCTTATCTCGTCTAATCACTTGGCCGCCAACAGAAAGGCTCCCACATTTATCCACAAAGATCTCAGGAAATATATATTTTGGCTACACTGTATTCTGTGAAGATGGATGTAATTTCTACAGTTTATGATCACCTCCACCTTGTTCCTGTAGAGAACCACCTCCTACCAACACAAACACTGAGCCATGGCCACTGCCAGCAATGTGATTACGGTTCATAGGAGTGGTAGTTTTACGTTTTACAGGATTCATGGTGCT
>CM031243.1:833579498-833949416 GCA_018340775.1 Taxus wallichiana var. yunnanensis
TCAAGGTTTGAGAGATGGAGTTCTCATATCTTGCAGGATGGAATTATCTATTCAGTTGTTCCTTTGTGTCAAATCACAACTAAAAAGTGTTATCATATCAGAGCTTTGTTATATTTCTGCCTAGGATTCTCAACAATCTACGATACTATCAAATCTAAGTGCGCTCATTGTTACCAATTGCGGGTCATGTGTGGTTTGTGTGCATTTTCCATGGTTTTAATAAGATGAGAGTTTTCTCATATGACGGAATGGAGATATTTTTCACCGCAATGAGTTGATTTGTTCATCTTACCATTCTCACAGAGGTAAAGAGTTGAAACTAAGTCTCCCAATCATGAGAAAAGATGATTAGTAAATACAGGATGTGAAAAATAATTTAAATGTATTAGAAGAGATATGTTCTAATTAGATAAGCCTACGATGAAGATCCTATCTACTTACAACATTCATCTCTGCAATGGAGGAAAATTGATACTTCATCCTGTAGAGTCTATCTTCACTCTTTTTATTATCTAACATTTTTAATCATTTAGGAGTAACTTCTGTAAAATACAACTTTAAGTCAAACTAATTTTTTATTTCTTCGTTGAGAATGCATTTTAAGTTGAAAGGTGATTTGGGAACGTGAAGAGCCATTACTTCACCTATAAATTTTAAGGCTCTCTCCATTCTAAGCGATTATTTTTCCCTCTCATTTATAAAAATATTTTATGTTTTTCCTCTCTATAATTTTCTTCAGTCTCTCAACTTCATACTCAGTCAAATGTATTGCAATCTATTGCAGGAATGAAAAGTTTTATATTTTGTTTCATGGAATGAAATTACCAATTAAAATTTGTATTGATTGTGAGTTTTGTTTCACGGATCTGACATAGTTGTGCATATGTTTTCCTATGTATTCTAATTGAAATAGACATATTTTGGGCTATCGATTAATGGAATCAACACTACTACCATTAAGTTAACTTCCTTTTCCTCTTTCCCCAATATTTATCTCGATGATTTCTCCTCTCCACCTCATACATATCTCCCTCATTTTCTTGTAACTCTAGTTACAACAAGAGTGTTTATGCAATCTCATCGGTCTTTGACCACCTCTAAGAGTTATAAATATTATACATAATCTAAATTTCAATAAATGGGAGATGCCCCCATTTTAAGAAAAGGTATTGTTTCTCATGATTGTTGATGAAGCACGCATTTTTCCCTTGAAAAAATACTTTTCCAATACTTCCATAGAATTATCTACCTTGGAATCCATGGAAAAATTCTCCATCTCTGCATTTCATTTTGCAGCACCCACCTGGAAAGATATTTTTGTACACTCTTTATTTCTAATGAATCTCTTCTTCTCCCCACAAAACGCATTTTTACCAAGGAGATTTATCATATTATCCATTGAGTTATGTTATATGTAGTGCAAATATTTATGAATTTCATTATATTTTACCACACATTTATAGTTAATGATGAAGGTAAAACTTTAGGAAAAATTTAATATTATAGTTCACCATGTGGGAAATCATCATACAATACAAACCATGAAATATATTATTAGATATCTTTAAAGGAAAATTATTATATAACAACTATAGAATAATACCATTTTTCAAAATCTTATGGCATGTTTATTAAATTCGACAATATATTATTGGAAGTAATATCCTAAAATGAAGAAAAAATATATTATACAACATAATATAGATAATAAATATGTCATTATAAATTGAACATTACAATCATATCATGATGGAAAATTGTATTCAACAATATCTATAACCGTATGAATGTCTATTATACATGTAAAACTACAAAATTTATAATATATAATAGAGGTAAAAATAAGTTACAAGCATTAACGGATAAGTAACTAAAACAATGTACATGAAAACCCTATTAAGCTTATTAAAAAGTAAAATCAATAAAATTTACAATACACGATGAAGAGGAAAATATGTTACAAACATTAAGAGACAAACAAATAAAACATTACATATGAAAACCATAAGAAGAATACTAAAAAGTAAGAGAAATCCTTTCAATCTGATAAGCACATAAGGGTTTACAAAAAGGAAAATTTATGGCTAAGAATTGGTTATGTAGGGTTTTTCTATAAAAAATTCTAAAATTTAGAAGTGCATGTTCTCTAAAATATAGATGTGGGAAAAAAATTGTATTGGTTAATCCCAATTTATATTTAATCCTTAAATAAATATTAAATCCCATAGAATGGATGAGCTAGACCATACAAAATATTAAGACAACGAAATTATTTTAAGATTAGGGTTTGGAGGATAATATTTGATTTCAAGCAATCTTGATATTATTTATATGTGATATTATAAGGGAAAATGTTTAGAAATTATAATAGAAAATAAATTCCAGAGAAATTATACGTCAAAATCCTACTTAAAATTTTATACCATGTATAAATTGTATATATTCGGGAACTAAAAATGAATTTACATGTGCAAATATATATATGAATTTGTGAATTCTGTAATGCCCACTTCCCTACGACACTTAGTTGATTATCATTTTGAGTTATGCAGACTTTGGATATGGACATGACTTATACTTATGTTGATTAGCATGATGTTTGGTGACTAGATGCATTTGGATTATGATTGGATTTTGTTTTCAGTATGATCTACACTGACTCATGGATAGACTATTGGATACCGATATTATTTTTATATGGATATATTGCATGTGTTCTAACATTGGATTTCTTCGCCATGATGAGTAGAATGTAGTTGTTGAATTTACATTACTATAATTTTGGATAATGATGAAATGCATAATTAAGTTGTGATTTAGACCTAGAAATAATGATTGATTGAATTACGTATAGATGTTAATAAATTTCATGCATATGGTTATTTTGGATATTTTGACATGGCCGCAAGGCCGAAGGAGGTATTTTGTATTTTACAGGAAACAAAACATGATCACAACCATGAGGGGGATTGGGAACCAAACACAACAGGATGTCGGGTGGTTACAACTTTTGGTCGTCAAGGAAACTAGTGAATTGTATTGTGTTACCTTTGTTCTTCTATGTGTTAAGAAAAATTTCCATGAGGGGGAAATTTTCTAATGTGACCAAGGGGGTAAGAATTTTAATTACTTGTTTTAACTTACTTTAGTAGATGATTTCATTTGTGGTGTCTTTTCTTTATTACTTTTGATAAGTATGTTTTGATTAAATTAACATTTTGTTTTAAATTTTAAGTTTTGGAGGAAGTCTTGTGGATGTAATTAATTTTGATGGTTGGCTCCTTGAGCCTTATGTTTCCTCTTGTATTGAATGCTTGTTTTGAGTGTTGACCACTCCAAATCATTTGAATCTCGAATTTGAGATTTAGGGCAATTTTGGGGGACTTGTGGGACAAGTTGAACTTGTCCCACACTTCCCAAAACCCTTACCAACCATATCTATGGGTTGGGAAGCCAAAAAGGGATTTTTATTGTTTTGGGAAGGGAAATATGACTTTGGAGTGCACTTGTCTTCCTTTTGCATTTATTGTGCCTTAAGACACATGGGAAGGGATGAATGTGGAAAAGAGATGTCATTCAACCCAACCACCCATTTATGGTGTTTTGGGATTTAAGTTGACTATGTGAGGTGGTCTTGAGGATGTGTGATGTGGCATCCTACATGGAGCCACATCACCCTCACCCTCCCTTTTTTCTATTTATGGAAATTTCCTCTCTTGTTGAAGGGGTTGGAGTTTTGTTTTCTTTTGGTTTTGTGGAAGAGTTCCTTTTTTTACTTTGGGGGAGAGAAAAGAATTGGGAGAAAAATAAAAAAAGGAGCTTGGACTTTCATGATTGGATTGTTTTGGAGGGAGCTTGGACAAGCTTCTTGGTTTAGGCTTCTCCAATGGAGAGGTAGGGAACCTTCTCCCATTTTTGCTTGCATATTGTTGTTGCTTCTATGCTAAATTTGTGGATAATGTATGTTTTCTTTTGTGTATTGTGAAAGATGGATAGAATGCTTAATTTATAGTGTAGGAGAGGTCTATGGGAAAAATCATGAGGGAGGCATAAGAGTAGAATAGGAAATTGTGGAGGGAGTTTGAGAGGGATGCCCATCTTGGGTAAGAATGTTCACATTCTTACCTTGTCCTTGAGGGAGCCATAAGAGGAGGGAGGCATAAGAGTATGGGAGGAAAAAGGGGTACTTGAGGGAGGCATAAGAGTCATAGGGGCTTGAGTTTTATTGTGGAGGGTTTGGATGGGCATCTCATCTCAATTGGGAGGCATAAGGAAAACTTTCCCATAGTTCCTTCTCTTGTTGGCTTGGATGAAAGCCTTGTTGTGAAATGTTTGGTGTTATTTGTGTGTCTCTTTGTTTCTTCTATTTTAGCTTTGAATGTTGTGAAGAAATTGTATTGTGGAAGCAAGTATTGTTGCCTTGAGTTGGAGACCACCCTTCATTGTGTTGTGTTTGGGGCTCGGGGGTCAATGGAGGAGATTGCTTCTCTTCTCCATTGAGTTTTGGTTGGGAGGAGAGTGTTGCCTCTCCCCCTATCTTGGTTGTGATTTGAAATACTTGGAACTTGGAGCATGGATGAAGAACACCTTGGAGCTTTGGAACCTTGTTGTTGACAATGTAAAACCACCATGTATTTACCACCTTGAGTGGAGGAAGAATGTAATATTACTTTGTATTTTAGCTTACATTATTGCAAATTTATTTCCACATGAAATAGAAAGTGTTGTAACAAATGTTGAATGAAAGTTGTTTTTTTTGAATTCCAATAATAAGCATGTAATATAGATGGAATCAAAAGTTGAAAGGTTGATAATCTATCTATTCTCCTTCTTACTTGACTTGGAACCTCTCATGAGTATGTTAACCTAGTTTACATGTTAGTAGTTCTTGCTTTAAAACTTAATGTAAATAATTTTAGAACCCTCTTGAAGGGTGTTGGGAAATTTTACAAAAATACATATTAAATTTTGTCTTAATTACTTGAAGGATATATAATGAAAAATGGGAATATTGGTGCAATCTTTATCCTTGTAAAATAGAAAAAAGTAGTTTATAAATAATTGGTTGCATACATAACAAATATTTTATTCATGCTTCTTTTATGTACAATATTTTAATTTTGATTTTCTTTTTCCCCTTGAAAATTTAATTACTTTTCCATCCTACATCAATACATGTTAACTTACTCTTTTTACCATTATAGTTTCAAAATTTTCCATCTTCTATTGAAGAAAGAAAAAAAAATGATTCCTACAAAATTTCCTTTTGGTACCATATTTTGAACAATTTTTTTTACAGATTAGGACACTGCGAGTGGTCTTAGCTTCACAAATATCAAGCTGCATGGCAGCCTCGCATGTTGCCCAAACAAATGAAAAGTTAGTCTCAAAATCAAGACCACCAATCACCCTTAAATCGTGTCTAAGAGAATAGCTGCTAATATAAAAAAAAACGATGATACGTTTCAGTAGATATGCACGATAGACAACTTGATACACAAAGCACTTTGGTCACACAGAGAATATTTAAATTCTTGCAATGCTTGCAAAATCGAGTTTTGTGGTCGTCTATTCAAGAGTGTTGCAATAGACAAGCAATGATAAACCGCCCGTGCCTTCGCCTGTCCCTCCATCATTTTTGACAAAAATACTACTACGGAGGACCCGAATTTGAGGATGTATTGATCGAGCAGTACTGAACAGATAACAACATAGTTGGATAGACTTGGTTCTTTTTGGACGTTCTCACAGCCTGTTCTCCCCGCTCTCACCTTGTGGCACCCAATGAAAGTGGAAGAAACTCTTCTCCTCGCGCGTCGAGCTCCATGCCGCAAACTCCTACGTCCCATGCACTGTGAATGTATTTTTATATCCCCTGTAGCATGTACGGCCGGGGACGGTTGAAAATGGGTAAAATGCTTGCCACACGTGATTTGTAACTCCATTTTCGACCACCATGTGGTCTCCTATGCAGCCAGTGGTCGATTCGGAGTCGGAACTCATGCCTCTCTTCTAGCCTGTAACTTCATCTTTAACACCCTATTTATTGCACATGGCCAAGACTGTAAGAAAAAAAAAAACAACAAGGTAATTTGGGTAGAGTGTAGACTGCAAAAAAGTCAAGTGTTTTAAAAACGTGAAGGAAAGTATGCGGCTGGTTGGGTGAAGCCTGCACGTAAGGAGGCAGGGAGTATTAAATGGTGACGATCGGTTGTTGAACATTCACCACCCCATCTGTTAAGGCTATTAACAAATCCCTTAAATCATTCCAAAATTGAATAAAAAAAAAGAAAAGAACTCTTATCTTTGTCTATCTAGGCTATGATCACGCAAGCTATGTTTCCCCCTTGTCGAATGGCCAGTGGACTTATTTCCTGCCACGTCAATGTGGGCTGTGGCATTGAGCTGCCACATAGTCTTATTTTTGTCGATCTATATGCAAATGGTGGCTTGTTGGTTTATCCACCCAATATGTGGGTCATTCTAAAATCCTATCACCCTTCGGGGCCAAGTGGTGCAATACTATGGATCCTCGTGCATTGTGCTCTGAATTCCTTATATAAAGGCCGAGTCATTGTAAATTGGTATAATCATTGTAATACTAGTCAAGTTATGTGGAAGAAAACAACGAGAAGAAAGGTTCTTTCCGGTCGAGTCAAAGTCACTCGAATACAATTCTTTTCTTGCATACCAAACCCACTTTTCAGAAAAAGGAAAGAGCGTAAATGTGCCCCACATTTTTAGGAAAAAGAGGTGACCCTTGATGATTGACAGGAACTTCTAAATGCACTGAAGGAGCAAAAAAAAAAAAATGATGGTGTCTCCTATCGTGCATGTTTATCTTCAAAGTGATATAAGTCAGTGAACCATGTAGTCCAATTGAATTGGCCAATAACAAATTGAGTCAGCTCGGTATAATAATGCGAAGTATTATAAAAATTGAATGGTTAGTGTATTCACTTCAAAACAAATTATATCTCACTCTGGAGTAACCTTCAGAAATATTGTTATTACGACTCTATCAGACATTAGTCTAATTAACTCGAATAACGACCCTCCTTATCTTTTGCGAAACGTCGAATGAGGTTAAATTAAACATCTTTTTTCAAGAAGCATTACCGTGTCTGTTGTAGATCAAGCCTGCATGCGGATGCACCCCTAAATAAATAAATAAAAAATTTGTTGCATTTTCGGGTTGCATGGTTGTGGCGCGCCACCATCGTCGCGAGCGTGGCATCATCTTTTTACGACGTTACAAATTCCCTCTTAGTTCTAATATGCAAAAGTGTGTGACAATATATGTATAATTTTCAATGGATAAGTAGGAAATTGATCCTCTTCTTTAAACCCTAATCCAACCTCCAGTTTTGAAGAATCCACATGCAGGACAAATGTATTTTGGTTTCTATACTAAAAAAGAGGAAAAATCATCATGTTTAACATTTATTACATAGTTGAACTTAACAATAATTTAGCAAATATAAAAAGAGTATAATACATTAAATAAAAATTTCTCTGTAGTAGAAATGGCTCAACCATTCAATATTCAATGTGTGCAACAATTAGGAGAGTATAGATGTTTTTATATTCTAGAGATAAGAATTTTTGTAGAGGGTATTTTTCATATATGAACTCTAGCGTTGTCGAAAAATTCTCAAGGAAAAAGATAGAATTTTTAATTAATTTATCAAGTAGTATGGGAATTTGAATATTTATTAAGAAAATTTGGCCAACTATTTTTGGAAAAAATGTTAATTTTTAAATCATATTTTGTTTCAAGGCTTATCCATTTGACCAAAAACAACCACAAAACAATATCTTGTTGACACATAAGGTTGGAATGTCAAACTAGAAAAAGCAAAAACATGGAAATAAAATTTAGATCAGAAGGACTGTTATCCAAAATTCACCCCTCAAGGTAATTTTGATAACATGCATAAAATTCTTTAGTCCCAAGCAATTATATTGATTCAAGGCAAAAATCATGTTTTTGGGGTCCCCTCGGCTTCTTTCTAACTCTCTTGTCCAAGAGGAAAACCCAGCAAGTTTTAAAAATGTGAAAAAGTTGCAGAAAACAAGCTTGGGCCAGGAAAAATCATGAAAAATGGCTAAGTCCTAGTCCTCATACAGTCGAGACATGAGGGACATCTGGGCGTGAATCATCCGAAAGGCCGCCAGGTAGTCTGTAGAGCAAAGGGGCATCCGGGATGAGCGGGATGTGAAAAGGCGAACCGGCCGAAAAGTGGAAAAAATCGACTAAGTGTTGTTTTCGCGCAATTGGAACAGTTAGAACAAAGGTACGCGAAAGACGCGGATTGGCTGGTTTGGCGCAAGTCAGTCCATTTCGGGTGGTTCGGAGAAATTTTTCCCAGGAAATCCAAGATAGTTGGGACAAAAGTGCGCGGAGGGGCCTTGGCGGCCGGTTCGGCCGAAGCAGAGGAATTTAAATCTTTGGGACATCCGGGCCAAAAATACGTAGAGGACGCGAAAAGCCGAAAGAGCCGAGAGAGAATAAAATCTCGCCATGTGTCTTTGCAGCAAGCGGGAACAAGTGAGCCCGAATCAGCCGAAGCAGGAGATTTTCATCTCGAGACAGCTGGGACAAAGGTACGCGCGGGACGCAAGGGACGCGAAAAGCCTAAGCGGCCGAAGGGAAAGAACAAAAGTCAACGTTTGACCTGTGAAACTTCAAACGACCATAACTTTTGACTCCGAGCTCCGATTTTCACAAAATTGGACTTTAAATAGCAGAAGCATATTCGGCTCCAGTCAGTTAATGCTCATTCCCATCAAATGACAGAAAATGCTTGCAAGACCCAAAATAGCTGCCCGCACTCAGAAGGCCATAACTTTTGCATTTCTCAATGAAATCACACAAAATTGGTACTGTTGGAATCATGGCTCCGAGCCTGATGCACAGAAATCAATAAATTCTAGATTTGATGAGAAATTGGTCGAGATTTTTTAGAAAACGTGGCTGGGTTCACAACAGTGTTTCATTTGGTGGTTGGGAGTGCAATTAAGAGGCATGGTCATCATTCTTTCTCTGCTGCAGCACATGGGACAGTATGGGGAGCCTTTTGCAAGTAATATATAATAATTTTACTCCATTTAATGCCTCTTATAGGTGGTTGAAGGATAGATTTCGGGATTTCCATTTTCCCTTCTCTTTCCCTTCTCATTTTTCTATAAATTGGAGTGTTGGGCTCATTGTAAAGGAGATTTTTAGATAGCAAAGCTCTGTCAAAATTGCTTTGTGAAGCCAATGTGTTATAGGCCCTTGTAGTGGACTCCTTGCATGGTGATCCAGACCCTTATCTTGTAATAAACTGAACTGTGCATATCATGAAGCAATAAAATATCAGTTTGTGGATGTATCTTCCCTTTGTGTTTTCTGCTGTGTTTTCTTGCATTTCTACAAGAATATTGTGTCTATTATTATGTTCTTGCAGGGATTCATTATCATTATGTATGCTTGGAATATTGTTGTGAATGCATTTTGCTAGATTATGAAGAACTGTCATCACCTCATTTAGTGTGCACTTTGCCTCTGTATTTCACACATTTGGAGACTACTCTCACACCCTCCTTTCTGGTGTATCACCACTTTAGTGTAGGCTTTCATTTTATGCATTCTCTCTCTCGGTCCCTTGGAAATTTAGTTTAGAACAGTTAGTTTCCCTGCATTAGAGTATATTGTGGCGGGTAGTTTAGGAGCAAGAACCAGCTTTCTCTGGACTTCTATCTCAAGTAGCAAGTCTCACAACTTGGAGATAGTACCCATGTTATCCAATCACACTTTGTGAGTTCAAGTATACTCACTTGTATAAACACGGAAGTCTTTGTGATTCGGTGATAACGGGACCTTGGAAGCACAAATGACTATTTTATATATATTTGATCATTTTTGTGGAGTGTGACAATGGTCGTCACCATACAAAAGTTGAGAATGTACAAATGATGCCAAAAACTAGGAAGAATATAGAGAAAGTCATAATAGAGATAACAAACGTGAGAAAATAGAGGTGAAGAAGTAGAAAGAAAGCAATAGAGAAAAATAAGAAATCAAGAAGAAATATTCAAATAAAAAATAATAAAATTTTAAAAAAAAAAAATTAATATACAAAAGAAAAATATTGTGAAAATTTAAATCTAAAAGCGCATAAATACACTAATAACATAACATTTAACTAATCGTATACAAAAATGGTGTCTACCATACAAATTGAAATTTTGAATTTAATCCAATATCTGTGAACTTAACTTATGACATGAAACAAAGAGTAACTAAACATTTAAAATTATAGTGTAATGCCCGAAGTGCAATATGATATAAAACAATTAAATAGACAGAATTTTTGACAAGTGGATGGGTCATTTGGTTGTGCCATTCCTTGAGGGGTCTGTAATATTTATTGTTGGATTTAAATAATTCACCCACCCTTGGCAGCAACATGGCCCTCGGTGCATGCTCTTTAACCAATAAAGTAACAAGATGGCAAGTGGGTGGGTGTTTCGGCCACCTACCTTTTCCCTTTATTGCCTTAGGAAGCATGCACTTGGCGTGTGTTTTGCTTTATCTTTGAAACACTCTAAAATATGAAGGCCATAACTTTTGCATTTCTCAACGAAATCACACAAAATTGGTACCGTTGGAATTGTGGCTCCGAGCCCGATGCATATAAATCAAGAAATTCTATATTTGATGAGAAATTGGTCGATATTTTTTAGAAAATGTGGCTTGGTTCACAACAGTGTTTCATTTGGTGGTTGGGAGTGCAATTAAGAGGCATGGTCATCATTATTTCTCAAGCTTTCTGCTACAGCACATGGGACAGTATGGGGAGCCTTTTACAAGTAATATAAAATCATTTTACTCCATTTAATGCCTCTTATAGGTGGTTGAAGGACAGATTTCCGGATTTCTATTTTCCCTTCTCTTTCCCTTCTCATTTTTCTATAAATTGGAGTGTTGGGCTCATTGTAAAGGAGAGTTTTTAGATATCAAATCTCTGTCAAAATTGCTTTGTGAAGCCAATGTGTTGCAGGCCCTTGTAGTGGACTCCTTGCATGGTGATCCAGGCCCTTATCTCGTAATAGACTGAACTGTGCATATCATGAAGCAATAAAATATCAGTTTGTGGATGTATCTTCCCCTGCTGTGTTTTCTTGCATTCTTCTTGCCCCTTTAATATTTCTACAAGAATATTGTGTCTATTATTATGTTCTTTTAGGGATTCATTATCATTGTGTATGCTTGGAATATTGTTGTGAATGCATTTTGCTAGATTATGGAGAACTGTCATCACCTCTTTTAGTGTGCACTTTGCCTCTGTATTTCACACATTTGGAGACTACTCTCACACCCTCCTTTCTGTTGTATCACCTCTTTAGTGTAGGATTTCATTTTATGCATTCTCTCTCTCTGGTCCCTTGGAAATTTAGATTAGAACAGTTAGTTTCACCTGCATTAGAGTAGATTGTGGCAGGTAGTTTAGGAGCAAGAACCAGCGTTTCTCTCGGAGGTCTATCTCAAGTAGCAAGTCCCACAACTTGGAGATAGTACCCATGTTATCCAATCACACCGTGAGTTCAAATATATGCACTTGTATAAACACGAAGTCTTTGTGATTCGGTGATAACGAGATAGGAAACAAACAACATACTATACACTGTACACAAGATTTATGCCTTGATTTAAGGGGATCAATCTAGGAAATGCTTTAAATGCATGTCATTAATAGGAAACTCAAGAATTTCACCATCTAAGTCCTTGAGGAAGAATGTATGCTCCCCAATTCTGATAACAATAGAGTAAGGGCCCATCCATAATGATTCAAACTTTCCATGCTTGCACTTATCCTCACATCTGTTATCCCATAGCAACACAAGATCTCCAACATTGAAGGCTCTGGGAGTGACCTTCTTATCAAATAAATTGTTTATTTTCTCTCTAAACTTTATATGCCTCTGGTGGGATGCCCTCCTCTCTTCATCAAGCTCAACAATTTGGTTAATACGAGCATCATAAGGACCTACCTCTTGATCTTCTAGTTGCTGGATGAACTGATAAGAAGATAATTTCATATGAAGGGGCAGTGGGCCTGAGTCCCATACACCAACTCAAATGGACTCTTTCTAGTGACCCTCTTGATAGTGATCCTATCTGCCTAAACAACAAACTTCAACTATTCACCCCACTTTCTCTTATTCTGCTCCAATGTTCTTCTGATGATCTTCAACAATTTTTATTACTAGACTCAGCTTGTCCATTTCCTTGGGGATTGTAATTGGAGGCATATGTCAAGTTGATTCCATACTCCCTACACATTGCCACTAAAGGTTTATCTCTAAAGCTCATGGCATTATCAGCTACAATCTTGACTGGTATCCCAAACTGTAGATGATGTTGTTCAACACAAATTCCATGACAACTTGGTGTGTTTCCTTCTTGGTGGGGATTGCCTCCACCCATTTAGTAAAATAATCAATTGCTACAAGAGTCCATTTGTGGCCAGTACTTGAAGGGTCTAAAATCTCACCAATAATATTCATTCCCCATTGCTTGAATGGAGTTTTAATTGATACATGCTTTGTAAGGAAGTGGCGAAGCTTTCAACCTTCCAGAGAAATGCTAGAAACTCTCAAATATTATAGCTAACAAGGTTGTATCCTTGAATAGAGTTGGACACCAATAACTATCCCTCAGGATCTTATGTGTTGTGACTCTTGTAGAAAAGTGCCCCCTACAAACTCCTCCATGGAGGTCAACAATTATCTTGGGGGCTTCTTCTTCAGTAATGCACCTTAAGAGGAATCCTCTAGGTTCTTCAAAGCTAACCGATAATTAGTGCTGACATATTACTATGAATCCAACTTAATGGATCTCTTCTGGTTCTTACTTAAGTGCTTAGGGAAGCTCAAATGTCTAAGAACAAATATTACATCTCTATACCACTTAGAATTAATTAATCTTTGAAATACACCTGCCCTTTCTTCTTCTACCTCAATAATTTACAAGTTGCTCTCATCCATAAGCTTAGCAAACCCCAAACCTCTTACCAAATTTGTGGTGTGGAAGCCCATATCATGTTCTTGCAATTTGCTCACCCATCTACATCTTTTTCTTGAGACTTCCATCGCTTATAAGATGTCGTTTATCATGGTATGGGGAACATAAGAAACAACCTTGGAACTTAGAATATAGGGTTTGAAAACCTTTGTTGCTTTTACAAAGGAAAATGCCTAATTTTCCATGATAGTGTACTTTAGTTCTACCCTTGCAATGCCTTACTAAAAAATGCAATTGGCCTCTCAACCCCTTCATTATCTTTCTACAATAGGACAAAAGCAATACTATTTTCTGAAGCAAAGGAAAATAGCTGGAAAGGTTTCTTATAATCTGGGGCTGCCAAAACAGGGGCATGCTTCAATGCCTCTTTGATTCCATTGAAATCTTGGATAGCAGCCTCCTCCCACTTGATGACCTAGTCCCTCTTTAGCATGGAAGTGATTGGGATGGTCAACTCAACAAATTTTGATATAAATCTTCTAATGAAGTTTATCTGCCCAAAGAAGGATTGGATTCCTTTCTTGGTTCTTGGAATTGGGACTTTTCTAATGGCCTCTACTCTTTCTGGATCAATCATCACTCCTTCTTGTGACACTATGTGACCAAGAAACTTTGACTTCTGCACTCCAAAATGGAATTTCTTTGGTTTAAGTGAGATGCCATATTATCTTCATCTCATCAGCATCTTCTCCAAGTGGAGCAAGTGGTCACTTCACTTCTTAGAAAACACTATTACATCATCCTGGTACGCAAAAATAAACTCATTAATGCAACCTACAAAGGAAACATCCATTCCTCTTTGAAAGTTATCTCCAACATTCATCAGAGCAAAGGGCATCTTGACATAAACATACATCCCCCAAGGAGTAGTGAAGGTTGTCTTGATCATTTCTGATTCCTTCACCTCAACTTGGTTGTAACCAGAGAAACCATCCAAGGTGGTGAATAACTCATAATGAGTCACTGACTGCAGCATGTGGTCCATGTTTGGTAAAGGATACTTGTATTTAATTGAAGCTTTTTTTAGATTCCTGAAGTCCACAAACAACCTGATTCACCATCTTTCTTTCTAACTGGTACTAGGTTTTCCACCCAAGAGGAATATCTCGTGGGCTGGATAATCCCTCCATCTCTTAGTTTCTTCAGTTCCTCTTGCATTTTAAGAGATAGAAGTGGATTGATTGGCTTCTGTTCTTCTTCTTGAATGGTCTTGCATTGGGCTCTAAGGGAATCTCATGTTGAAACAAGTCTTCTCTATATGCTTTGAGCTTAGAATAGGTCCAAGCTAGGAAGTCTTGGTATTTTTTCAATAGTTGGATGTATGACTGCTTCTCCTCCTTGCTGAGATTACTACCTAACCAAATTTTCCTTGAATTCTCCTCTGTACTAAGATCATGCTCCTGAATATCCCTTGAGGTTTCCATACATTTATTAACAATGCGATCAACATTATCAAAATTGGATTCAAGAGCCACTAGCCCTTTAGGAATAGTGTTGGTCTTCAGCTGGATGATACCCCTGCCAAACAAGGTCTCCTTTCCCTCTATTGTACACACCATTGGCTCCAAATCAATGCACTGATAAGAAAACTCTCATTTCTTTCATAGAAATCTTCTGATCTAAGTATCATCATCAAAAACCTACCAATGTTTAATATTATTAGGGATAGAGGGCCTTGTCAATACCTCAACCTCATACTCAAAATATGGGGGCACTATACAACTATCAAAGCGAGACCCCAATACTGCGAGCTTGTCTGCCAAGTCATTGAATCTCCTATCATGATGCAAAATGTTGAAGGAGTCAAACATCTCAATAAGATCCCAAACTGCATGTTTATACTATTTCATTCACTAATTTTTTTATAGCATACAATCTTCTAATTTGTTTGACAACTAACTCTAAATCTCCCTTGACAATAATGTCCTTGACACCATACTTCCAAGAAATTCTTAAGCCTAGAAAAAGTGCCTCATACTCAACAATGTTGTTAGTGCATTCAAATTTCATCTTGAAGGAGAAAACAAATCTTTCCTAGCTAGGAGAAAGTAGAACAATAACAACACCATTCCAGAACGTGGAACAAGATCCATCAAACATTAAAGTCCAGGGAAATCTTGTTTGTTCAAGGAATTTTTAGTATTCAATCTTGTGCTCCTTTCCATCAACAAATTCCACAAAGTTGTTTACATCAACACTTGTGTACAACACCTCATAGGATGCATTGTTGGAATCCTCAATAAGGTACAACAATTTCTTTTCTCCATACAACCTAACAAGGATGCCCTCAATTGGAATGGTGGCATAAGACATATCCATTTGGACACTCCCACCAACACTTTCAGCCCATTTTCTTGACAGCAACATACCCCACTTGGCTAGGCAATCAACTATGACAACATCAAGTTTTAAGTTTTTAACTGGGTAAGCTACAAGCTGCACCACCAAACCCTTCACACATCCCACTACTAGCATTTCTCTTGATTTCATGGTAGTGCATTTCCCATAATATGTTGTTACTTTGATTTTTATCTCATTCATGACCTCCAAAGGCATGACATTGCATGATGCCCCTGAGTCAAACATGTAGTTGTGCAACATTCTATCCTTTATGATCAAAGTGGTGAAGAATGGATCCACATTCATTTGAGGGTAAACCAAATATGTTCCCAAATATACCTTAGGTGGTTCATCTAGCTCTTCTGATGCTAGTGGTGCTTCTGATTCTTCAATGATTGGAGGAGTCTCCACAATATTTATATTTCTTCTTAGGGAAATATTCTCTTCTTTCAATCCCAAGTATTCAAAATCCCTCTTTTTATGCTTAGGAATCCTAAGCAACAGAACAGTTGGGACATATAATTTTATCTCACTCAACACTTGGGCAATATCATATGGGACATTTTTTGGCAAGGTAGTATTGGAAGGAAATCCAACACACTCATTAGATGGCACAAGATTATTGACAATTTGGGCATGGGGAGGAGTATGATTCTTGTTTGGAACTGCAAGGATTTTGACAGATGTATCTTTCTTGGGGTCTCTTTAGGAATGTTTGAAAGTAAGGGAGCTTTAGGCTTTACTTGAGGTCCTGCTCCTTTGACAACCTTACTTCTTGTGTTATATTCCTTCTCTTGAGCCACAACAACATTCATCAACAATTGTCTATCTTCCTCAAATGGGATTCCTCCATCATAATTTTTTATCATTAAAGCCCTTAAATATTCAAATTCATTATTGGGAAATTCAAAATCTTGTACATTATCTACTTCTAAAGTATGAGAGAGAGAGAGAGAATAGGTACCCTATGAATGGAGTCCCAAAAGGTGGCAGCACTTCTGATACTTATCACCTCAGTTAACGTTGATCCTTTTTGTGAGCTGGTGGAGCATCCCATCATGTAGACATCATTATCATTATCATCAGCTTCTTCCTCTTCTTGCTAATATTCTTCACAAGGAGCATGAGGCATGAAACATTTGTCACACCAATCAATGATATATGTCTCCTCCACCACAGAAACTATTCTATTTTCTCTTCCTTGGGGCTGCCTACTTCAAAACCCAATAGGTCCTTTGCCTCTGTCATCAGTTATTTGATGATTTTGAATCTATCTAGGCCTTTTTGCTTATGTTTTCCTCGTGAACTCTATCTAACTCCTTTCTCAGCTTGGGATAGCTTGTATGAAATTTCTTTGACAGCCCCTACCAAAGTCTTCACAACTTCCTCCAAATCAGTAGATTTTCTTGTTTGAGGTTTCTCTAGGTTAACTAGCTTTACACCTTCCCTTTTTGGAGGCTTTCCAATTGCCTTGATATTGTTCTCTATTTGAAAAGCCATGGTGAAGGCATGCTTTAGGTTTGTGGGGTTCTTGTCTCTTAAGTAATATGCAGCCTTTTTATCAAATGCATCAGTATATTTTATCAAACATGACTCATCACAAGGCCTTATCCTAATAGGTAATCTCCTCAAGGTCTTATTAAACCTTGTGTTGAAATCATGTACTAACTCATTAGGGTTCTTCTTGATGTTTTCAAATTCTATCAAAAGAAACCTAGGGTTAGTTCTATCACCATATTGTAATCTGAATGCATTACTCATCTCAGTCCAAGAATCAATAGAGTTATCTAGAAATGCTTTATACCAGTCCCTAGCATCATCTTCTAAACTTTGGACAAAAAATTTGATGTATACATCTGCATTCTCAATTTCAAATTCTTCCATCATATTGAGAAATAGCTTTAGATGTTGATCACCAGTTATAGCATTGTTTCCTTAGAAATTTGGGATTTTTTCCCTTACATCTTAAGGCACTGCAATTGAATACCCAACCATTCCCACAAAATTTATAGGTCCAAAAGTGTTTACAATAAAAGGGGGTTTGGGTGGAGGTTGTGCCATGTTTCTTTAAGGAGATGACCCTGTAGGGGTGACAAATTGATGAGGGGATGAAGGTCCTTGGAACACAGGAGTATAATTTTCAAAATAGAAATATCCCAAAGGCCTTGTCTCTTGGAAATATTTATCAACCTCGAGACAAGACAGTGCAGAGTATCAAGCAAAACTTTCAAAATGAAACGAAGGCCCCTCTCCAGCTAGAGAGTTCGATTGCACAAAGAGGATACCTGATTTAGAATCACTTGAATGATAGTCTTCAATGATAGGCCAATCACTTTCATCAATGGAGATCCCTCTTTTTGTCTGTAGATCCTCAACAACTCTCCAAGATTGTCTTCCTTCTGATTTTTCTCTTCCTAGCTTTGGAAACAATGTCCTAGTAGGATCCCTGGAAAAGAAAGACCTCATTACTTCTAGCTTTACAAATATTAGTAACAAATATTACTTGACATAGGTTTAAGACACTGGTACTTATCAAAATCAAATCAATTAGGGAGTCACGACTAAGGATTTCCACCATAGATGTGAAAATGCACTAAAATATGCCCTGTTAGCACTTATAAACTAGAGATGAAAGCTCGATCTTCCCTTACCAAGATTTATTAGTGAGTACTAATGCCAAATTTGTAGAGACTAGAAAAGTTGCATGGAACACTTGTAACTTGAAATTTCATACATGACCAAACACAAATTAATATTTAAATGCAGTCATAATGTCCCCGGAAACATCACCACTAGTGTTGGTATCCAAATTTGTTCTCCTTTTCAAGCCAAACAACAAAAAATATTCAACATGGGGCTTAAAGGTAGCTAGATCACAAATATATGTCATTTTGTAGCTAGGGATAAATCTAACTATCCCTTTGTTACTTTGATTTGTGGAGAGATGGATAACACGTACAAAATGACTTAATCAATCCTCACTATTTTAGGTTGTTCATTTCAACCAAGGTAAAAGGACCTATTTTATAACCTTTGTTATTAAAGAACAATGATAAATCCTTCTTTTACATAAACTCTATAGAGAATACCTTGAGAAAATATGATCAACACACCATATCTAAATCTCACAATTTGTCACTTCCAGATCCTGGACATATTTCACAACAAGGCAAAGGTAACTAGAGACATTTTAGACCCTACTTGCTTCTACATGTTTAGGTGATGAGGATTGTGCATTGGCATACACACATGAAAAACAGGGGTAGGATGGGTAAGATTAGTTATTATTGAATGAATTTTTGGTGGGAGGTGGGGCAGGGTGAAACTAGATTCACTAGATCCTTGAAGAACCTTACAAAATGGAAAGTTAGACCAACAGAATGCCATAGAATATCTAAAATGTTTCTTCAACTAGAATATGTGCTTCAATGGAGGCCCAAATTAGCACTCTTTCACACAATCTCTGAGATTCTATCATGAAGGATCAAGTCAGAAAACCTAATAAAGCTTCAAGGTCCAAGTTAAATTAAGCCTAAGGTACACCCAAAGGCTTACAGACAATCTCTGTTAACATATGAGAGAAAAGTGATTTTAAATCATTTATTCCAAACCAAATGAAAGCTCTTCTAAGAAATGGAATTGCAGATGCCACTAAATTGTCATAAGGATTGAGGCCATGTCTGATTGAATCAAATTTCAACACAAGATTGCAACAGAAACAAGAAAAACTATTTGCATACATTCAAAAGTAAAATCAACACATTTTTCTCAAGACAACATAGAAATAACTCGAATTTGATTAAATCTATTAGTAGGGGAAAGTTTCTAGAACAGTCTCAGAGCTTGTCAATGGTTGTACACTTGCAACCACCTTGACATGATCAAATTTTAATACAAAAGAGATATACAAGCTTCTTGAATGGTTTCTCAAAAGGGATGGGCTCTATCAAGATTTTTATTAGAAAAATTAGTCCAGACCCCTCACACTCCAACCATTTGCATGAAAAATTCATGCCATTTATAGCATTTACAATAGAGCCTCCTCTCCTCAAAAGAAAAAATGTTTAATGCACTAGTGCTTGCCATGATTCTTTCGTGATTCCTAGAATCAGATCTAAAAAAGTCTCCAGGTGCTCGAGGGGGTAGATTTCATCGAATGCCTCCCACATTCAACTCCTTCCTCTAGTAGATCACGCTTCCTTCAATATTCCAAATACTTCCACCCCTAATCTATCAAATCTAGCCCCTTGCATGCTTGGGAGAGGAAAAACATAAAATCCGATCGGGCACAAAAGTCAAACCATTTTAATGGCGAAAGACATCCTCCAAATCTTCCCACCAAACTTCAAATATCAACATTAACTTCCTTCTCTACTTGGCATGTAGAAAAGATAAAGAAATCATGGAGACTCATAATTCTAGACATGTTTCAGAGAAAAAGGGGGGAAAATCAAATTTAAACTCACAACGGCCGTTGATCTTTACTTTGAATTTGAGTTCTCCACATGGAAGATTCAGGATTTAGAAAAGACCTGGGGGCTTCCCTTGACTTTTTACAATTTTTGGAAAAATGGAAAAATAGTCCATTTTGATCCGCACATCCACCCTTGGGAAATGAGCCTAGCATGTTTCCAAATATCATTGGAGTGGAACCATGGTAAAATTTTTCCATTTTACACTCTTTTTGGAAAAAAAGAAATTCTAAATTTTCCCCGTAGCTCTCGGCCTCCGAGAAACAAGCATGAGACGTTTCCAAATGTGATTGGAGAAGTGCCGCACTTCTTTTTTACTTTTGACTCTTTCTCTTAAAAGGAAATTTTTCCAAATTTCCCTTGAAAGCCCACACCACCGCCGTTGACCAAGGAAAAACATTGACCTTTTGCCTTACCGGGCTTGCAGGACATTTTGAATTTTTAATCTTTAAGGAGGCAAAAAATCCTAGTTTCCTCCGATGGTCCACCTCCCCACCTTTTTACTTTTCAAATTGCCACATGTCACCATGGCGTACCTTGAGGTGGTCCCAAAAATTTGATACCTTGAACGAGCACGGGCTCGCCGTGTGTTCTACTTTGGCAAGGTTTCACTAAATACTTGAAGCTCAGTGGAAGATGCCACGTGTAATGTTCCGAGGCATTCTCCTTTTGGCAATTGAAAAATCTAAGTAAAATGAAATGCAAGCGGAGACCTCCATGTGTTATCTTGGTGCTTATTTAAAAAGAAACTCAAGGGCTGGTCCCCGAACATGTGTGGTTCCTCCACGTGTCTCCATGACGCAACTTCAAGATAGTGCCCAAAGAAAATACCCGAATGAACGAGAGCTCACCAAGTGTTCTATTTTACCAAACTGCTCAAAGTGCATGAAAATTTTTCTAAGTCTGGGCCAAGTAGTAGAAACCTCCACGTGTCCTCTCGGTGTTACTCCAAGGCAAAACCAAAAGTAGATCTTCAAATGAATGTCATGGCTCCATTTGGACACCTTTTGAGTTAAGGATTTTCATGAATTTTTCTAAGTACCCTACTGAGCCACGTCCAACCAAAAGGTTAGATAATAGATTATTCTTGACTTTATTCAGTTATGATGCATGATGATTATTATAGACATTTTGGATATTGATGTTGATATATTGCTTAACATGGTTATATTATGGATGTTTTTCGGACATGTGATATTTGGATATTGTGAGTAGACCTAGAAATGGAAATTATTTGATGATCTTATAGTTGTTGAGTAAAATTTCAAATGATCTTTTTGGTTGCTTGGATGTTGTTTTGGTTCATATATCTAGATGATCTTGCAATTTTATTTATATTATTTTAGATGTTCTGATATAGCCACAAGGTGAAAGGAAATATTTGTGTTTTTCAGGTTAAAATATCACAACAAACATGGGGGGATTGGAGACCAACCACATTGGAATTCTAGATGAATTGAACAAGGTCACCATGGAAACTAGTATTTTTTTGTGCATGTTTTTGTGTGTTAGGGATTCCCATGGGGGGATCACCTTTAAATGTGACCAAGGGGTTATGTCTATTTATTTATTTGACCCTTTTGTTGAATGTTGCATGTGTTTATTTTTGTGATGCATTTGCCCCTTTTATTTATTAATTAAATATTGTATTAATATTGTTGGCAAGCATGTTGTTAATAATAATTAAATAAACTATGTCATAAGAAAGTAATTAATAGATTTGTTGGCCTTGCATTAAAGTGTTGTTAGAGATGTGTAAGTTAACTTTTGAGAGAGAAACACTTCATCTTCTTGGAAATTAAAAATTTCCCTTGAAGGATGATTTTGGAGGCTCATGGGACAAGTTAAAATTTTGTCCCATACCTCTTAAATTAATTTACCAACCATACCTATGGTTGAAGAGTTGAAATTTGAATATTATAATACTTTTTGAGAAGGAAAATTGTAATTTTTATTTGCACTTTTCATACATGATTTTAGTTTAGTCCTTTGCGGTGTGGGTTGGACTTGAGTGTATAAGTAAACTGTTTGTTTTTTCACCCACCTATTTATTATGCATTGGAGAATGAAGTTGAATTTTGGGGTTGGGGTTGAGGATGTGTGATGTGGCATCCTACATGGATCCACCTCATCCTCTTCCCTTCCCTCTTCTATAAAATTTGAATTCCTTGCCTTGTTTTGGGTTGCTTCACCTTGGAGACTTCATTCTTGGGCGAATTCTTTTTCTGTTCGGAGCTCTTGCTTTGAAGATGTTTTTGGAAGATTGTTGCATGCTTGTACTTGGATAATTTGGATTTCTTGCATTGGGATAAAGCTTTTTGTTTTGGAACTTGGAACAAGTCCATCATGGAGAGGTAGAAGCTTAGATCTTGAAATGCTTCATTTTTGTTTATGAAAATGTTAATGTGTGAATGTTTTGGCATGTTTGTGGGCTATTGGGTAGATGGCCTAGGAATGGTGGAGAAGACTATGGGGTTTATTTTGTGGGAGGTATAAGGGTGGAGGGAGTTGGGATTTGGGTTCCACCTTACAAAGAAATAAGATGCATTTATTTACTCTTTATGGGGTGCCATAAGAGGTTGGAGAGGCATAAGGAAATGTGAGGAATAAAGGGTACTTGGGGAGGCATAAGAAAAGTCAGGGTTTTGATATACTATATTTTGGTAGTTTGTAATTCAGGTGGTGATACCCATTTCCCCTTTTGGGAGGAATAAGAAGCATCCCCCATAGTTTATTTCTCCTTTGGATTGCTTGATAAATCCTTAGTATTGTTTTTCATGTTTTAATGTATTTGTAAACTACATTCTATTTTGGGACTGTGTTTTATTGTGAAAATGTTGTTTTTGTGTTGCGGAAGCCTATTGTTGCCATGAGTTGGATCACATATTTTATTGCATTGTGGTTGGGGCTTGGGGGCCAATGAAGAAGGATGGATTATCCTCTTCATTGGATGCCTTGGTTGGGTGGAGAACGTTTCCTTTTCCATACTCTTCTTCTGATCACAATTTTGAAGAATGAGAAATACACATGTTTCTATTCGGAGTGAGAAAAAGAAATTTTGACAGTCCCTTGTGAAATGCAATATTATTGTAGCCCTTTCCAACTTTAAATTGGATGATCTATATATTAATTCTAATGGAAAGATACTTTTTATTGACAATGAAAGTTGAAATTTGAAATGTAAAAGAGTTATAATTTGTATTCTATTTTTTGGAAAGAATGTGAAAGAATGATAAGTATTTTAAATGTTATATTTTGAAATCAAATGGAAAGGAAGTTGTAAGAGTTTCATTTGAATTAATGGAAGTGTTTTCCTTGTTGATATGATATTGTTTCCATTGGAAATCTGTGTTTAACATGCACTATGAAATTCATTTTTTGGAATGTGGAAAAGTGAAACACGTGAGGAGAAAATGTATTATTCTGCATTGTTTATAATATATGATTTTGGAAAGAATAAAGAACCGCATTCTTGTTTTAATATTTGATAGAAAGAAAGAAAACTCATTATGACTAGCATGGGATTAATTTAATGTTTTATTTCATGGCAAAAGAGATAATTAATTTATGTTCGTAAATATATACACTTCTTCCAATTCACCGTATACTTTGTAAGTTTCCTTTATTAAATGTTCAAATAACCTTGCAAATAGTTAAGAGGAAAATGAAATAATCAATTGGACTTAATGAGGACAAAATGATCCTAAACCAAACTAGAAAAAAAAACTTAAGGAAATGTCTTGAAAATCTTCAAATCAAGCTAAGACAAATCTATAGGCTTTTTTTGTAAAAAAGAAACTTGTAATTTGAAAATGTAGATCAAACAAAAAAATTTACACTTTATATATATCCTAACACTTTCCTAATGGAAACCTCCTTGTATTTTTGACATGTTGATGGAGAAAGAATGAAAATTTGAACAAAATTTTATATGTTCAAATTTACAAGTTCGCATTGTAAAAGCCTCGTAGAACATTTTCATGAAATTGAATCTTTTAAGTTTATCAAAAAAAAATTAATGAATCCTGTACAAAGAGTACATCGAGATATTTCTTGAAAGTCCTTGTTTCCCAAAACTTGAGCTCTCTATCAAAATTTATAGCCTTCTGAATTTTTTTTCTTCACTTGGCGTCAAAAAAACGTTTGGAAAAAAATTCCTTGGCAGGCTCATGGGCCCGAATTTTTCCCTTAGCACTTTGTACAATTTTTGGAAAAAATATCCTAATTTTCCCCTCCACCCCATAAACCTACAGCCAATCAAAGGTTTCCATGTGACACCACGAGGCGTTGCCGAATGGGTGGATCACTTTTTAACTTAGCGTTTCAAAAACAATTGGGAAAATTTTCTACATTTTCCCCGTCAGTCTTTTGGCACACAACCAATCAAGAGATACCACGTGGCATCATGAAACATCGACGTAGGATCATATTCATTTTTTCCTTTTGCACTTTCAAAAATCTTTGGGAAAAATTTCTAAAGTTTCCCTACCACCCCGCCCGCCCATGACCAATCAGGAGCTTCCACGTGGCATATTGAGGCGTCGATGAAGGCGCGGGTGCATTTTACCCTTTTTTCCCTTCAGGGTGTTAAAACAATGCCCTACTTTCCCTATGTTGGCTTAGGAGGTGCTACGTGTATCTTTCGGACTCGTGGGAGCATGGGTGCAAAGGTGGCTTTTCGCCCCCGTATGTGAAATTTACAAAATGTCTCCGCGGCCCTACCGACCGACTCCCTCCACGGGAAAAATTTATCCCCATGGCCCATAGACCCGTCATGGGGAAACATTTATCTTTGCAGCCCATAGACCTGCCCATGGGACAAATTTTCTTCCCTAGGCCCACCGAATCTGCTCTTGGGGAAAAGTTTCACCTTTAGGTCGCCGGTTGATAACTTGAGAAATATGAGTTACGAGGACTTCTTTATATCAATGGAAAGGTGAGTAAATTTGATATCCATTGGGAATGATTTAGGGAAACTTTGAATTTGTTAATTTTGAGAAAAAAAAAGTTGAATCTTTAAGCCTATTACAAAGTGGGTATGGTGAGGAATTACCCTCTGACCCTAATTGAACTTTCTAACCCTAAATTTAGGACCTTATGACCTATAATAATTGTTAATTATAGAAAGGAATATTCTAGTGGATTAGAATTGATCTGGAACTTGTTAGTGGAAACTGTTGTTTTGTAACCTGGTTGTAGACTATTTTAAAAAAAAAAATATTGCATAATTTTTCCTAACTAATCCTAGGTTGTTCTAGAGTCTCAAGTGGGTTGTTTTAGCTGCAATCACATTTGGTATTAAAGCGGTGGTTCAAAATCTTGGGTCATTGGGCACAATAAAGAACTTGAGACACAAACCTTAATCCCAACACACTTTCAAATCTAGAAAACAATTTAGTTTAGAAATTACATATTTTAGTAAACATGGAAAGTAAGTAAAACCTAGAATAAGGAACTAACTCTCGTCTTGCTTTGTGCAGGAGGTGCAGAAAAGATGAGAAGCCTTTTGACATAGACGTAGGCATATCACCTCTAGAGCATTCCGTAGCAGCTATCATACCACATATCTTACATACTCTTCGGGATGTTAAATCCGCTCTACGTGGAGGATCAGTAGGAGGGCATGCATCCAAACATGATAGAGTAACTTCCATTGAGGGTCATGTATCTCCTCAACCTAGTGAGGAGCATGGAGGAGAGAACTTCCATGCAAAGTTAGCTAGAGCAGAGTCACCATAGAGGGGATAGGGTGACCAAGTTTCAGAACATAGAGAGAGGTCTCAGAGCCCTAGGCTTAGGGATGAGTATACAGAGATTCCTAGAGGCCGTCAGACCACAACTATAGATCACATCAGGGAGATACTGAAGCTTCAACCATCACATTTTTCTGGTGACACATGTGGATTTTAGGTAGAGGCCTAGTTGGTGAGCTTAAATGGATGCTCCAAGCTATGTCCTTTTTCCAGCAACACAAATGCTCATGTTGCAATCCATCTACTGAGGGATGGAGATGGTGTGTGGTGGCGGACAGAGGAGTAGAAGATCCATGTTGATTCTAAGACAGTTACATGGAAGCTCTTTGAGGAGAGATTTAGGAGTAGATATTTGTCATGGAGGTTTATATAGCAGTGGATAGATGAGTTCCATGACCTCTGACAGGCATCTCTTACAGTAGCTGAGTATGAGAATATTTCTAGATCTACTCTAGTATGTTGATTACATGTAAGATGAGAAGGTGCAGATCCAAAGGTTGATCCAGGGCTTGAATCTAGACATTGGAGGTGTAATATGGATCCATTATCCATAGACATTAACTGAGGCCATTGAGAAGGACTATATAGCATATGAGACTCGGGAAAGACCCCACAAAGCTAGAGAGGCGTGTTCATAAAGCAACATACAACAAGTGCGGGACAATAAATTGAGGGGGGGCCGCCTCTTCCTCATGGTGGATAAGGTTCAACATAGTCATCTTTTAGACCACAATAGCAATAGCAATAGTCCTGCCCACCTTATAGACCTGCACTGATATTTTATGCACAGAGAGGTTGGAGTATGGGGCCTCCCCTGGGGACCCATCAAGACATAAGGTACCCAGAGAGCTCAATTAGTAGGATCTCCCTAGCAGAGACCTCAGTAGACCACAATCAGATCATCAGGATCCACACGATAGACCTCCAGAGTACTGGCCAGAACTGCTACACAAGAGAGAGGATCAGGAGGTTATTTTGGGTGTGGTGTTACTGGACCTTTTTGGAGAGACTGCCCACAAAACCCTAATAACAAGGGTAAGACACAAATCTCAGAGCCTACTGTTGGTGATATGGGGAATAGTCATAGGATGTACGCAGTGGTCAAGAACTACTAGATAGAGCATCAGAGTATAGTTATTGAGACTACATGTAACATTGGAGGCATTCCTACCTCTAATTTGTTTGATTCTGGTTCTTCTAATTCTTTTATTGCACCATATTTATTAGAGTGATCCTCGCATTGTGTATTGATTACCGCTAATTAAACAAGGTAATGATCAAGAATCATTATCCCCTTCCGCGCATTGATGATTTATTTGATAAGATTAAGGGAGGCACAATTTTATCTAAGATATACCTTAAGTCAGGCTACCATTAGCTGATGATTTTGGAGGTAGACATTCATAAGACCACCTTCTATACGAGATATGGCTACTATGAGTTCACAGTGGTACCTTTTGGTTTGAGTAATGCCCCCGCAGTATTTATGAGTTTGATGAATCGAGAATTCAAGACTTTATTATATCACTTCGTGCTCATCTTCTTTGATGACATTTTTATTTACTCACGTACACATGAGAAGCATGAGGGGCACCTTCACCAGGTTATTAAGTGTCTTTGAGAGAAGCAACTTTACGGAAACTTGGAGAAGTGTGCATTCTTTCAGATGGAGGTGTAGTATTTGGGTCATATAATTTTTGGGGAAGGTATTGCCATCGATCCTTCTAAGATTAGAGCTATCATGGATTAGCCAACACCCACTACTATGACCGAGGTGTGCAGCTTCATGGGATTAGTTTTTAGAGTAGGTATTTACCTTAGCTCATGTTCACCTAGGTACATTATTATATTTATCCTTACCCACTTATGTGTGTGGATATTTATTTTTATTTATTTAGATATTAGGAGATATTATCTAGTTGTTAGAGGTAGTTATTTCCTTGATATATGGTATTGACTAGTTCTTTCTTAGATCTATGGTATTGACTAGATCCTTGATGTCTAGTTCTCTCATAAATCTATGGACTTGACTAGTTCTTTGATGACTAGTTCTTTCCATGATTTATGGCTTGATCTATGACCTTGACTGGTTCTTAGATTGTTATTCCTTGCCTATATAAGCAAGGTCCATTCTCATTGTATTTCATTGAGTTCCATAATAATATATGATATTGTTGCTCATTTGTTTGCAAAGGTTTATGTAAAGTTATTCTAGCAAATTGCTTTCATCTTATTGATCATGATGTTTGATTAGCATCTGTGTTCTTGGCTTGGCATGATCTGGTTATCATTCCTTTTATTAGTAAGGTACTACAGGAGATTTGATCAGGAATTCTCTTGCATTACACACCCCATCACTTCCCTTCAATGGAAATGGAAGAAGTTTGCTTGTTCGAGAGAGGTGTGAACGGCCTTCGAGGACACCGAAGGAATGTCTCACTACCACACCTATTCTTGTAGTTACGGATCCACGACATGAGTTTTTTTGTTTGGACAGATTCTTCTTTAGTAGGACTTGGAGGTGTGTTGATCTAGGAAGGTAGAGTATTGGATTTTGAGTCTCGTAAACTCAAAGATTATGAGCTTCATTATTTGACTCATGATCTTAAGCTTGCAGAAGTTGTGCATGCTTTGATTTGATGGAGGCACTTTCTTCTTGGTCAGAGATTCACACTAAGGATTGATCATTTGAGTCTTCGCCACCTCTTCATGTAGCCCAATCTCAATGTTTGTCAGTGGCGTTAGATGGAGTTACTTTGTGAGTATGATATAGAGATTGAACATGTGAAAAGAAATTAGAATGTGGTGGCAGATGCTCTTAGCAGATAGAGAAATGTGGCTATGGCCACCTCAGTGGGCACATATTTATCAAGCAAGATTCTTCACCAGCTTCCTCTTGACAGCTTCTACATTACAGTTCGAGAAGATATCAAGTCTGAGAGACTCCTCGAGGGGAATTTTGATGGTTTCTCACTAGAGGCAGATGGCCTTCTTCCGAAAAGAGGTCAGGTTTATGTTCCCAGAGATGGAGGATTGAGGCAGGACATATTGACAGAGGCACATCATTTACCCTATTCATCCCATCATGGTGTGAAGAAGATGCACGCTACTTTGAGACAATTGTATCACTGGAGAGGACTTCACGAATATGTGGCTCAGTTTGTTTCACATTGTTTAGAGTGCCAGAAAGTGAAGGCCAAGCATCAACATCCAACATGCCTTCTATTTTCTCATGCTATACTAGAATGGAAGTGGGACACCATTTCTATGGATTTTATTGTTGGGCTACCAATGTCAAGATATCACATGATGCCATCATGTTCACTGGTTGATAAATTGAAAAAAGTGGCTCACTTTTCTCGGTTAATACCAATAATATAGTTAGTGAAGTTCCATAGGTATATCTTTATAAGATTGTTAGGTTGCACAAGATTCTCAAGAAGATCATTAGTGGATCGACCCTTTGCACACTTCTCATTTCTAGACTACCGCAAAGCATGCCCTCGGGATAAGAATCAACTTCAACACATCATATCACCCCGAGACAGATAGACAAACTAAGCGGGTAAATCAAATTTTATAGGATAATCTTAGGATGTATGTGATGGACCAGTAGTCTAGATGTGAGGAGTAGTTGTACTTGGTGGAGTTCACCTACAATAATAGTTTTCAGAGTTCTATAGGCATGGCTCCTTTTCAAGCTTTGTATGGTAGAGAGTGCAGGACACCTCTTAGTTGGGACAAGTTAGAGGAAAAGGTTTCTTTTGGACCAGCTTTGTTGTAGGACATGAAGCAGCAGGTGGTTTTGATCAGATAGAGATTGCAGGAGGCACATGACATGCAGAAGAAGTACACATATCAGCATAGGACCGAATGTAGTTTTTATGTGGGCACGAAGGTGTTCATTTGAATCATGCGACATAAGAGCCCTATCTATTACAAAAAGGTTCTAAGTTAGATCCTAGATTCGTGGGTCCTTTTAAGATCTTAGAATGTATCGGCCCCTTTCCCTACCATCTATCATTCCCACCTAGCTTGTCTCATGTACATGATGTGTTTCATGTTCCAATTCTTAGTAGATATGTTACTGAGATCCTTCTCATGTGTTATATTGTACCTCATTGTAGGTGCAAGATCAAGGGCGGTGATCGTAGAGCCCATTCACATAATAGATCATAGCACCTTGTGCCTTCGAGGTAGAGAGTTTTATCGAGGTTTGGGTGCAATGGGACAGATATGATGAGACTACAGCTACATGGGAGGATACTCCCTTACTACGAGTTTAGTTTCCACATTTGTTCCAATTAATTCCAAGAGGAAGTTGAGTTTACAGGGAGGGGGATGTAGTGCCCACTTCCCTTTGACATGCTTTTGTTACTAATCATGATACTTCTAATTATATTATGCACATGATTATGGACTTTATTATACTAGGATGTTAGATATTAGATTATGGATTATTGTTGACTTGATTTAGTTATGATGCATGATGATTATTAGAGAGATTTTGGATATTGATGTTGATATATTGTTTAACATGGTTATATTATGGATGTTGTTTGGATATGTGATATTTAGATGTTGTGATTAGACCTAGAAATGGAAATTATTTGATGATGATATAGTAGTTGATTAAAATCGCAAACGATCTCGCATTGGATTATTGGATGTTGTTGTGATTCATATATCTAGATGATCTTGGAGTTTAATTTTTATTATTTTGGATGTTCGATATGGTCACGAGGCCAAAGGAGGTATTTTTGTTTTACAGTTTAAAATATCACAACAAATGTCAGGGGATTGGAGACCAACCACATTAGAATTCTAGATGAATTCAACAAGGTCACCATGATAACTAGTACTTATTTGTGCATGTTTGTGTGTGTTAGGGATTCCCATGGGGGATCACCATTAAATGTGACCAAGGGGATATGTGTTTTTATTTATTTAACCCTTTTGTTTAACGTTGCATGTGTTTATTTTTGTGATGCATTTTCCCCTTTTCTTTATTTATTGAATGTTGTATTAATATTGTGGGTAAGCATGTTGTTAATATTAATTAAATAAAATATGTAATAAGAAAGTAATGAATGGAGTTGTTGGCATTGAGTTAAACTGTTGTAAGAGATGTGTAAGTGATGTGTAAGTTAACTTTTGAGTGAGAAACACTTCATCTTCTTGGAAATTCAATTTTTCCTTGAAGGCTGATTTTGAAGGCTTGTAGGACAAGTTAAACTTGTCCCATACCTCTTAAATTAATTTACCAACCATAGCTATGGTTGGAGAGTTAAAATTTTACTTTTATAATGCTTTTTGAGAAAGATAATTGCACTTTTCTTATGTGATTTAATTTCTGTCCTTTGGGGTGAGGGTTGGATTTGAGTGTGTAAGTAAACTATAATTTTATTCACCCACCTATTTATTATGCATTGGAGAATGAAGTTGACTTTTGTAGTTGGGGTTGAGGATGTGTGATGTTGCATCCTATATGTATCCACCTCATCCTTTTCCCTTCCCTCTATAAAATTTGAATCCCTTTCCTTGTTTTGGGTTGCTTCACCTTGGAAACTTCATTTTTGGGTGAATTCTTTTGTTGTTTTGGAGCTCTTGCTTTGAAGAAGTTTTGGAAGATTGTTGCATGCTTGTGCTTGGCTGATTTGGATTGCTTGCATTGGGATAAATCTTGCTATTTTGGAACTTGGAACAACTCCATCATGGAGAGGTAGGAGCTTGGCTCTTGAAATGATTCTTTTTGTTTATGAAAATGTTAATGTGTGAATGTTCTTTATGTTTTTGGGCTGTTGGGTAGATGGCCTAGGGATTGTGTAGGAGAAGACTATGGGGTTTATTTTGTGGGAGGCACAAGTGTGTTTTAGGGAGGTGTAAGGGAGAAGGTAGTTGGGATTTGGGTTCCACCTTACAAAGAAATGTCTTGAAATTCTTTACTCGTTATGGGGTGCCATAAGAGGTTGGGGAGGCAACAAAAATTTCAGGGTTTTGATATAATTTAGTCTAGCCATTTGTAAATAAAGTGGTGATACCCATTTCCCCTTTTAGGAGGCATAAGAAGCATCCACCATAATTTCTTGCTCCTTTGGCTTGCTTGATAAATCCTTAGTATTGTTTTTCATGTTTTGATGTAGTTGTAAATTACATTCTGTTTTGGGACTATGTTTTATTGTGAAAATGTTGCTTGTGTTTTGTGGAAGCCTGTTGTTACCATGAGTTGGATCACATCTTTTATTGAATTTTGGTTTGTGCTCGGGGCCAATGAAGAATGATGGATTCTCCTCTTCATTGGATGTTTTGGTTGGGAATATAGCATTTCCTTTTCTCGTACTCTTGTTGTGATCACAATTTGGAAGAATGAGAAATACGCATGTTTCTATTTTGGAGTGAGAAAAAAATAGTTTGTGAAAGACCTTGTGAAATGAAATATTATTGTAGCCCTTTCCCACTTTAAAGTGGATTATCTATATATTTATTTTAATGGAAAGATACTTTGTATTGACAATGAAAGTTTAAATTTGAAATGTAAAAGAGTTATATTCTTTATTCTATTTTTTGGAAAGAATGTGAAAGAATGATACATATTTTGTATGTTGTATTTTGAAATCAAATGGAAATGAAATTGTAAAATTTTAATTTTAATTAATGGAATTGTTTTCCTTGTTCATATGATATTATTTACATTGAAAATATGTGTTTAACATGCACTCTAAAATCCATGTTTGGAAAGTGGAAAAGTGAAACACGC
The DNA here is from genome assembly GCA_018340775.1 of Taxus wallichiana var. yunnanensis. Taxonomy (NCBI): domain Eukaryota; kingdom Viridiplantae; phylum Streptophyta; class Pinopsida; order Cupressales; family Taxaceae; genus Taxus; species Taxus wallichiana. Next base: position 833,611,893 of record CM031243.1, read on the forward strand.
GAGGAGAAAATGTATTATTCTTCCTTGTTTATAATATATGATTTTGGAAAGAATAGAAACAACATCTTGTTTTAATATTTGATTTAAATAAGGAAAACTATTTATGACCAACATGGAATGAATTCAATGCTTTATTTCATGGAAAAAGAGATAGTTAATTTATGTTTTGTAAATATATACACTTCTTTCAATTCAGTGTATACTTTGTAAAATTCCTATATCAAATGTTCAAGTAACCTTGCAAATAGATAAGAGGAAAATGAAATAATCAATTGGAATTAATGAGGAAAAAATGATCCCAAAACAAACTAAAAAAAATACTTAAGGAAATGTCTTGAAAATTTTCCAATCAATCCAAGGCAAATCTGCAGGCTTTTTGCTGTAAAAAAAAAACTTGTAATTTCAAAATGTGGATCAAACAAACAATTTTATACTAGATATATATCCTATCAATTTTCTAATGGAAAACTCCTTGTCCTGCTCGATATGTTGAAGGAGAAAGAATGACAAATTTGAATAAAATTTTGTAAGTGAAAATTTACCAATTGCAATCTTGTAAAATCCTGTAGAATGTTTTCATGAAATGAACTCCTTAAATTTAATCAATACAAGAATTTAATGAATCTTGTGCAAAGAGGATGTTGATATATTTTAGAAAGTCCTCATTTTCCAAAAAAATGAGCTCTCTATCAAAAGTTATCGCCTTCTAAAGTTTGCGTCAAAAAGCATTTGCAAATAATTTCCTTCTACGGGCGCATGGGCCCGAATTTTTCCTTAGAACTTCAGAAAAATTTTGGGAAAATTTTCCTAATTTTCCCCGCCACCCCGTAGACCAAAAGACAATCGAGGCTACCATGTGGGACCACAAGGCGTTGGTGGAGGGGCGGATCACTTTTTAACATTGCGTTTGAAAAAAAAATTGGGAAGATTTTCTAAATTCTCTTCGCCAAATACAAGTATGACAGGTTAGGAGATGCCATGTGTCCTCATGAGGCATTGGTGGAAAAATGGATTCCTTTTTACCTTTTCCACTATTATAAAATTTTCGGAAATTTTTCTAAAGTTTCCCTGCCACCCTGCCGATCCACAACCGGTCAGGAGCTACCACGTGGTATCGGAAAGGCGTAGGTGCATTTTACCATTTTTTCCCTTCGAGGTGTTAAAATCTTTTATTCCCATAGCCCCGCTTTCCCCGTGTTGTCTTAGAAGGTGCCACGTGTCTCTTGCGGACTCGCGTGATCGTGGGTGCAAAGGTGGCTTTTTGCCCCTACATGAGAAATTTCCAAAACGTCTCCCGTGGCCCCGCCAACCAGACTCCTTCTGTGGGAAAAATTTATCCCGTGGCCCATAGACCCACCATGCAGAAATATTACTCTCCACGGCCTGCACACCGCTCTTGGGGAAAATTTTCTCCCCGGGCCTCTTTGGCCCACTCTTGAGAAAAATTTTCACCCCTTGGCTTGGTGGTCAATAACTTGAGAAATATGAGGAATTAGGAGGACTTATTTATATCAATGGAAAGGTGAGGAACTTTCCTATCCATTGGGAATGATTTAGAGAAATTTTGAATGCATTAATTTTTAGAAAAATCAAGTTGAATATTTAAGCGTGTTAGAGAGTGGCTATGGTGAGGAATTACCCTCTGACCCTAATTGAACTTTATAACCCTAAATTTAGGACCTTGTGACCTCTAATAATTGTTAATTAAAGAAAGGAATATTCTAGTGAATTACAATTGATCTAGAAATGTTTAGTGGCAATTGTTGTTTTGTAACACAGTTGTAGATTCTTTTTAAAAAAATTATTCCATAATTTTTCCCAACTAATCTTAGGTTATTCTTGAGTCTCAAGTGGGTTGTTTTAGTGGCATCACAATCACTTTTTGTTTGGATACATTTAGTTTTATAAAAACACTCAAAACTGAGAAGAGAGTTCCCTCAAGGTGATCATAACTAGAATATTGTCTTCTACCTTTTAACCGAGTAAGTAGTAACACGTTCTACAACTTAGCCACCCAATGTAAGAAATCCTCAACTTTATCATCGACCCCATAGATAGGGTGTGTTGTTTTGATGAAGATGGAGAATCTTAGTTTTATTATTCACCTAAAAGATGTTTGCAAGTTTATCCCATACTTCTTGTTGTTTCTCTACATCCCAAACATGTGGTAGCACATCATTTCGTATACTTAGCATAATCAGCATCAATTCTTTGGCACGAGCCATCTCATATTTTATGATTTCATTAGGGCAGTGGGAATTGTCACTAACCCTATGACGATACCGCATAATCCATCAAATAGAAGTATAGTTCGCATTTTTTTCCTAAGCCACATAATTTGGCCCTTTATGTAATTGAGCATCGGAAAGAAGCAACTTCATAGGAAACATTTTAATAAAATAAAATAATTTTATTTATTTATTTATTTAAAGAGATATTACGGCTTTAATCACTGATTAGAAGTACCATCTCATATATGCTCTCAATACTTGCATGTTGAGAGATGATGACGCTTTATGGGGTGTTCTTCTTTGTCTTCAAAATCAGCGTCGTACCTGGCTTCTAGCTCTTCTCAAACTCACTTTTCTTGATATCGAGGTCGAAAAGAAAATACAACAAGATTCCTTTTCAAACTATTTCATTGAAGACAAGGTTTTCGGTGTTACGTAGCTCGATCAGTAGTGTAAAGAACAACCCAGAGCATTCAAGAGCTTCTAGAACGTGTTATGCGGCTTGTGAGTCGATGTTGTGGCTTTTAGCTGTTCCAATCGTGTCATTCACACTTGACATTTTCTGTTTGTCTATGCGACACTTCTTCAACAGAAACATTGGCTCGTTTGTGGTTTTTCATGAAATACCGGCACTTCCTTTTTTTGTGTTCCCTTGGATCAACTTAATAGATGTTTTGACTTGTTTCAAAGCTCCTCCTCTAGATTGAATGTAGAAGCTATTTTTACGTTACATCCACGTAGACAATGAGAATGGGTTCTTTTGCAAAAAAATGCCTCAACCTGGAGTTTAAAACAACAATACTTGGGCCATGAATCTCTCTTAGAGAACATGCGTTTGGAAGAATATAGACTTCCACACAAAAAAAGGTTGTTGTCAGGTAAAAAAACCACGAAGGAACTTGCACAAATTTCCATGTTATTTTCTTTGCAGTTAACTGCTTCTGACTATCTGGAACGTAGAAGGTTTATGGAAATGAAAACAATGAAATGTTATCCAAGTAAGACGACGAAGGCCACAAAATTGTTGGATCGAATCACTTTCAAACAACCACATAAAAATAAACCAGAAAAAATATTTCCTTGTTCATTCACGTAGCAACATAAAAATTGATTCTCCTTTTTTTTATTAATATTCCAAGCCAAGATAAATACACCACATTGGAAAATACCTCTGCAGATCTTAATTATTTGATTGGCAGATTTTGTAAAAAAACTCCACGCAGGTCAGCAAATATGCACTCCACGTTTTGGTATGTCACTTAACTTCTACAGACCAAGCAACAGGCTTACTGAGATTCTCGATGAAAGGTTTCCCTTTGTATTTAAAGCATACATGTAGGTGGGAATTCAAATAGCAAATGAAATAAGTTGATCGCTTCTAATTTCTTTGCACACAAATTTACTACACTTGCACAGAGGATCGAAGAGAAGAATTTCTCTGATACCAAATTGTTAAGAGAAATTAGTGGAGGAAGAATAGAGCTTGTATATCTCTCATTATAAATTATTCAGAAGCATGTACAACATTTATTTGGATAAGAAATAACAATATTCCCTAAAAACAAAGGTGGGGTTACAAACTACATGAGAAAAATGTGATACTATATAATCAACTAAGCCTAATTATATAAAACTACTTTCTACGTAACCTATGCCAACACGGGGAAGATGCATCTCGGACGATATTCAACTCCATTGTTCTCACCTCTCATGGAATAATCTCTTAAATAAGATGGATACCGAATGTAGAAGATGAAGGTAGCTTCTCCTTGGTAACGCTGACCTGCAACAAACGATACAACATGACAATTGAAATATAAACTAAATAAAACAACATAAAATTGTCACCCAATTTCCAAGTGTGTGGTACCTTTTCCTATTTCCTTCTACTCATCTAGTCTCTCTATCAGCATAGCAGTTGACTCAAGGGAATATAATCATTCTATGAATACTATCAAAAGAAAGAGTTAGTATACACATAAATAAACAAAAACTGAATTACATATAAAAATGAAATTCTAATGAATACGTATGGGATCCACATTCCTGATACCTGCTCCACCCTATTCTACCTCTTCCAATTCACAAAATAATATCTACTTAGGAATTTCAAACTATACTTACTACATAATAGATTCTACAAATCAAAAATTTACGTCTCTGTCGGTATTTAACTAGTCCTTTCTTTCTCTCACTTTCATCCACCTCTCCTTTTGCGTGTCTTACCTTTCCTCTAAATTTTAGGCATGCATTTCATCTTCCACCGCCCTCTTTCCTCACCGACTCAACTCCTCAAATCAATTTATTCATTCCCTTTTACATATCCGATCGACAACCATCCTGTGCTCCAAGTTATACCATTGCCTTAAGGCGTATTTCATATCACTCTCTCTCCTCTCTATGTATATCCACATTTTATCATGAGGGAGAGGTGGTCATTTTCCCATATACTTATGACCATTCTTTAGTGGTTGTACAAAGGGAAGACTGTGTGTAACCACAGGATGGATTTTGTTAGGAAAAATAGATATTTTTATTATTAGTGTGAGCATTAGTGAGTGTTTATTAGTTGTCTACTAAACAACTCGGAGTGATTTGTGGGATTGTATGTGAGTTGTCTCTGATAAGCTTTGACTCCTAAATATTACGATCAAGCTATTTTATAAGAGAACACTGATTATTGAATAATAGAGACCCGAGTTATTTATCATATTTATTTTTGTCTCCTGTGTTTTGTGTTCTCTGTATATTTTTGGTTTTTAGATCTGGTTAATCAGCTTCATCTGGCATCAGAACTATTAATTCCTAGGGCCATGTATTCTTCTTAGTGTATTGTTTAAATCCCATTAGGGAGCTTGTTCACAGTTTTTAAGGTTTCAATGGCAACTGTGGACATTACGTGTAGGTTTGAAAAATCTTGCACCATACACGAGAGTTATACCAGTGACCAGATTTGACTACGGATTCAACAAGACTATGGATCCCTGCGTATTGATAAAATCTTGGGTGAAGGATTAATTACAGCATGATAAATTCCATTCGTGCACATCACGTAAACATCCCTAAGCTGCGTGTAGCCTCGAACAGAGAGCATGTCCTCCAGACATCTGCATGAGGCATGACTTCAATGTTAACGATCCTGTCAGAGTGGTCAGCGATTAGATTCTTTGAAGAGCCGACAGGGCCATTAGAGTCTTAGAAGTCGACAAACCTACAAAGTTTTAAAGGCGATCCTCGTGCACGTGATGTGATGATCTGGTCTCATACCCACAGCCTCGAAGCTTCTCTAACCTCCGTAGTGCCCAACATCAACTCTGACTTCGACCACTATGCATACAGCTCCACATGGTGATTAGTGCCGGAAGGTATTAAATTTTGGTTTCGAATTTATTAAGGTATATAAACCATATGCCATTTCTTAATTATCAATCTAATATATTATGGCATAAACCTTAGTATTAATATCTTGTTATAAGTTTAGCACAATTGGCTATAGACTTATAAGAAATATTAAAACTAGACTATTCCAAATTAGGGGGTGTATTTTGCTTTAATAAAGACAAAGTATTTGCAAAAACGATATAATTTCTAATGTATAGCCTTCGGCTATATTATAAATTAGAATAGAATATCGTCAAAATATAGAGTGAATCGGGTATATTATTGGTCGAAGTTGACACCCTGAAAACCCCTCTAACAAGAGCATATTTTCGGTTCAGACCGATGTTCTAAGGTATAATGGACATTCCACTAGACAAATTCAATGGATTGAACTTTCACACCTGGAAAGTCAAAATCCAAATGCAATTAATGCATAAGAATCTATGGAGGATTGTATCAGGAGATGAATCAAAACCCACAGACATGCAAAACTAATAGAGTGGGAAACAAGGGATGATAAGGAAAAAGAAATAATAGGACTTGCCCTATCAGATACTGAGCTACACTATGTGGATCTGGAAAAATCCTCAAAAACAATTTGGGAACTACTCAAAGAAAATTTTTGGCTCAAATGCAGTCAATGCTAAATTTTTACTAAAACTGCAACTATTCAAACTCAAGATGAATGAAAATGTGACAATGTCAAGCCACATTAATGAACTAAGATCACTCATAAGGAAACTTGCAGAAGTAAAAGCTATATTAGAAGACAAAGATGCTAAAGCCATTTTTAAAACAGTCTTCCTCCTAAGCCACCGTAAGGTTGTGTTCACTCTCAGACAGATGCCCACACAATAACTTGAAGAAATGATATCTTCACTTCTAAGTGAGAAGAAAATAACTAAAGAAGACAATCAAGAAGAGTCTTCTCTCTATGTCAATAAAAAATATGCTAAAACCTACATAAACAAAGAAGAAGTAGAATGCTTCTATTGTAAACAAAAGGGCCATAAGTCTCTATTCTGCAAAATGAGAGCAGAGGATGTCATCAGTGGTAAACTCAAAGTGGATGAGGCCAATGTAGTTGTTGAAGAGATAGAATATGAAGAAGAACAAGCACTAGAAGAACCTAACTACAATTCCAATGACTTTCTATTCTAAATAAAGATCTTAGAGGATGAAGGCAAAGGAGGAGAAAAAAACTGCATCTCTTGTTAGTCACCAACAAATAGATTGTTGCATTGTATTGGCGATATTTATTTTTCAGTTCTATGTTTCATTCTACAAATACAACTTGTTAAAACAAGTATATGATTATATCACTTGTATTTTTCAGGGTGTGATGGGGGTTAAAGAAATACTGGCATATAATGACATTGTTTTTGGTAAACCAGCAAAACCAATTGGTTGTAGGTAAACCATGGACAAACCTTCATTGGTTTTATGGTAACCATGGAAAAACCATTTCTCAGGTTTGTGAATCCTTGGAAAATCACACAGTCATTGTTAGATGTAGTATAGGATGATGCCTTCCCCATGTTCACACTAAGGGGGTGATTGTTAGGAAAAATAGATATTATTATTATTAGTGTGAGCATTAGTGAGTGTTTATTAGTTGTCTACTAAACAACTCAGAGTGATTTGTGGGATTGTGTGTGAGTTGTCTCCAATAAGCTTTGAATCCTAAATATTAGGATCAAGCTATTGTATAAGAGAACACTAATTATTGAATAATAGTGACATGAGTTATTTATCATTTTTTTGTCTCTTGTGTTTTGTGTTCTCTGTATATTTTTTGTTTTTAGATCTGGGTAATCAACTTCAGATGTTAAGTTTTTGGAGCTCCCAAAACTTAATTCTCCCACTAACTCCACATTATCCATACTAGAAAAAAATGGGAATGTGACAACTAACATGTTTAATTATGTAGTCAAGTGGTGGCTGATTGAGAGAAATTGTTAGAAAATTTTGATAACAGTTATGAAATCAAAGAGAAGTAGTAAATAAGAAAAAACAAAATTAAGGTATAAAATTCTTCACCTCCATCCTAGGTTACGTGATATCCTCATCCACGTGTTCGGAAGGAATGACGTACATTTCACCATGAATATTATCAATTCCAAGAGGAGAATATCCCTTTGACATTCAAATATATCATCTTCTTAGATGCTCGTTTATAGTAACTATGACATAACAAAATAGAAAAAATTGTAAAATACTAACTACTTACTAATGACATGGTTGCATCCATTGAAAACCATTTCGAGTGCCTACATTTCATGGGATGTCAAGTGACCTATATGAAAAGAAAATAAGTAATTAAAAATTAGCCCAAAAAAAAAAAAAAAAATGTCCTATAATATGAAATACAATTAATGTTCACAAATTATTATATTACCATATCCATATTTTTGTATTCTACAAATTCATATGAATGAGTTTTTAACTTGGGTGACAAAAAGTTGAACTTCTCAGTATGTTTCATTTAAGTGCACCACCATAACTACCCCTGGGGCGACACATTATAATACAATATAAACTGAAACAAATGGTACACAAACTATTTTATTTTTATTTTACATTCAGATTAAGATAATTATGCACGATAAAACATTTGTGATGGAGTTAACTATACAAATTGTTTTTCAACATTTTTAAAAACACACTTTTTTATTCAAGATTGGATAATAAACTATAGTTAGTTCAAAATCTTAACATGTATTTTGTTTTATGAAGATTATAAATGAAATTTTTGTTGTAAGTGTGTTACAAAATAATATAGGAATAATGCATCAAAACAATAACAGTACATTATGAAAAGAACATTAAACTTCCAAATATAAACCGTAGAAACCCAAAAATCCACACACGAACAACACAGTGAAACACAAGATAACTTTTTTTTTTTTTTTACTTGCTTGACACATAACGTGACACAACATGTCGTCACCAAGGATACAACTAACACTGTGAACAACTTGATACAAGGATGGCCATAAAGGCAGTACAAAAACGTTCACACCTATCAAGGACAATTTACTTTTCTTTTTGACAAGACAACATAGAAGTCCAATCACAGAACACACTTACAGTTAGGGCCAACCACAATGAGATATTCTTGAGGGTTATTTATTTTAAAAGGAAATCTTGCAATTCTTAGCTTACGTTTTCAAGGAGGCTGAAGATATGATTCATACAATTCATCTTACCAAGCTAAGTTTATTTCTTTGACACTAAGTAATTATCTTTAAATATTCTCTATTATGACACTTATTTGCTTAATTCGTTTATCAAGAAAAAGGAGTATTTAAATTCCACAAGGCCATCCTGCTCACCACAACGCTACTAAGATTCGTTCTTGCCCACAAGACAACATGGTTTTAAGTTCAACACACTTAAGAGAAGTGATACAAGGTGCCTTGGAAAAGGGTTAGAGGGAGAAGGTCGAGATGAAACATCTTTAGGGCCTCATTAGTTATTGTCAGTATTTAATTGAAGCTAGGGCTCTTAACCATAATTATCAACAACTTTACTTAGGCTTCGCTAAAAGTATTAACAAGGAGTAAAAATTTACTTTCCAAATGGCGGTGAGAAATATGGCGAGGTCTCCAATTCGTTTTCTCTGGATTATTAAATCTTATCATCTTCAAACAATTAACAGTTCATTTCACCTTAGGGTCATTTTACAAATTTCACCGTAAAAGGAATAATGTTCACTAGAGGAGCTAGGGTTATCATGTTATAAAGTTTACCTGCAATGATAGTCTTTCCCTTGATTACTTGAAGAATTTCTTGCTCTCAAGTTGGTGACCCCTACGTTACTTTATTTGAATACAACTTTTAATTTAACTTCCAGAAGTATTAAACAATCCCATGTTAGTTTACTTATGACACTTTATTACTAAGTCATATCAAGGTTTAACTCAAAATTTATTCTCAAGGCAAGGTTGTAGCAACACTCATTTACAAGAACAAAAACAAGATTACATCAATTCTTAAAATACTGATACTCCAACAAAGTCACTCAACAACAATAACCAAATTTTCTTATAATTTCAATGATGGTCAAACAATACAAGGTTTCCAAAGTTCAGATGACAAAGTCCACAATACTTTATACTAAGACATTAATCCTCTTTTAAACTTTCCACTGGACGTTAACAATAGTTGAACAACATAAAAAGGTTTCGAGCAAAGGAACTTCTCAACTGAGGTTGATGAAAAAGTCTACAAATATATCCCTCATCTACACGCAAAATCCATCTGCAACAAATTTTCTACAAGAGTCAGTTCACGAGAACTGAGCAAGATAAGGCTACACAAAACCACCATAACTATTATCTAACAATACCATGAAAAGGAAGCACTTTATTACAAGAATTGGTTCAAACCTCTAAACACTATCAACACATCAAGTTATAATAAAGTCTTCATCATGCCAATCGAAGAAGGAGAAGACCTTGTACTTCAGTTAGGAGTACAAGCAATGAAAGTATAACAATAGTATGAGAATGGCTGTTGGCCCTATGAGGAGAAATAAACAATCTAGCAAAAATAGAATTCCCATCAAGTAAGTAATTAAACCATAATTACAAGATTAAGATTTGATATATACACCAACCATCTAGAAATTTATCAAAGGTACCAAACGCATAGACTAAATTAATATATTTCTAAAAGAACAAGAGTTGATCGGCCCAACAAAGGGGAACCACGGGTTTCAAAAATTAACACAAAAAGACATGTATAATCGAGTTTCAAACCAGAAATCAAATAAAGTATACACACAACATAAGTTTCGAGGCGAAAGCAAAGTATATTAGTTTTGAGCATTAACTACAAAGATTTTCCAAGCATCCAAGAAGGGTCAAAGTCTTATAGGCTAGTAGCAAACACGCGAGATGGAAAACACATAGGACACAAACCTGTTCATTCTAAAAGTTTTTATACCGAAACTCCAAGTTGGCTAGCCCATGCATTGCTCACACTAATCCTGCAACCTTTCTTTCTCGATGCCAAAAAGGTTATCAAAGGGACTTGCAAAGGAGCTAACAAAAAGTGTCAAAGACAAACTTGGGTGCTAGGGAGGGGCTTCATAGTTATCGTAAACTTACTTCCATGTTATCGAAAATACTAGTTTGATCAACATAATACCTTACAACTCAAACGCAGAGAAGAATTAATACATAAACAAACGGATGAAGGTCTATCATTCGAGTAAGAGAAACATAACATTCAGAGGAGAGGGCACACACATCCTTCCGACCAACATACTGACAATAAAAAAGCAAGAACAAGAAGAGACAAGCAGAAAGGGGAAATCTCCCATCATGACATCCAACTGACAAATCAATGCAAGGAAAAAGTGGTTCGATTTCACAATAATTGTAAATATAATAGCAGTAGAAAAGTGTAGAAATATCTTGCCTTTTTCTCCAGATTTAGAAGGTTTCATGGACACTGCCCAGACCAGCAACAACAATCCAAGCCAAATTCCATTTTGTTCGAGCTCGTTGGGTGCCCAAACGTCGACCATCTTCACGTTGGCATAGGTAGGAGTTCACGGCTAGGTGGGTGGTCTAAAATACTTGCCAACATCCTCCCAACACTGCTCCAAATTAGCCCTAGAACTTCTGTAGGCCCCATTTTTGGCAATTGAACTTGATCCTTCGTCATTCATCCAAACACCTCCACCATCTCCATATGCATCTGATTGATTATGATTTGGACCTCCTAACCTTGGTGCTCTCATATTAGGAGCAGCCCTAGTCTGAGACAAAGCAAAAGAAGATGGCTTTATAACCAAAAGCAATCTCTTGGTACAGACTCCATATCCATAAAACAGTCCCTAGACTTAGCATCCTCAATTAAGGCTGACCAGTCACTAGATTGCTTCAATGCAGCTGCTTTGTCACCCCTGGTGCTCACTTCTGCTCTAGTGACTGACAGGCCATTTTCACGGAATATGCGAGTCACATCAGAGAGAAGACCAACTCGGTCACAACTGCATAATTCAAGTCTCATTCCCTCAGAGATTCTTCTTTCTATAGCTGCCTCTAAACAGTGGATTATTCTTTGCCTTTCTGCTTCCGAGTTCACTGGGCAGCCATCCATATGTCTGATGTAGTACTCCTGGAATGCATCAGGTCCGTCCGAATCAACTGTTCCATGAAATACAACATATTGCATGTCGGTTAAAGTGCAAATCGTGTCAAAGAGAAGTTTTGGTCTGTCCTTAGACTTAATATTAATGACAGAATAACCTTTCTCAACACAGTTCTGCACAGTCACTATAGGCCTGGTTGTATCATCCCTGGATTCTAGCAGAACGCTATGCACTCTTTCATAGTCACGATCTGCAAACATCATTTGATGTAGACACCTTTTAGTATGAGTAACACCCATAGAAACAATAGTTTTGGCACCCCGCTTATCATTATGCCCTTTCAGAACATTGAAAAGTTGTACTTTGATAGTAGAAAGTCTGTCAGGATCATCAATTGGAGCCTCTGTACTCTGCTCAGTGACATACACCACAGATGCAACCCTCGTGTTATGGGTCAAGACTTCAGCCCCAACGACATTGCATTCAAGGTCTATAAGAACAACAAATAATTCAAAGAGTAAACTGGCCTATAAGTCCCTGTTAATTCAATTCTTTGTATGTTTAGGAGCAGCCTTTATGTAATGCCCACTTCCCTACGACGCTTAGTGATTATCATTTTGAGTTATGCAGACTTTAGATATGGACATGGCTTATACTTATGTTGATTAGCATGATGTTTTGTGACTAGACGCATTTGGATTATGGTTGGATTTTGTTTTCAGTATGATCTGCACTGACTCATGGACAGACTATTGGATATTGATATTATTTTTATATAGATATATTGCATGTGTTCTAACATTGGATTTCTTCGCCCTGATGAGTAGAATGTAGTTGTTGAATTTACATTACTATGATTTTGGAAAATGATGAAATGCATGATTAAATTGTGAATTAGACCTAGAAATAATGATTGCTTGAATTACGTATAGATGTTAATAAATTTCATGCATATGATTATTTTGGATATTTTGACATGGCCGCAAGGCCGAAGAGGGTATTTTGCATTTTTGCAGGAAACACAACATGATCACAACCATGAGGGGGATTGGGGACCAAACACAACAGAATGTCGGGTGGTTACAACATTGGTCGTCAAGGCAACTTGTAAACTGTATTGTGTTAGCTTGTTCTTGTATGTGTTGAGAAAATTTCTTGAGGGGGTAATGTTCTAATGTGACCATGGGGTTGAGAATTTTATTTAATTGTTTTATTTACTTTAGTAGGTGATTTCATTGGGATGCCCTTCTTTTATTACTTTTGCTAAGTAAGTTTAGATTAATTTAATATCTTGTTTTAGTCATGTGGGTGTAATAAATTTTGTTGGTTGGCTCCTTGAGCCATGTGTTGTCTCTTGTATTGAATGCTTATCTTGAGTGTTGACCACTCCAAATCTCTTGAAAACTCGAATTTGAGTTTGAGGGCAATTTTGGGGGACTTGTGGGACAAGTTAAACTTGTCCCACACTTCCCAAAACCCCTTACCAACCATATCTATGGGTTGGGAAGCCCAAAAAGGGATTAGTTATTGTTTTGGGAAGTGATATTGACTTGGAGTGCACTTTTTCTTCATTTTGCATTTATTTGTGCCTTAAGGCACATGGGAAAGGGATGGTTGTGGAAGAGAGTTGTCATTCAACCCAACCACCCATTTATGGTGTTTTGGGATTTGAGTTGACCTTGGGAGATGGTTTGAGGATGTGTGATGTGGCATCCTACATGGAGCCACATCACCCTCACCCTTACCTTTGATCTATTTATTGAAACTTCCTCTCTTGTGGAGGGGGTTGGAGCTTTGTTTTTGTGTTGTTGAAGAGTTCTCTTTTGTGATTTTGAGAGAGAAGAATTAGGAGAAAGAGATAAGAGAGTTTTTGGACTTGCATGCTTGGATTGATTTGGGAAGAAGCTTGGACAAGTTCTTGGTTTAGGCTACTCCAATGGAGAGGTAGGGAACCCTCTCCTTTGTTTTTGCTTTCATATTATTATTGCTTCTATGCTAAAATTGTGAAAAAAAAAAATGCATGTTTACTTTGGTATATTGTGAAAGATGGATTGAATGCTTTTTGTGTAGTATAGGAGAGGTCTATGGGAATACACATGAGGGAGGCAAAAGAGTAGATTAGGATATTGTGGAGGGAGTTTGAGAGGGATGCCCATCTTGGGTAGGAATGTTTACATTCTACCTTGTCTTTGAGGGAGCCATAAGAGGAGGGAGGCATAAGAGTATGGGAGGAAAAAGGGGTACTTGAGGGAGGCATAAGAGTCTTAGGGGCTTGTGTTATATTGTGGAGGGTTTTTTTGGATGGGCATCTCATCTCATTTGGGAGGCATAAGGAAAATATTCCCATAGCTCCTTCTCTTGTTGGCTTGGATGCAAGCCTTGTTGTGTAATGTTTAATGTTATTGTGTGTCTCTTGTTCTTCTATTTTTGCTTGAATGTTGTGAAGAACTTGTATTGTGGAAGCATGTATAGTTGCCTTGAGTTGGATACCACCCTCCATTGTGTTGTGTTTGGGGCTCGGGGGTCAATGGAGGAGATTGCTTCTCTTCTCCATTGAGATTTGGTTGGGAGGAGAGTGTTGCCTCTCCCCCTATCTTGGTTGTGATTGATCTTCATGGAACTTGGAGCATGGAAGAAGAACTCTTGGGAGCACAAGAACCTTGTTGTTGACATTGTTAAAAATATCATGTAATTACCCACCTTGAGTGGAGAAAGAAATGTAATATTGCCTTGTTTTCTCTAGTTTTCCATTATTGTAAATTGTTTCACATGAAGTAGGGTATGTTGCAATAAGATTTGAAGGAAAAGTTGTATTGAGATGTTAATTTCCTTATTTTAAAATTTATTGGAAACGTTGTTAAAACCTTTTGTGGGATGTTGGAAAGAAAAATACAAAGAATATGCATATTAGATCTCATTTTTGTTGTTTAAAAGGATATGTATTGAAAGGTAGAATGTTAGCATTTTTCCCCTCCTTGTACAATTGAAGAAAGAATTTAAGTTTTAAATAGCCTCCAATATAACCATGGAATCATTAAGGCTCTAGCTCTATTATGCTTCTTCATTTATGAAATCATTGTCAATATATGTGCAAATTGTAAAAAGGAGATCAAACCCGCTTGATACTTCATACAAATATCCCTATTGCAATGTGAAGAAAGAGGTTTTAGCACAAAATTCTAAGTTTAGTTAGTTTCTTACCCACCTCTCATCTAGTAGGAAACTAATACTTTCAATATAACTGATATCTAAGTAATGCCAAAGATTATGGGTTTATTAATATCAAATTACAACAATATTAATGAACTATCATTTATTTTCTTTTATTTATAATAACAAATAAAAACATGCTAACACTAACTTATATGCTAATAATCTACATCCAATTAAAAATGCCAATGAAATGCATAAGTAAGTTTACGTAGAAGGCGTGCTTACAAAATAAAAATTAAAGCAAAATTATGCCTCTGTATTTTTCTGATAGACAACTGGATACGCCATTAAAACACTCGCAAGATAGTTGCTAGAGCTCACTCATGATAAAGCTTATACCATACAAAATTTACATGGAGATAGTCGTTGGATGTTTCAAAGCTTAGTAAAGGGAATAGCGCTGCACATGTTACAGTGCCCATAGCACAGGTGCTAAGAAGCAAGTCAATATAGTTTGACAATACGCTCGAATGAAGCGCCTTCTAAATTCTCACTCATCTTCTTATTCATCTGCATACAACAAACAAATAGGGACACAACAGTAGATACTCTCAGAGACAATGTAACCCGCTTCTGATATAGATACAAATATTCCAGTTCAATCAAATTTAGGAGATATCCACTTCTTGGAGACGCATTACTATAGTTTTGTCAGAGATAATTAAATCTCATCCAATGCGTAAATTGGAACAGAATGGTATGGGAGTGACCTGCTTCGTGAACTCCATGACATGAAACAGATCCACCTCTGGGTGGTTCTCTCCGTGTAACTCTCTCACTGTCCCCTCCTCAATCTATCTGACCAAATATCCTGAAGGCGAAGCCGCTTTGTGGGTGCATTCGATACTGTACAGATAACAACATAGTTGGACAACCATTCGACTTCTCACGCGGCTGGCACGGTGGAATGTTTACAGATCGGCTGGACAGAGGCCAGATTTGCAAAACATAGGGTATTCATTGTTAGGCGCCTCCCTTCTCGCCTGAAACTTCAACTGCGACCCCCTGTTGTTGCATGCGGTCTAAGTGTTGGAAACGACTTCCCACCTGCTGTACTCGCCTATAGATTTAACCCGCAACCACCACATTTACTTCTCTTAGTGCAGCTAGGACTATTCAAATGAGCGGCAAGGTGTTCGACTGATGAAAGATTGCAAATCTAAATACGTGTGTGTAGGCGGACAGTTGGAGATTTGTTTTTTTGTTTTGGTTGAAAAACAAGCCACCGCCCCAACCATAAACTTTATCATATGTTATCCTAGCCTATACGTGTATAGGCTAGCTTATGTGTTAATCACTATATGAATATTAAGTGACACATAATACCACCTTCTTATAATAAGAAAACTTAATACAAATAAGGTGCTATGTACAATGAAATGCATAAAGACATACAATGTAGTAATATAATGTTGAAACATATATTTTATCGTATGATTTCTTAAATTCATGAGATAACGTAATATGACCAAATAATATAGTAAGAATAAAGAAATGGAGTGGCTAATGTATTCGATTCAAAATAAATTATACCGTACTCTTGAATTACCTTTCGCTTTATTGTCGCATGATATTATCCGATATCGACAAGCTTACTCGCATGACGACCCTGCAAATCTCTGTGGGGCGTCGAATGAGATAGATCCAAATATCTCTGGCCTTGAAGCACCTTCGTGACCGAGGTGGTTTTCAACCCTGTTTCCGAACTCGCCCGATGTAATTAATACTCATCGAGCCAGGTGGAAGCAACTCGTAGGTAATTAATTCGCCATACCAAAAAAAAAAAAAAAAGTTTGTCGCATTTTCGGGTCACTTGTTTTTTTGCGGCGTCGTCGTCATCGCTCGATGTCGTCGAGCGAGCGTCGTCTTTTTAGCGGCGTTACATTTTGGTATCAGAGCCAGGGGGTTGAAGGGACCCTTGGGCACACGCAGGAAAACGCAGAACAGGAACACTTAACTTAGTACAGAACATTATTCTTTTAAAATATGAAACCATATTGTTGATAATTATAGTAAATAGCAAATTTTGAAAACGAGCACAAGACCTAGTACAGTGAACTAACTCTCGCCTTGATCTGTGCAGGAGGCGCGGATTGGGCGAGGGGTCTCTTCACATAGACCTAGACATACCACCGCCAGAGCAGGCCGTAGCAGCCCTTCTGCCTCAGATTTTGCAGACACTTCAGGATGTCAATGCCGCTATACGCGGAGAGCCCTTGGGAGGGCGACTTGCTAGGCATAGTTTGGAGCCATCAGTAGATGCCCAGGCATCCCCTCGACACAGCGAGGAGCACAGAGCAGAGAATTTCCGTGCAGAGTCGGTTAGGGCAGAGTCACCTCAGAGAGGACATGGGGACAGGATTTCAGGTCATAGGGACAGGTCTCGGAGCCCTAGACAGAGGGAGGAGCATACAGAGAGACCTAGGATTCGTCATACTTCGGCTGCAGATCATATCAGGGAGATCCTGAAGCTGCGACCCTCTCACTATTCAGGTGATATAGGTGGTTTTCAGGCAGAGGCCTGGTTGGTGAGCTTGAGCGGATGCTTCAAGCTCTGTCCTTGTAGTAGCAACACGAAAGCTCGTGTTGCGATCCATCTTCTGAAGGATGGAGCAGGAGTCTGGTGGAGGACCGAGGAGCAGAAGCTCCATGTCGACTCAGAGACGATTACCTGGGAGCTGTTTGAGGAGCGGTTCAGGAGCAGGTATTTACCTAGGAGGTTTATTCAGCAGCGTATAGATGAGTTTCATGACCTCCGTCAGGGATCGATGACAGTAGCTGAGTATGAGAGTCGATTTCTGGACCTACTTCAGTATGTCGATTATATGCAGGATGAGCAGGTACGGATTCACAGGTTCATCCGGGGCCTGAACTTGGATTTAGCTGGCGCAGTGCGCATTCACTGCCCACAGACGTTAGCAGAGGCCGTGGAGAAGGCCTATATTGCAGAGGAGACACGGGGAAAGACACAGCAGGCTAGAGATAGAGTTCGGAGCCGTATCCAGCAGATGCAGGATAGTAGGTCGAAGGGGTCAGTTCCTCCTCCACGGGGTGGACAGAGTTCAGGGCAGGCTTCATTTAGGCCACCACAGCAGCAGCAGCAGCAGCAGCAGCAGACCCGCCCACCTTACCGACCTCCTCAGAGATTCGATGCACAGAGAGGACGTAGTATGGGGCCTCCTCCTAGGGGTCCCATCAGGACACAGGGTGCACCGAGAGCTCAGTCAGTCGGAGCTCGTCAGCAGAGACCTCAGCAGTCCATAGCCGGATCGTCAGGATCGGCATCTCAGTCATCTAGAGTACCAGCTGGAGCCGCTTCCCACTGGAGAGGATCAGGCGGCTGTTATGGTTGCGGAGTCGTTGGGCATATTTGGAGAGATTGCCCACTTAACCCTACCAAGGGTAAGACACAGAGCTCAGAGCCTACTGTTGGAGATATGGCACGGAGTCATCGGATCTACGCAGCGGTCGAGAACCGCCAGGCTGAGCATCAGAGTACTGTGATTGAGACGACAGGTAGTGTTGGAGGTATTTCCACCTCTATATTATTTGATTCTGGTTCTTCTGATTCTTTCATTGCACCATCTTTGGTAGAGCGTTGTAGGCTGGTGGCAGTTAGGCAGGGCCATAGTTGGGACGTAGAGATGGCTTCTGGAGCCAAGATTTCTGTAGACTCCTTAGTCAAGGAGTGTGTAGTGGATTTGGGACCCTTCACCACTACTTCTGATCTTCGGATCCTTCCATTAGGATCTTATGGCATCATTTTAGGCATGGATTGGTTGTCCGCTCACAGAGCTAGAGTAGACTGTTACCACAAGACTATTGCTTGCATAGATGATCTTGGAGTAGAGTCAGTGATATCAGGAGTTAGGAGACCCGTTTCTATTCGCACCATCTCCGCTATGCAGCTTAAGCGGTGTATGCGACGGGGTTGCCAGTTGTATGCTGTTACAGTTAGTGACAGATCAGAGGATGAGTCAGGGGGACCTTCCCTCGATGATCATCCCATCTTATCAGAGTTTGCCGATGTGTTTCCAGGGGAGCTACCGGGATTACCTCCCCCACGTGAGATCGACTTCCATATAAATCTAGTTCCAGGCACAGAGCCTATCTCACGAGCACCCTATCGGATGACTACACCTGAGTTATGTGAGCTCAAGTTGCAGCTTGAGGGCCTTCTGGAGAAAGGCCTAATTCGTCCTAGTGTATCCCCTTGGGGTGCACCAGTTATCTTCGTAAAGAAGAAGGATGGATCTCTTCGGTTGTGCATTGATTACCGTCAGCTGAATAAAGTAATGATCAAGAATCATTACCCCCTTCCACGCATTGACGATTTGTTTGATCAGATGAAGGGGGCTACTGTTTTCTCCAAGATAGATCTTAAGTCAGGATACCATCAGCTAATGATGGAGACAGATATTCACAAGATAGCTTTCCGCACGAGATATGGCCACTACGAGTTCACAGTGGTACCTTTCGGTTTGACGAATGCCCCCGCAGTGTTTATGAGTTTGATGAATGGGGTATTCAGGACCTTCCTTGATCGCTTCGTGCTTATCTTCCTTGATGACATTCTGATTTACTCACGCACACATGAGGAGCACGAGGAGCACCTTCGCCAGGTTCTTCAGTGTCTTCGCGAGCAGCGCCTTTACGGGAACTTGGAGAAGTGTGCATTCTTTCAGACTGAGGTGTAATATTTGGGCCACGTTATTTCTGGGGAAGGTATCACAGTCGATCCTTCCAAGATTTGAGCCATCATGGATTGGCCAGCACCCACTAGTGTGACCGAGGTGCGTAGTTTCATGGGACTAGCAGGATACTACAGGAGGTTTGTTCAGGACTTCTCTCGGATTGCGCACCCCATCACTTCTCTTCAGCGGAAAGGGAAGAAGTTTGTATGGACAGATAAATGTGAGCAGGCCTTCAGTACACTAAAGGAGTGCCTTACGAGAGCACCTATCCTTGCAGTGCCAGATCCTCATGGAGAGTTTTTCGTATGCACAGATGCTTCCTTGGCAGGACTTGGAGGAGTGCTAATGCAGGAGGGTAGGGTAGTTGCCTTTGAGTCTCGCAAACTCAAAGATTATGAGCTCAATTATCCGACCCATGACCTTGAGCTTGCAGCAGTAGTACATGCTTTAGTGCGGTGGAGACATTTTCTTCTTGGCCGGAGATTTACACTCAGGACAGATCACTTGAGTCTTCGCCACCTCTTCACGCAGCCCAATCTCAACGCTCGTCAGCGGCGTTGGATGGAGCTACTCTGTGAGTATGACATGGAGATAGAGCATGTGAAGGGAAAGGAGAACGTGGTGGCAGATGCCTTGAGTAGACGGAGACATGTGGCTATGGCCACCTCAGTGGGCACAGATTTATGGAGTAGGATCTTGCAGCAGCTTCCTCAGGATAGTTTCTACCTTGCAGCCAGAGCAGAGATTGAGTCTCAGAGACCCCTTGAGGGGAGATTTGATGGATTTTCTTTAGAGGTAGATGGTCTTCTCAGACATAGAGGCCGGATATATGTTCCCAGAGATGGAAGCTTGAGACATGACATTTTGACAGAGGCTCATCGTGCACCGTATTCAGCCCATCCCGGGGTGAAGAAGATGCACGCCACCTTGAGACAGCTGTACTTTTGGAGAGGACTTCAGAGAGACATAGCTTCATTTGTATCCCATTGTTTAGAGTGCCAGAGGGTGAAGGCCGAGCATCAGCATCCAGCTGGCCTTCTCTATCCTCATGCCATACCAGAGTGGAAGTGGGACACCATCTCTATGGATTTTATTGTTGGGTTGCCGACGTCGAGATACCACCATGACGCCATCATGGTCACGGTGGATAAATTGACGAAGGTAGCTCACTTCTCTCCAGTGAAGACTACCTACACGGCTAGTGCAGTAGCACGAGTATACCTTGATGAGATTGTCAGACTACATGGGATCCCGCGGAAGATCATTTGCGACCGCGACCCCTTGTATACCTCCCATTTCTGGACCACCATGCAGTATGCCCTCGGGACGAGGATTAATTTTAGTACAGCTTATCACCCTGAGACAGATGGACAGACAGAGAGGGTGAATCAGATTCTGGAGGACATGCTCAGGATGTACGTGATGGATCATCAGTCGAGATGGGAGGAGTATCTGTATTTGGTGGAGTTTGCCTACAACAACAGTTTTCAGAGTTCTATAGGCATGGCTCCTTTTCAGGCATTATATGGTAGAGAGTGCAGAACACCTCTCAGTTGGGACAGGATTGAGGACAGGGTTTCTCTTGGGCCAGCATTATTACAGGATATGGAGCAGCAGGTTACCTTGATTAGACAGAGATTGCAGGAGGCTCAGGATAGACAGAAGAAGTATGCAGACCAACATAGGACAGATCATAGTTTTGAGGTAGGCACGAAGGTGTTTCTTCGTGTCAGGCCACATAAGAGCCCTATCCGTTATGGAAAAGGTTCTAAGCTTGCTCCTAGATTTGTGGGTCCCTTTGAGATCTTGGAGCGCCTCGGCCCCTTAGCCTATCGTCTAGCACTGCCACCTAGCTTATCGCGCGTCCATGATGTATTTCACGTTTCTGTGCTTAGGAGATATGTTTCTGATCCTTCTCATGTATTAGATTGGACTGCATTGCAGGTGCAGGACCAGGGGCAGGTGATGGTGGAGCCCGTGCGCATTTTAGATCGCAGGACCCTGGGCCTTCGCGGCAGAGAGATTGATCAGGTCCGAGTCCAATGGGACAGATACGATGAGACTGCTGCTACTTGGGAGGATGCTACATCATTGCGAGCTCAGTTTCCACACTTATTTCAGTGACTTCCAGGAGGAAGTCTAGTCTAAGGGGAGGGGGATGTAATGCCCACTTCCCTACGACGCTTAGTGATTATCATTTTGAGTTATGCAGACTTTAGATATGGACATGGCTTATACTTATGTTGATTAGCATGATGTTTTGTGACTAGACGCATTTGGATTATGGTTGGATTTTGTTTTCAGTATGATCTGCACTGACTCATGGACAGACTATTGGATATTGATATTATTTTTATAGATATATTGCATGTGTTCTAACATTGGATTTCTTCGCCCTGATGAGTAGAACGTAGTTGTTGAATTTACATTACTATGATTTTGGAAAATGATGAAATGCATGATTAAATTGTGAATTAGACCTAGAAATAATGATTGCTTGAATTACGTAGAGATGTTAATAAATTTCATGCATATGATTATTTTGGATATTTTGACATGGCCGCAAGGCCGAAGAGGGTATTTTGCATCTTTGCAGGAAACACAGCATGATCACAACCATGAGGGGGATTGGGGACCAAACACAACAGAATGTCGGGTGGTTACAACATTGGTCGTCAAGGCAACTTGTAAACTGTATTGTGTTAGCTTGTTCTTGTATGTGTTGAGAAAATTTCTTGAGGGGGTAATGTTCTAATGTGACCATGGGGTTGAGAATTTTATTTAATTGTTTTATTTACTTTAGTAGGTGATTTCATTTGGGATGCCCTTCTTTTATTACTTTTGCTAAGTAAGTTTAGATTAATTTAATATCTTGTTTTAGTCATGTGGGTGTAATAAATTTTGTTGGTTGGCTCCTTGAGCCATGTGTTGTCTCTTGTATTGAATGCTTATCTTGAGTGTTGACCACTCCAAATCTCTTGAAAACTCGAATTTGAGTTTGAGGGCAATTTTGGGGGACTTGTGGGACAAGTTAAACTTGTCCCACATTTCCCAAAACCCCTTACCAACCATATCTATGGGTTGGGAAGCCCAAAAAGGGATTAGTTATTGTTTTGGGAAGTGATATTGACTTGGAGTGCACTTCTTCTTCATTTTGCATTTATTTGTGCCTTAAGGCACATGGGAAAGGGATGGTTGTGGAAGAGAGTTGTCATTCAACCCAACCACCCATTTATGGTGTTTTGGGATTTGAGTTGACCTTGGGAGATGGTTTGAGGATGTGTGATGTGGCATCCTACATGGAGCCACATCACCCTCACCCTTACCTTTGATCTATTTATTGAAACTTCCTCTCTTGTGGAGGGGGTTGGAGCTTTGTTTTTGTGTTGTTGAAGAGTTCTCTTTTGTGATTTTGAGAGAGAAGAATTAGGAGAAAGAGATAAGAGAGTTTTGGACTTGCATGCTTGGATTGATTTGGGAAGAAGCTTGGACAAGTTCTTGGTTTAGGCTAATCCAATGGAGAGGTATGGAACCCTCTCCTTTGTTTTTCTTTCATATTATTATTGCTTCTATGCTAAAATTGTGAAAAAAATGCATGTTTACTTTGGTATATTGTGAAAGATGGATTGAATGCTTTTTGTGTAGTATAGAGAGGTCTATGGGAATACACATGAGAGGAGGCAAAAGAGTAGATTAGGATATTGTGGTGAGAGTTTGAGAGGGATGCCCATCTTGGGTAGGAATGTTTACATTCTACCTTGTCTTTGAGGGAGCCATAAGAGGAGGGAGGCATAAGAGTATGGGAGGAAAAAGGGGTACTTGAGGGAGGCATAAGAGTCTTAGGGGCTTGTGTTATATTGTGGAGGGTTTTTTGGATGGGCATCTCATCTCATTTGGGAGGCATAAGGAAAATATTCCCATAGCTCCTTCTCTTGTTGGCTTGGATGCAAGCCTTGTTGTGTAATGTTTAATGTTATTGTGTGTCTCTTGTTCTTCTATTTTTGCTTGAATGTTGTGAAGAACTTGTATTGTGGAAGCATGTATAGTTTCCTTGAGTTGGAGACCACCCTCCATTGTGTTGTGTTTGGGGCTCGGGGGTCAATGGAGGAGATTGCTTCTCTTCTCCATTGAGATTTGGTTGGGAGGAGAGTGTTGCCTCTCCCCCTATCTTGGTTGTGATTGATCTTCATGGAACTTGGAGCATGGAAGAAGAACTCTTGGGAGCACAAGAACCTTGTTGTTGACATTGTTAAAAATATCATGTAATTACCCACCTTGAGTGGAGAAAGAAATGTAATATTGCCTTGTTTTCTCTAGTTTTCCATTATTGTAAATTGTTTCACATGAAGTAGGGTATGTTGCAATAAGATTTGAAGGAAAAGTTGTATTGAGATGTTAATTTCCTTATTTTAAAATTTATTGGAAACGTTGTTAAAACCTTTTGTGGGATGTTGGAAAGAAAAATACAAAGAATATGCATATTAGATCTCATTTTTGTTGTTTAAAAGGATATGTATTGAAAGGTAGAATGTTAGCATTTTTCCCCTCCTTGTACTATTAAAGAAAGGATTTAAGTTTTAAATAGCCTCCAATATAACCAAGGAATCATTAAGGCCCTAGCTCCATCATGCTTCTTCATTTATGAAATCATTGTCAATATATTTGCAAAATTGTAAAAGGAGATCAATCCCGCTTGATACTTCATACGAATATCCCTATTGCAATGTGAAGAAAGAGGTTTTAACACAAAATTCTAAGCTTAGTTAGTTCCGTATCCACCTCTCATTTAGTAGAAAACTAATATTTTCAATATAACTGATATCTAAGTAATGCCAAAGATAATGGGTTTATTAATATCAAATTACAACAATATTAATGAACTATCATTTATTTTCTTTTATTTATAATAACAAATAAAAACATGCTAACACTAACTTATATGCTAATAATCTACATCCAATTAAAAATGCCAATGAAATGCATAAGTAAGTTTTACGTAGAAGGCGTGCTTACAAAATAAAAATTAAAGCAAACTTATGCCTCTGTATTTTTCGATAGACAATGGATACGCCATTAAAACACTCGCAAGATAGTTCTAGAGCTCACTCATGATAAAGCTTATACCATACAAAATTTACATGGAGATAGTCGTTGGATGTTTCAAAGCTTAGTAAAGGGAATAGCGCTGCACATGTTACAGTGCCCATAAAGACAAAGTGCTAAGAAGCAAGTCAATATAGTTTGACAATACGCTCGAATGAAGCACCTTCTAAATTCTCACTCATCTTCTTATTCATCTGCATACAACAAACAAATAGGGACACAACAGTAGATACTCTCAGAGACAATGTAACCCGCTTCTGATATAGATACAAATATTCCAGTTCAATCAAATTTAGGAGATATCCACTTCTTGGAGACGCATTACTACAGTTTTGTCAGAGATAATTAAATCTCAGCCAATGCGTAAATTGGAACAGAATGGTATGGGAGTGACCTGCTTCGTGAACTCCATGACATGAAACAGATCCACCTCTGGGTGGTTCTCTCCGTGTAACTCTCTCACTGTCCCCTCCTCAATCTATCTGACCAAATATCCTGAAGGCGAAGCCGCTTTGTGGGCGCATTCGATACTGTACAGATAACAACATAGTTGGACAACCATTCGACTTCTCACGCGGCTGGCATGGTGGAAGGTTTACAGATCGGCTGGACAGAGGCCAGATTTGCAAAACATAGGGTATTCATTGTTAGGCGCCTCACTTCTCGCCTGAAACTTCAACTACGACCCCCCCTGTTGTTGCATGCGGTCTAAGTGTTGGAAACGACTTCCCACCTGCTGTACTCGCCTATAGATTTAACCCGCAACCACCACATTTACTTCTCTTAGTGCGCGGCTAGGACTGTTCAAATGAGCCGGCGGGCTGTCTGACCTGATGAAAGATTGCAAATCTAAATACGTGTGTGTAGGCGGACAGTTGGAGATTTGTTTTTTTTGTTTTGGTTGAAAAACAAGCCACCGCCCCAACCATAAACTTTATCATATGTTATCCTAGCCTATACGTGTATAGGCTAGCTTAGGTGTTAATCACTATATCAAATATTAAGTGACACATAATACCACCTTCTTATAATAAGCAAACTTAATACAAATAAGGTGCTATGTACAATGAAATGCATAAAGACATACAATGTAGTAATATAATGTTGAAACATATATTTTATCGTATGATTTCCTTGATAAATATATATAGAGAGAGCATAATGTATTAAATTCATGAGATAACGTAATATGACCAAATAATATAGTAAGAATAAAGAAATCGGAGTGGCTAATGTATTCGATTCAAAATAAATTATACCGTACTCTTGAATTACCTTTCAGTTTTATTGTCAACACGATATTATCCGATATCAGACAAGCTTACTCGCATGATGACCCTACAAATCTCTGAGGGGCGTCGAATGAGATAGATCCAAATATCTCTGCCTTCGAAGCACCTTCGTGACCGAGGTGGTTTTCAACCCTGTTCCGAACTCGCCCGATGTAATTAATACTCATCGAGCCAGGTGGAAGAAACTCGTAGGTAATTAATTCGCCATACCAAAAAAAAAAAAAAAAAGTTTGTCGCATTTTCGGGTCACTTGTTTTTTTTTGCGGCGTCATCGTCATCGCTCGATGTCATCAAGCGAGCGTCGTCTTTTTAGGGGCGTTACACTTTACTCCTTACAGTTTTTCTAAATGAAGGTAACAAACAAGCATTTGTTCCAAGGGACTGCAATTACAAGAAACTCGCAAATCAGGAAATTAAAATTGTACAAATAGAGGAGCTTTCTGACTATAAAGGAGCGTTGCTCAACAATTTCCCACATCAAATGAGTCTATAAACACCTGTTGAATATACTCAATAACTCCTTGATTCGTAATCTTGTTGCCATCCCTGTCTATTACATGGAATACATCCATAAACCATCCACTGTTAGACGATATGTATGCCTTAGAAATAGTGAGATCCAAATCGGTTAGCACTTGTACAACTTCTAAAAGAATGCCATGCTTATTGGCACTATCAACCTTCACGAATGTAGCATTCGCACAAGTACTATTGTCAATTGAAACCCTTGGAGGGTTCAATCGTATGATCAATTTCTCATATTCATCGTCAACGTCTAGAGACGACATCCAATCCATTTCCATTTCCGTTAGAGTTGACTAATAAAGAACATTTAAGCTGTGGGAGTGCCAGAAACAACGCTCTGGCGATGTAATCCAATATAGGCACTATTGTCCTATTCACCCCTCTCCATTATAGAAACCAATGCAATTGCAAGTGGGTGTTGCCTCAAACAATGTGAATTGACAAACCCGATAAAAAAACCACATGAAGCAGACAATACAACACAAGTGGTTGTTAAGAGATACCTTTGGCTCTTCTGAGCTCAAAAGGTTTCTACTTTCTGCAACATGCCTCTTTGCTGGTGAACAACGATGCGGGCAGCGCTATGGATATTCGGCAAGAATACACCTCACAGCACCCAAGAAAATGGAGGAAACACGCCTACCTCACTCGCTGGTAGC
The DNA here is from genome assembly GCA_018340775.1 of Taxus wallichiana var. yunnanensis. NCBI lineage: Eukaryota > Viridiplantae > Streptophyta > Pinopsida > Cupressales > Taxaceae > Taxus > Taxus wallichiana. Next base: position 833,639,097 of record CM031243.1, read on the forward strand.
TGTGCGCGGCCAGCAAAGGGAAACAACGCACCTTTCTCCCCCAAACGCATCTGGAAACAACAAAAAAACCATGTCCAGGATCTGCGCACCAGCATAAGGCATGAGGAGGTTTCATTGCGGCCAGGGAAGACAAAAAAGGACGCGCCCAGGAGGAATCAGGAAGGAAACGCCTCATACACGCCTGCTTCACTGGCTTGAAGCTCCATCTAGCCATCATGTCAACCAGATTGCGCCATGCATTGAATGAAAGGATCAAAAAAAAGATCTAGGTGAAGAAAATAGGCCTCCACCGACTCCATCCTTCTCACGCAAGGTAGAAAAATGTGACAGTCAACCAGAACAAAGAAGATTTGCAAATCAGGGTTAATAAATGTAGTGCAGCCACCAGCCAGAAGACTCCAACACGTCTAGATTCTAATAACTCCACCCTCCACGCAGTCAGTCCGCACAAAGAGGCCCCTAACAACAATAAAAACAAGAATTCCCTCCAGCCCACGCCAAGCAGGAGATAAAGCTGACCGAGACAAGGTAGGTTGGGGACATAAAATTCCATATTTAAAATTAGCAATTTAAAACAATTCTAGGATTGCGGGATCGGTCGACCCAGGAGGAGAACGGGGTTGAGTATTTAAATGAAATATTTACGTGAACGCCACTCCCAAACCATGGCGCCACCACAAAACATGCTCTTCCTCATTTGCGCAACGAGGCTCGATCAGCGGGAGCGACAAACAAATCAAAAGGATAGTTTAACGATAACAGAGGATGATATCGATAACAATCGATATAAAGAAAGTAATAATAAAATACAATCGTTGATCGATAATACAATCATAATGTCATTATTATTATTATTATCATTATTATCATTTTATAGCTTGTAAAATAATTATCAATTATAGTCATAATGGTCAGCAATCGAGGTCGACGAAGGCACAAAGACACTCCATGCTTAGCACTCGATTGCACACGGGAAGAACATGGCATTACATAAACTCAAACAATTATATTATGTGTTTTCTTGATCATAACATGATTTTTTAATAAAAAGAGATATAGTATATGAAAAGCCAATGGAAAGCACAATTTCAAAATAAGGGTATTACAATTTTAAAAATACGTAATGAATTAGGTTAGTGAAAAATGCTAGTGCAACATCCCCATTACAACTTCTACCACACTTGTCCGAGTCAGGATTTTTTTTTTCTCTCCTTTGTTCTTACCTATATTGATGAAGCTCTTCGAGTTGAAGGTGAATATCATACCACCAATCAAAGACATTTACTAATAATGTAGGCTAGTTGCCATCTAGAGGTGGGTTTATGACATCTGTGATCTCATGGTACTATCCAAAGTATTGTTGACAATCAATTATATGGATCTTTTGATCTATACATCCTCTAGTGATTTGTGTATGTCCTAGTTAGCTAAGGGTCCAAGACAAAATGAATAACCATGTTGGACATAATAAGAATATAGACCACCTCCTAATTTCTACGATACCATTCTACATTGAAGATATAAATGTCAACCATTTTTCCCTATTTGGTCCAATATAGAATGGGGGTGAGAACGTTACAAAAAATTTCAATGTTATGTAGGCATTAAGAAGCTCATCAGCTCCCATAGTTGGGATGTTTCATAAGAGTGTCGACATTCTCCTTTTCCAATCATCCATCTGCATAATATTTTAAAAAATATCCATATAAACACCATATTCATATATCTAAATTGATTTTGAAATTAAAATATATTACAAAAACAATGCAAATAAAATTAATTACCAGCCTTATTAAATTAATTAAGAAATCATAAGTCAATTTTTTTGGTTCTTGGAGCTAAGGAAATTTTGATGAAAACTTATGTCTTAACATGAATTTAACATACATGAAAGGAATGAAAACAAACTAATTATATCTATAAGTAATAGAGGTGGAAAACCTAATTACAAGACATATAATAGAGTTTTTTGGTACAATGTAAAAGATATATTTTTGAAGGGATAAGGGTGTGTTTCAAAGGGATAAGGGGTGAAGCCATTAAACTAGACATAAGTTTGTAAAATTTTGAAAGATTCATTTTCAAATAGAAAAAAAACCATTGACACAAGTTTGTCAAAATTAATATTAATAGGAACTATTTTTGTGATTATAATAGTATTATTATATTTAACATAATAATTGTAAATATACAATTTAAATAGGAAGATAGATAATTTTAATTATTTTATAATTAAAATAGACATTTTAAATTTAATTTGTCTAATCTAACAAATAACCTCATAACTTCACCCCTTGCTTGACATATTATAAATTTTCTATTGAAATATAATAATAAAAACATATTGTACGAATTGTACCATCCGTAAATATTAGTATAAATTATACCATATCAATGTAGTAAAATACATTTAAAATTATAAATTATCATTATACATTCAATCAAAATTCAATGTAAGAGAAATATCATCAAACCTTTGATCAAAATTGGGTCTAAAATAATTATCATGGAGTTTAAAGATAAAAATTAACTTTATTTTATCTCAAAATTTCCATGCATCAATTTATTTCAATGCTTTGTGACATGGCCAACACGGCAAATATGATTTTCACAAAATTTTTTGTTCAAAAATACATTGTGTTTTTCACCGAGCTTTTAAAACCACAAAGTGTGCTTTTCGACATTTTTAAAAAGACACTATTTTTTTCAATGTATCTATTATATGTAGAGACAATCCATCACCATTACATAATAAAAATACAATAAACATACTAAATTTAGAGATGATAACACATATTGATTTATCTACAAAAGGCCAAATTTCTTATTGTAATATTTTATGATATTTTCTTAGGGTGATAATGTATATTTATTTAGAGATATTAAAAAATGACTACATTATTAGTAGGGTGAGCCCTCCTAACTATTAAGCAATATGTAAATGTCCCATTCTAAATGTCGTAAGTAAACTATAAGTTGTATCTTTAATACTTTTTACATAGATGGATATTAAATTGTAGATGGTCAATGGGATATTATGTAACATGTAGATACACTGTAGTTATCTTGTACCATGGTGAGATACATGTTGGAAACATAACCACCTCTCCTTTCTTAATAAGAATGTTAATGCATTCGAATGGGTGGTTGTTGTTAAAGTTGGTAAAGGTTATTAAAAGAGGATTTCACTGTGACAGAGCCTCTAAGGCTAAGGGAAGCTTTGTACAAGATCATGGTTTAATGTAATAAATGATTCTTGCTATAGAGGACTATCTATGATTGTTTGATACAGAAAATTATGGTTTAAAGAACTAAGTAATTGATTCTAATGCATACTTGTTGATGAATGAATGTCTTACAGGTATTAAAGATGATACAAGTCTTTAGAAAGTATAAAATGTCCGAGGAAAGATAAAAAATAAGCTTTAGATTATCCAAATTCAAGAAAATAATGTGTTTATGTTTTGACGGTAAATATCTACTTGATCTTAGAAGAAGGCTAATTTATTCACATTGTTACCCACAAAAATAGTTTGTGAAAAATTTGTTAATTATCAACATAAAACATATAGCTTAAATAAAATACATAAATTTGAACAACCCTTGAATTAACTTTTGAAAGTTCTAATCACTAGTTTGAAACACAATTTTTGGAAGGAGATTTTGGTCTTGAAAAGGGTGGATTAGTTTTCTATCAAAAAGTTGGAAAAGTTTTGATAATGGAATGAGATCTAGAACAATACTTTAATGTTTTTAGTGACAAGTATAAGAGTGATTACTTGATTGTACTATCATAGTCTAATGAGATATACCAAGATGAATAGTGAAGAAACAGAAATTAAGACTTGGGAAAAGAATTAATATGCAATCTGTTTAAAGTGAGTGATGAGTTATGAAGAACTAAGAAAGAAAATGGGAATTGAAAAAAACCTTAGAGAAGTCAACGATAGAGTAGAACATGGTATATCCTTTTAGTGAAATAAGAACAAAGAACTAGATTCTCACATAATTTATTGAGCTATTCATTCGTAAAACGACTTAAGATTCTTGAAAACTCCACACGAGAGACAAAGAATATTAAAGATACATTCATATCCATCATCATCAATAAACTTAAAAACATCTTATACACATTCTTTTCAATTCTACCATAGTATGCACATATTTGAATTTTCCTACCATTGTTTGCAAACATATCTCTTCACCTCTAAATACGTTATTGGACCTCTTCCTAATTAGTTTTTTTCATTTGAATTATATCATGAAGTCTTTAAACTTCATGTTTTATTTATATTGTTTAAGTGTATATTAAATATGATGAATGTGAGCATCTCAAGTAACTATTAGAAACATTTATACATAAATATTTATGTTTTCCTTGGATTGATATTGTTGTATGTTCATGGATTGCATTTGAAAATTTAATGTCCTTTCTCAATATGCATTTTTAAATCTATAGTCCAAAGGATGGTTGTTGTTCTCTAGGCATATCAATTAAAATTTGTAGAAATCCAATTAGCCATTATTGACCTTAAAAGTAATGTAAGGTCTCGAGCATTTTCTTTTACTACAAGACCTCTATAAATGATAAGAATGTGAAAGTACCTATACAAATTCTAAATTGATTTTCCTAGATGAGATTGTCTCGAGGAAATCATAACTATATCATATTTTTAGATGAACTTTGAATCTTGTTTATTCTATAGTAATGTCTTTTGTTTCTATATCATGTCATAAAAGAAAACATTAAAACGTGTTAACATTTTAAAATCAAATTAAATTAATTTAAAAATGGATCAATGTATTCATAATAGATATAATATTGATCGGGTTTAGTCATCCTTATCATACTTTATATACTATAATTACTTATACAACAATGAAAAAGTTAATATTTCAAAATATTAAATTATGAAAAGGTTAAATTTTTAATTTAAATATTAAATATTCACAAAGTTTTAATTATTTTCAATAAATATATTCATACAAAAGTTAATACTTTATATTAAATTATTAAATATAAAATGTGATTATTTTTAAACTAACGCATATTATCCTTATCAAAGTACACATATAAGTCATTAATATCAATAAAAAGTTCATCGTATCACCAATGTTTTATAAGGAAAGAAAAAAATATAGATAGGTAGTTAAATTAAATATCCCCTTAGAAAAATGGGGTAGTTCCTTTGGTAAAAATCCCATGCTCAAAATTCAATGCTACTTCTCTAGAAGGAAATCTATCAAGAACATGCCTAGGAAATTTATAGGGAATTCAAAAATTTCCTTCTATATTGCTCCACTTTTATGTCTTATAGTACTGATAAAATCCAATCCTCTTAATTAATGCTCTTAACTTAGGAATCATCCTTGTTCTACCTACACATGTATTACAAATTGAAAATTGGGATTAAATATTTCATATATCGGCATGATGGATTGACCATGATTGTGACTATACAATTTAGAAAACACTACATACACCACAACAATAGAGGGTAAGCAGTTGAAGAATAGAGGATTAAAGGTCATGGAAACCAAAAATAGGTACTCCAAACAAGAAATGTTAAGATTCCTTCTTTTTGTAGCCATATTCTAGAATATAGTCAAATTAAACTCTAATATTTCACAAAAATTGGGATTCTTGCCCACACCAATTTTATATGGTTGTCATTTTCGAAATGGTAAATTTATGTCATGAGACCAATTTCTATAGTTAAAATAATGAATTCTTAATTCACAAAGCGAGACATAAATATTGAAATCCTATTAAAGATTCAAGTGCTTTTTGGAATTACCATGTTATGTATTTTGAAAGGTTTAAAAAGATGTTGTGTTTATCAAAACTTGCAAATAAACATTATTTATTCAATATATTAAACTACCATTTTAAAATATTACAAAGAAGAAACTCCAAACTCTAGTTTAAATGAAAATGTGCATGTCCCCATTAAATAGGATAATAAATTTAAATTTTTAATTTTTTAATGAACATTTAATAAAAAATGAAAAACTTTCTCAATTAAATAGTAATCTTACTATTGTAAAACACATATCACCATTACATAAACAGAAAAAATATATACATATTCGAATCCTTCTCAATTGATATACATAAATTTGCATTATGTTATAGATACACAAAAACAATAAATACATCTATTCAAAATGTAATGATTCAAGTTGATGTCCTTGAAATAGGTTAAAAATTTATTTTAAGAAACCAACCATATATTAAAATTAAAACATACATAATCAATTGCATATTCAATACTTTGATAGTTTTATTTTATAATTAGATAATTTAAACATTGTAATTTAATGTCTTGATACTTACCTCTATAGTTGTCATAACGGAATCTCCATTCATAAAGTGAGACATAAATAATCAAATCCTATTTAATATTCAAATGCTCCAAGGAATTTCCATGTTGTGTGCTTTGTTCAAGGTTGAAAACAAAAGTGTCCTTCAACCTATTTAAAAACACACTTTGTTTTTATACACTTGAAAATAAACATTATTTTTTAAATATCTTAAGATGTCTTTTGTAATGCAAAGGTCAAAAATTTAAATATTTGTTTCCATGGTTATTATTTTAAATTTTTTAAATATTATTTTGGCTAATATTTCTGTTATTATTCTTTTAATTGTTTTTTATTATTAGATAGGGTAGAAAGCCATATTTTTAAGGGATCAAGAACCACTGGACAAGAGAAGGATAGATGTTAAGCCACCGAGTGAAACAATAAGAGACAGGCCCAACAGGCCCAAAGAGAAGAAAAATGAAACCCCAAAGAATCCCACTTACTGGGAAAGCACCCAAGAAGAGAAAGGGGGCCTAAGAGATGGACAGCCAAGAAAACTTAACCCCCAAACCAAGTAGCCACCAAAAATTCAAAGGAAAACCACTTTGCTTAGGACACGAGACACTACAGAGAGTATCAAAAAATAGTTTCCAATAGAAAGAGAGTATCATTTCAGTTTTCTAGAATGGACTTTGCACCATCCCTCTTCCTAAAGAAAAATCTTAATGTGATCAGAATGATTTCAAACTCGAAGTATCAAGGAGATAGCATTTATAATGAGAACCTTATAGAAAATCTAGTACTTTAAGATTATTAGGATCCAATTCTCCAAAAGGAACCTCCTTCAAAGGAGGTTTTTCAACATCAAGAACAACTTCTATGTTCCTAATAACATTCATATTTTCAGCTTTTTTAGCATAGAATTCCCACCTATCTTCTTCAAATGAATCCACAACCCTTTTCAATCAATTTCTAGGAGAAAACACGACAAGGTGTTCGATGGCATCCTATATTTTGTACGAAAGAGGAAGCATCCTCTTCCCTTGATTCATTTTTTTAGGAATACACCACTTCCTTATAATCAGACTCATTACCAACCAAGACCACTTATTCTTTTTATTGTAAGAAATGGTGTCAATTTAGTTATATGGTTTGAAAAATAATTTTACAAATAACACACTATAGACTCTACTTTAGATGAAAATCTGTATGTACCCATTAAATGGGATATGAAATTTACATTTCTAATTTTGTAATGAATAACTTATAAAAAAATGGAAAACTTGTTCCATTAAACAATACTCTCAATATTGTAATGACATAAAAACAAAAAATATATACGTTTAGAATTCCTTTTCAATAGATACATATAAGTTCACACTCTTCTATAGATAAATAGAAACAATCGAATAACTATTCAAATTATAATGATTAGTTGTAATGTACTTGAAAAATATTACAATGTTTGTGGATGAAACTAACCATATATTAAAATTTAAAACATAGGTAGTCTATTACGTGTCATTACTTTAACAAATTGATTTTATAATAAAATAATTTAAGTATTTTAAATTCATGCCTCGAAACTACCCTCTATAGTTGTAATAATGCAATCTTAATTCATAAAGAAAAACATAAATATTCAAATGATCCATGGAATTTCCATGTTATGTTATTTGAATTTTTAAAAACACAAGTGTGTTTTTAAATAGGTACAAAAATACAATGTTTTTTTCGACACTTTCAAATAAATATTATATTTTCCATATTTTAGGATGTCTTCCATAAGAATTATAATAAGCCATCTATGGAATTAGGAGTAGTATTCCAATCTATTTGGGTCTTTGGGAGGTTTTCAATCGAAAACTCTAGTTTGAAAATGGTTATTTGTAATAAATTCCATGTATGTAAATCTTAAAAATTGCAATTTTTATGAGTATGTAGGTTTCTGAAGAAAGAGTGTGTAGATCATGTGGTTTTATTTCATTTTTAAGTTAGGAATTCAATATTAGTTTGTTGTCTAGGAGTAAGTAAGGATAAACAATCATCTCCTACATTCTCGCATGAGAGATGAAAAAAAATATAAAATATAAACTTTGAATAGAAACATGGAAATATTCCTTGATGGATCTTTTTATGATTTATATGTACATATTAAGTGAGATATTGTAGATAAAAATTAGTACAGTCCAAGAGGGTGATGTATTCATCATTTTTCATATTGTATGGTTCATTTTAAATTTAGTTAGTCAAGATTGGAAGGATAATAACAAGAATTGTTGTGGATTTCATACTTGCTGATTTCTACTGGCATTTTTGAGATATTTTATGATACTAAATATTATATGCATGATGATAATTATTGTTACCTTACACTCTATTCGAAGACTTTTCATGTTCATGTTGATTCATTTGCATCCTCAATCAAAATATTATTATTATGATTTTGAGAAGCATTTCTCATTCTTGGCCCAACAAAAAGTAAACCTACAATGATTCCCTAAAAAGATCATCCAATAGTTTGTAAGGAGTGAAAATGTATACAAGGAAGGTTAAATAAATTTTCCATTTATCGAGATCTTGAAACCCGCTTCTTAGGGTCTGATTTGAATTATTTATACCTTTTTCCCTACATTATATCCAATCCTATAAATTTCAATATATCATATATGTGTTGTGTTCATAGGATTGAATAATGTTTTCGAGTCTATGAACTTCAAAGGAGGAAAATTTCTTTGATACTACTCTTGGGAATAAATTATAAACCCAATAGGCCTTATTACTTACCCACAAGTGTGAAGTAGGTGTCTATCCATTTTTAACGTTAACCATGTTATATACAACATGGTGTTCAAGTTAGATGGCGATGTTAAAGAGGTGGGCATAGTGTCTATTCTTCATGTGGCAAGAACGATATAATTGCTTCTCGAATTGGATGAAGAGGTGTCCTATGTAAAACATTTGTTTGTAATGCCTAACTCGAGGGTTATGCGTGGGAGGGGGTTTGGGGGTTAGGAAAAGGTCCATCTGAAAAAAAAAAAAATGGTGCAACCTCATAGTCATATTTTTATGATTACTGATGGTGTGTCATAATCTCTCTAATTTGCGAATTATTCTTTTAATTGTGATATTCCTTGGCTTCACCCTACTTATTTTTGGTCACTTGTGACCATTTTTAGGTGTGGTTTCTTTAGGTTTCTCTTTGGGCCGTTGATAGAGGTCGCGTCCATTTTCTTTCTCATTCATTTATTTGTTTTCTCCATTGGTGGATTTTGGTTCTCCTTCAAAACTAATTTTTTTACATGTATATATATGTGTATATATATATGTATACGATAAGAAAAATAACTCCTCAAAAATATCAATGTAATAAATAAAAATAGTATTTTCTCACATAAGAGTTTTTGGTTGTGTTACGTATTCTATGTCACTAATAAATGAAGGAAAATATCAAGTGATAAAGGATTAAGATATATTAGTTTGGCATATGTTTACTAGTCAAAAGTAGAACAATTCTATAATATAGACATTAAAAAAGTGATAATTACAAAAGTTATTCTAGTTATTGAAAAAGAATGGAATGGACAAGAATTTAATTCTTAACTAAAGCTATGAATTCAATTAATATTTTTTGCTGATAAATAAGAATGAGCCCACACAACACACAAATACACCACTTACACACACACACACACACACACACACACACACACACACACACACACACACACACACACACACACACACATATACACACACACACACACACACACATATATACATGTATATATGTATGTATGTATGTATGTGTGTGTATATATATATATATATATATACATACATATATACATGTATATATATGTGTATATATATGTGTATATATAATGTATCTATATATGTATGTATATATGTGTGTATATATATATATATATATATATATATATATATATATACATACACACACACACACATTATATATACATATATATATACATATGTATATATGTACATGTGTGTGTGTATATATATACATCAAGCGGTCGAGCTATTTAATAGGGTATAGCTACAAATAAATCTAAAAGTACACATAAAAATCAATATCAAACAAGATATAACTCTAGAGATATCTCAAGAGAAAATTCATGTTCCTTTTTCCAAACTATCACTATAGTGATAACTCAAGGAAGACAAGAAGATTAAGAGAAATTTATGAAAAATATTAAATGTTGAATTTGTAGTTTCTACATTGTTCATTGTAACTGATCCAATATATTATAAAGAAGAAATTCAAAATAAATATTGGTAGAAATCCATGGATTAAGGGATTGGTGTAGCGGAATAAAATTAAACTTGGGGTTTAGTGAATTCTCCTTAAAGAATAAATGTAATTCGAGTAAAATGGGTGTATAAAAAAAAATTAATATAAATGGTAATATTAAGAAGTATATATAGATATATTTGTTGCAAAATGGTATTCACAACATTAAAAATCTATTATAATGAGACATTTTATGTTGTAGGAAGAGTTGATACATTCATGCTATATTTTTAGTAATCGTAGTGTTATGCTCTTAGAATAAGTGAAAAGTTTATAAGATAGATTTGAAGTCAAAATTTAGGACTGAAATATTAGAGGTAGAAGTATATGTCCAAAAAGTAAAAGGTAATTTGATTCCTAGTTAGTAGGAGAAACTCTACACAATAAAGAAAGTTACGTAAGGTCTAAAGTAAGAAACAAGGGATTGGTAGAGCTGAATTGACTCATGGTTATTTCGTGATGGTTTTAGAAAGATAAAAATGAACCAACATTGTATACCCAGGTGAAATTTTGATTTCATGTTTGTATTTTGATATTCACAGTAAATCTGTAATTTTAAGTGTTCATATCAACACTGAATAAGCTGTTTCAGATGCCATATTTTATTTAATAAAATATTGTACTGGTGTTCAAGTATATCATACTAGTGGTAAATTTTTAACTCATTAATTCAATTATTTTCTTTATGCATTAAATTTTTTTAGGATTTTAAATTACAAATCAACCCTTGCACCAATACTATCAGGTTTGAAATTGTGTAAGGAAGATGAAAAAAACTATGTTGATCCAACATTATTTAAGAAACTAGTTGACATTTATGTGTATTTGAAAAAAACATTTGATTATATAATGATTTTAATGAAACTTAGTATGAGGTTCACGAATTCTCAAATCTATTAGAATTGGAAAGAAGGAAAAATAATTCTATGAAATAATATGTTTTCGTATTTTATACAGTAAGTCAAATGAATTAAAAATGGTTGTAAATATGTTGAGTTGTAAACATTTGTCACCCTAGAAATCTATGTGTAAACCCTCTTTGAAATATAACCATGATGGTGATGTCTCTAATGGCAGAAACATGGGCCCTCCTGGTCGTTGACACTTAGCAAGATTTCCTACAGGTGGATCTATGTTTGGAATGTCCATTTGAGGTGGTGGATTTTCCTCCCCTAAAGGTAGCAGGGTCCCCTCCCATATTTCATCTATAAAGACTGGTGGAGGTAGTGTTTCTTCGTACCCTGGCGACGAAAATGATTTTGCTTCAAGTTGCACTTCCTTAGCCATTTTCCAGGAACTTTAATTTGAGTGCGCTGATCCAATCCTCCATAATTCACCTCTAGTGCTCCAACATAGTGAATATCATGTTGGGTCGCTCAGTGATAATATTGCTTCCCTCTTTTGTGGGGCTTCTATTACTGGTGTAGCTCATAAATTTGATAATGTCTCATTTAAAGATGTGGTGCAGGGTTGGAGAACCATGGCCCCGGCCGCAACTACCCCCTACATCACATTTAACAAAGAAGTCCTAGATTATCAATGTTTCTACCTGGATCATGCTTTGATATTTAGGTTTAGTTGTTTATGGCCTAGTTTTCCAAGTCTTCAAGAATGAAATTCTAAATACTGGATCCTGCTTATGACAACTAGGTTAGATTTTTACTTATGTGCAAAAGGAATATTTATTGCTATTTTTCTTCAATAATTGATAAATATATCTTAGCATGTAAATTGTGGCTATCTTAAAACACTGGTTTTCATCTTCTAACCCACTCACATAATACTTCTCTTACAATCCTTTGTGGATTATACTACCTCATCTTCCGAGAAACATTGGAGCAACATTTTCTTAATATTCATTGGTAATGTTTGGGGTGCTACTCTTTTAATTGATTCCAAAACAACTGATTAAACCCTCAAAACATATATGAGGATCCTTGTTAAACGTGACACTTCAAAAAAACTTCTTGCATAGATTGAACTCAAATTAAAAAACCGTACATGGTCGGAACCACTTGATTATGAAGGATTTCCCTTTAGGTGCAGAAGGTATTTGTTTCTCCCTTGGTCATTCATCTTCTTAATGTGGGATGGAAAAACCAAAATTTAAGAGAAACAATTGGTGAAAAAATGCCCTACATGTAATTTCAAATTATGGCGTCGACACAGTATAATAAACTCCTGTTACATAATTTCCTATAGGCGGTAAGAAATAATTATAAATATTATCGTCAAGCGGAAAAGGAAAATATCCCTTCTCCTCTTCTAGTGGAAAACAACACATATTTTCTGATCAGAGCTATTGAGGTGGTTCTCCCTATCGAGGAGTTGTTTGATAAGTTTAAAATGGTGCACAAAAAGAAAAAATCCATTCTCAAGAATGTTGTTTCTCCCACCTATTTCAATTGTATAGCTCCATTACTGTTATGTGTTGTTGTTGTTTAATTATACTCGGGTTGGTTTTGTATGTATTTTGATTTCTTGCGGAAAGTTTTTCCCTGCTCTGTTCTTTATCGTTATTTCTAACATCTTAGGCTTTTTTTTGAGTGTGGTACCCTCTTTTTTAACACCACTATTCTTTCTTTGTCATATCTCACTCATAGGAATTTTTTTACTTTGGGGTATGTTCCACTCAAAACCCTTTACCAATAATAATTAAAAAATTCTAAATGGTTGGGTATATAGGTTATAGTGCCCACTCCTCTTCGACATTGATCTTACTAGGATTTTTACTTACTTTGGATTGGATGCATGGACATTGTTATCATATTTGATCATTAGACATTTATAGACAAAAATTATTGTAATTCCCTATTCTACGTTACACTGCTCATCCCTGCGGCAATCGAGTGCTAAGCATGGAGTGTCTTTGTGCCTTCGTCGACCTCGATTGCTGACCATTATGACTATAATTGATAATTATTTTACAAGCTGTAAAATGATAATAATGATGATAATAATAATAATAATAATGACATTATGATTGTATTATCGATCAACGATTGTATTTTATTATTACTTTCTTTATATCGATTGTTATCGATATCATCCTCTGTTATCGTTAAACTATCTTTTGATTTGTTTGTCACTCCCGCTGATCGAGCCTCATTGTGCAAATGAGGAAGAGTATGTTTTGTGGTGGCGCCACGGTTTGGGAGTGGCGTTCGCGTAAATATTTCATTTAAATACTCAACCCCGTTCTCCTCCTGGGTCGACCGATCCCGCAATCTTAGAATTGTTTTAAATTACTAATTTTAAATATGGATTTTTATGTCCCCAACCTACCTTGTCTCTCCCTTTTGATCTCCTTGTGTACCACGTTTGGTGTGGGGAAGGAAAGGTTAATGTTTTTTTTTTAACTTTGTTTCCTTGGTTGGCTGGAGGTGGGTGGCTTTAATGGCCACCTGCCATTGCATTAAAACCCCTGCATCCTTCTTAGCATGTTGAAATCTCCCTTGTAGGTGGCCACACTTCCCTGCATTTATTAATGTTGACTTGCTAATCCCTTGAAAATTGCTATCTTCCTTCTATATTTTGTTCTGGCCGCATACGCAGGAAGGAGAGTCTATTGTTTAGATTTGGTGAAGAAGGGTGTTAAAACCCCCAATCTAATGGACTCGCAGGCTTTGGGAGCTCCACCTTTGCTGTTTTCCCTCCTTGCTGGCCGCAAAACTCCCTGCCTATGCCAAGTGTTGCTGCGAAAGCGTATGGGCGCAGTATTGGGTCGATATGGTGGTTTTGATGAAGCTTCAGGCTAGTGAAGTAGGCGAGTGAGAGAGCGGAAGTGCGCGAGTCGCGACCATGCATGGTGGGCTGTATTCAAATACATTCTTGTTAAACTGTAATTGGGGTTGCAGATGGGCAAGGATTTAGAGCGCTCAAAGCAGGGGGGGCGATAGGGAGAGTGAGTCTGGAGACTATGGATTCTTTAAAGCAGGTGAAGTCAAAGGTGGCGGAAGATATCATCGAAGCTGTTAAGAGAAAAAAATGGGTTTCCCGACAAAGAAGTGCGTCCTGCTGTATATGCCCTGATTGAGACGTATGGGATGGATGATGCATACAAATGGATAACTGAAGACAATTTTGAAGTACTGGTCAACTTTCTTCTTGAATCACCCAGAAAAAACAATAGACAGATCAACTTCTTCACTACCTTCAGGAGAAAATGCACCTAGGAAGCATCCTAATGTTCAAGTTCCAGTTAAGCATTCTGACAATGCAACCGAATCGGATTTGGTACCGTTGGCGAGGGATGTTGGCAAGCAAGGATGTTTGCATTCCACTACACCTTTGATATCAAATGATACAAAGAAGAAGCATCACAGGGATGAGTATGTGACTGATGACTCAAGTAAAGCAAAGAAAGTGAAACTTTACAGCAATTGTCCTGATGGCAGTCCCCGTACTGAACCCATACACAAGAGGCTACTGAAACAAAATGACAGCATCTCACCATCCTCTGCAGCACGAGGAGAACTGAATGGTTCCTCTTTAAGAATGAACAATTGCATCCTATTGGATCTGCCCCCTCTTCTGCAGTGTCTGGGGGAAAGGAATCTTACACATCTAAAAACATTAACTGGGAAAGAAAAAATGCATGGATCTGTAGGTCCACTGAACGAAAATGCTTCCACCAATACTGAAACTTTTCATCAAATAAGAGCAGAGGGTCTCAAGACTTCTAAGTCATATTTTAATGCTGCTTCCTCTGAAAAGTGTTATGATATTAACCTTAAACCTTCTGTGGTTCCACCTGTGAAAGAAAAAGAATCCAGCAGACATAGATTGAAGCATGAGGAGCATCTTTCTGAAAAAAAAATATCTCCCACCTGTATGCGTGGGAAACAGCTCAGTGCTAGGGATTCTGTACGTGTTGATGAAAGTCGCACTTGTCTTAGAGACTTGAGATATTCTAGTGACAGGCAGATTGGGGAATTGAAAATGGCTTCCAAAGAACATTGGGTGGGAAAATTCAGACATCAGAATGGAGCTTGAGTGCCAACCTTAAAAAGGGGAGATTCGACTTGAGGATTGTTGTTGCTGTTCCGGGCGGTGTCCATGAAACCTTTTGAATCTGGAGAAAAAGGCAAGATATTTCTACACTTTTCTACTGCTATTATATTTACTATTATTGCAAAATCGAACCACTTTTTCCTTGCATTGATTTGTCAATTGGATGTCATGATGGGAGATTTCCCCTTTCTGCTTGTCTCTTCTTGTTTTTTCTTTTATCGTTGTCAGTATGTTGGTCGAAAGGATGCGTGTGCCCTCTCCTCTGGGTGTTATGTTTCTCTTGCTCTATTGATAGACCTTCGTCTGCCTTTTTATGTATTTATTCTTCT
Source organism: Taxus wallichiana var. yunnanensis (assembly GCA_018340775.1). Taxonomy (NCBI): domain Eukaryota; kingdom Viridiplantae; phylum Streptophyta; class Pinopsida; order Cupressales; family Taxaceae; genus Taxus; species Taxus wallichiana. The sequence goes on from CM031243.1 coordinate 833,655,063, forward strand.
CTGCGTTTGAGTTGCAAGTTGTTATGTTCATCAAACTAGTATTTTTCGATATCATGGAAGTAAGTTTACGATAACTATGAAGCCCCTCCCTATCACCCAAGTTTGTCTTTGACGTTTTTGTTAGCTCCTTCGCATGTTCCCTTTTGATAACCTTTTTGGCATCGAAAGAAAGGTTGTATGATTAGTGTGAGTAATGCGTGGGCTAGCCTTGACTTGAGTTTCGGCATTAAAACTTTTAGAATAAAAAGGTTTGTGTACAATGTGTTTTCCGTCTCGCGTGTTTAGACTCTTACATTATATTTCATCTTGTTTCTAGGATTTTAAGGCCATCCTCAAGAACTACCTTGACCATCCCCATCAACTTGAACCATAACTAGCCTTTCGGATCAACTAAGCTCGAGGTTTCATTGTGTGAATCCAGTACCTCGTTAACACTAGAATAGTTTGGGTCTAATCCCCCTCTCAAAATTATTGTTGATGGCACTCTTCTATTTTTCCTAACATGCATTATTTCTCCTTTGTAATGTTAATGTTATTAGTGAATATTGGTCGGTTTTTATGCACATAATTACCTTAATATTTTGTGATAGAAATTTCCTTAAATGTGATTAATCTTCGGGAAAAACTCATCTTTCATTTAACAGTCTTATGGATTCATAGCGAAAGGGATTGTTTTGTTAATGTCACTTAGAAATTATGTTTGTATCCATGGGTGACGGTTGACTGTGTTACCAAGGGTTGCCTTAAAATATGGTTGTTTTGGGAAAAAGGTAATTTATTTTAAATTAACCAAATACTAGAATTGTTGTGGAGGTTTGCAAATGTTGGTGTTATAAAATTTGTTGATGACATTATTGTATACTCTTGTTTGATGGAACTCCCTTCTTCTCTCATGTGTTTGCTTCTAGCCTGTAAGACTTGGACCCTTCTTGGATGATTGGAAAATCTCTTGGAGTTAATGGTCAAAACTAGTATACCTTGCCTTCGCTTCGAAACTTATGTTGTGTGTACACTCTATTTGATTTTCGGTTGAAAACTCAATTATACATGGTTTTTGTGTTAATTCTTTTAAACCCGTGGTTCTCCTTTCTTTGGCCGATCAACTCTTGTTCTTTTAGGTATATATTATTTTAGCCTTTGCATTTGGTGCCTTTGATAAATTTCTAGATGGTTTGTCTTTTTATATCAAATCTCAATCTTGTATTTATTAATTAATTACTTACTTGATGGGAATTTTGTTTTTCCTAGATTGTTTTTTTCTCCTTATAGGGCCAAGGGCCATTCTCATACAATTGCTTTACTTTCGTTGCTTTTACTCCTAACTGAAGTACAAGGTCTTCTCCTTCTTTGATTGGCATGTTAGAGACTTTATTATAACTTGATGTGTTGATATTGTTTAGAGGTTTGACCCAATTCTTGTAATAAAGTGTTTCCTTTTTGTGTTATTGTTAGATAATAGTTATGGTGGTTTTGTGTAGCCTTATCTTGCTCAGTTCTCGTGAACTGACTCTTGTGGAAAAATTTGTTGTAGATGGATTTTGTGAGTAGATGAGGGATAAACTTGTAGATTTTTACATCAACCTCAGTGAGAAGTTCTTTTGTATGAATCCTCTTTATATTGTTCAACTATTGATAACATCTAGTGGAAATTTTAGAAGAGGATCATTGTCTTAGTGTGTTGTATCGTGGATTATGTCGTCTTAACTTTGGAACCTTGAATTGTCTGTATATCATTGAAAATATAAGAAAATTTGTTTACCGCTTGTTGAGTAACCTTATTTTCATTTTTGTAAATGAGTATTGTTAAACTTTACCCCTACCATTAAATGCTGAGTTAAATCTTCCTAAGACTTAGTAATTGTGAGTTATAAGTAAAATAAAATGGGTTGTTCAATACTTATAGAAGTTAAACTAAAATTTATATTGCAAATAAATTGCTGTAGAGGTGACCAACTTGAGAGCATGTAATTCCATAAGTGATCAAAGATGAAACTATCCCTTGTTAAGTAACAGTATATAACTTGATACCCCTAGCTACACTATTGAACACTATCCCTTTCATGGTGAAATTCTTAAGCGAACTTAAAGGAAATCTATGGTTAGTTCTAGAAGATAATAAGATTTAATAAGCAGGAGATAAAAATTTAGAAACCACACAATCTATCTCTCAACCATTAGAAGGTAAATTGTTTTATTTTTATAAAACTCATTTAGTAAACCCTAAGTAAAGTCTTTAATAATTTTGGTTAAGTTTTCAAGTTTCAATTATATCTTGGTAATAGTTAATGAGGTCTTGAAGATGTTTTCAACTCAACCTTCTCCCCTAACCTTTTTCCTAGGTGCCTTGTCCTTCTTCTCCTGAGTTTGTTGAACACAAACCCATGTTGTCATATGGGCATGAACAAGTTCTAGTAGCGTAAGCTTGTAAATAGATGGCCTTGTGGAATTAAAATTACTCCTTTCTCTAAATAAACAAATTAAGAAAATAAATGTCATAATAGAGAAGATTTAAGGATGATTACTCAGTGTAAAAAGAATAAACTTAGCTTGGTAAGATGAATTGTATGAATCATATCTTGAGCCTCCTTGAAAACGTAAGCTAAGAATTGCAAGATGTCTTTTAAAATAAATAACCCTCAAGAATATCTCATCGTGGTTGGACCTATTTGTTAGAGTGTTCTGTGGTTGGACTTCTATGTTGCCTTGTCAAAAAAGAAAAGTGTATTATCCTTTTGGGTGTGAACGTTTCCGTGCCGACCTTGTGGTCATCCCCGTAACAAGTGGTTCCCGAGTTGGTTGTAACCTTGTGACGACATGTTGTGTCGTGTTATGTGTCGAAGCAAGTAATCAAAAAAAAATCTGTCTTTTCTTTGTGTTGTTCTGTGTATGAAATTTTTGGGTCGTTACAATTATCATATTTGATTAGTATTTTGATAGACATTATAGGTATTTTGATTACGGATATGTGGTGACTCATATTGTGAGCTATATGCATGGATTGATATTTCAGTATTGATGATGAGCTAGAGTTACTACTTTATTTGTATACTGACACATTTGATTTTTATAAATAGATTGTAATTAGATGATTCATCTATTCTTGTGATCTCATTGTTATTAATGAAATGATTAAATTGAAATATGTTGAAATTATAAACAATTGATAAAATTTCTTGATTTTAGTGATGATTTAAAAGTATTATTTGAAGATGTGAATTGACAAGTGTATTGACATTTTATTGTTTTGAATTCATTAATATGGCGACGAGGCGAGAGAGGTATTGTTTTGAGTTTGCAGGAAATTTTAACAAAAAAAACAAAAGGTGATAAGAGACACACAATGAATGAATTTTTGGTATTAGCAACATGTCACCTTGGCAAATTTTGTTCTGTGTATGTTGTTATGTGGTTGATAAATTATTAGGATATCCCCATTGGGGGGTGACCTCAAATGTGACCATTGGTAAATGTGTTGTTTTTCATTTTTCATTTTAATTTTTTTGTGAAAGTGTGATTTTATATAATAATGTGATTCACTTTATTTTGTTAGTTAATGTAATCCTATTTAAGTTAACTAATATTTTAATTAAACTAATTTGATATGTGACCAAGGGTGTTTAATTTGGTAGATTTTCCTTGATTTTATTATATATTTGAAAAGGATTTTATTGGTTTTAGTGTTGTGTACTCAACCTTGCATGTCAAACTCGGATTTTGGCTTAAAGGATAATTTTATAGGCTTGTGGGACAAGTTAATCTTGTCCCACACCTCTTAAATTCATCTACCAACTATACCTATGGGGTGAGGGGTCAAAATTAGGCCCCATTATATGTTTTGGAGGCTAAAAACGTGAAATAATTGCAGCTTCTTACAAGAGCATATAATTTTTTCCTATGGAGTATGGGTTTTGGTTTGTGTAAGGAGAACTTGTTAATTTCTCACTGACTAATTTACAAGATTTGGATTTGTTTTTTACCATGTTATTTTAAGTTGAGGAGAAGTGATGTGGCATTCTACATGGATCCACCTCATCCTCCTATTTCCCTTTTCTATTTATTAAGGTTTGTTTGATGATTTTGGGTTAGATGTTTTGTTTTCACTCTTATATTTTTGGAGGAGATTTCTTTTAGAACCTTTGTTTTCAATTTTTTAGACTTTTAAATGCTTGGAGCTTGTGCTTTTAGATTTTATAATCTTGAAATGGCAAGGTAGGGACTTCACCCATGCATTTTAATTCGTATTTTGTGGTGTAAATGGTTGTAAGTTGATGAATATTGTGTGTTTTGGTTTGGGAAATAGAATGGCCTTAAGGTTGTTTGGATAAATAAAAGCAGTGATTTATTGAGGCGATTTAAGATTCCATGTTATCCATTTCGAGGAGTTTTGGGTTGGGTGTCCCACCTTGTGATAATAAGAAAGATTTCTTATTTATCTTGTTATGTTTATTGAGGGAGGGATAAGAGTTTGAGGGAGGCATAAGAGTTTTGAGGAAGACATAAGAGAACTTGAGGGAGGCATAAGAGTCTTGTTGGTATGTGATTTGGGTTTTTGGAGGCTTTTAAGGTGGGCACCTAATCCCATTGGGAGGCATAAGTGATTCCCCATGTTTCTTCTCTCCCTTGGCTTGGATTGCAAGCCTTTGTGCTTAGGAAAAATTGTATGTTTTTGTGTTTTTGTATTGTGTTTATTTTGTTCAATTTTTTATGAATGGTTGTTGTTTAAGCCATGTAAAATTTGTCTTGGTTTCTTGATACTTCATATTGCTTCATTATCAGGGATCTTGGGCCAATGAGGAGAATGGATTCTCACCCTCATTGGATTATAGGTTGGGTGGAGAGTGTTTCCTACTCCCCTTATTTTTTGTTGTGATTAGATTTTGGAGAAATGGAGAAGTTCAAGTTGGTATCTTAGAAAGAGTTATTTTGTGGAATATCAAAAGATAAATAAATATTTATTTTATAATTTTAGTCATGTTGTTTCCACTTAAGTGGAAGGATTTTATACTATTGTATTTTAAAAGAGAAGTTCTTGGTTATCCTATTTATCAAATTTGTAATGTTGTACTTAAATGGAGATATTCTAAGTTGTATTTTGTTGGGAAAGGAAGCCTCTTTCAAATATGAATTTTACTTGGAAAGGTTGTAAAAATGTATCCAATTTAGGGAATGATATTTGGTATGGAAAAGTTACTTTCAAGTTTAAAATTTAACTCAGAAGTTGGGTTATAGATTGATTTGAAAAATATATTGTTCTTGCACTTAAAATGTATGTTGATCTCCCTTTTTATATTGTTATCAAACTTGAATGGAAAAAGGAAAAAGAAGGAAGTTCTATTTAAGCATGTTACACTTTATTTCCCTTCAATTTAGAATGTAAAATGGAGTGATTTAAGTCATGGTGTTGTAGACAAATTTTATGCAATGTTAAGAGGGGAAGATTATGCCTTTAGTGTGTGCAAAAAGATATAAATCACCTCCTTATTTTGCACCAAGATTTAATGAAATGGCGATTAATTTCATTTTCTCACATAGATGACTAGATATAAAAATTAAACTAACAACTTACACCTTATATTTTGTTTTGCACTAAATTTGGATGTGAAAGGTTGTTAAAATAAATTAAAAACAGAAAGAAAGTATACAAGTTCAACTATGTAAAAATTATAGATTCTTATAGAAACTCATCTATTGTTCAAACTATAAAATTAAACATATAACAAAATAATTACTTAATATATTTATATTTAATAATATATATATAAATATTATTGAATCAATATAGTATACCACACACACACACACACACGTATGTGCATATATATACATACATCTATAAATATACATATATATGTATATATCTACATACAAACACACACATATATATACTTACTTAATATATTTACATTTAATAATATATATAAATCATATTGAGTGAATATATATATATATATATATAAATTTATATATTGTAAAATATTTTAAATATTATATATCAGAAATAAGATATATATTTGCATTTCTAATAAAGTTGACGCTTTATAAATAAATAAAATTACGGTGAGTAATTTCATTGGGGGCCATCATAGTTTGGAGTAGGTTTATAAAAGGAAAATAATAAAGGGGTTGGGGCGGAACCCCCACCCCTATCCATATATAATATGGAAAGAGGTGGTTGTGCCATCCACCACCAACACGTTATTTAAACCAAACTTCAAACAAATAAAAACACAACAACCTCTATTTTTAAATTGCGCATGTATGACACATTTCAATCGATCGCCACACACACACGAAAATATATAAAATTCAGTTATCGCATATGTTTAAAATTTACATTTTAAACCTGGAAATCCTAAAATAGATTTCGAATTAGGACGCATATAAATGGGTATATGTGTGTGTGTGTGTAAGCCTAGATCTCTGTATATATCATTTTAAACCAGAAATATAATTGGGCAAAATGCCCATACCCGAATAGGGTAAATAAAAAATATATATATAAAAATAAATAATAATCTTGGAAAACCCTAGGAGAGGGATGCAAATGAAAATAAGAAACTAAAAATGTGTGTATCCATCCAAGAACTTGAGAAACCTTCCATGGCCTCCATGGCCTCTATGCTCCAAAAAACCTGTAAAACTAAGTTGAGAAAATGAGGGAGGTTAGGGTAAAAAGAAGAATAAGAAGACCTCATAAGGATATTTAGGGTTCCTTTGAAAATACCTAAATCTAAGGGTTCACATCCATTTAATCTAAGGGTTGGGAATAAACCCTACATCACTTAAGTGATGGGGATTTTTGTGGGAATAGGATTTAATAAAATGGTATGGGTAATATGTGAATGGGGCCACTTAAGGGTATTAGAGTGTTAGGATTAAATTGTGACATTTATTGTTATAGATAAATGGCTTTAAACTTAAAGGATTAATTAAATTGATTTTATTCATGGGAAATTAGATAATGCTATAAAAAGGAATAAAATTATTTGAATTTAATTATATGGTTAGGGTAAGTTGAGACCTTAGCCTTAGGATATTAAGTAAATAAATGATATTAGAACTATAAGGATAAATTAAATATTAAAAAAACAATAGTAACTTGGTTAATAAATCAGAAGGGTTTGCAATTGGAATGAAGTAATAATAATTAATTGTTAATTTAATTACAACTACCCTATGAAAATTTGGTGCTTTTAATCCTGAAATATTTGAACCTAGTTGGTGGTTATCTCGTTGCAACATTTTTTTAAAAAAATTACTTTGTAATTTTGCTGATTAATTATGGGGTTTTATCTTAGGTGTTTTGTGTGGAAAATGTGGGCGTTACATAGGTAATTATTTGCGGGAAACATTTATGATAGAAAGAGCGAGTTTAGGATATGTTTTGCTTTTATATTTTAAAAATATCACACACTTATAGAAAAATTCTATTAAGTAGTACAAATGAGAACAATGTTATCACATTCAAATAAAGAGTAAGATAAAGAAAATAAGTTTTAATTTGATAATAATTTAACAATAGATTTATTATGGAACCATATTATTTGCAAAAAGACCAAACACATTGACAATTTCATTTCATTATAGATATTTTGTAGTGCCACCATAAAATAATATTAAAATAAAATAAAAAAATGTATTGTGAAGCGTGTTTTACTAGAGGTGTTGGTTGAAGAGAGTTGAGGAGAAGTAGCTAAATAAATAATAATGAAATCAAGCAATATGGTGATTAGATGATGAGCATGGGATAAACGCATTGAAATTCTCTGGAAAAGGTTTCTGAAACATTTAAAAATTTCAACAAAAATTAATGGGTGGAAAGGGGTGGCCATGTACAATCCTTTCCCTACATGCACCCTCCCAGTCTATGTCAAATCAAGAAGCTTTATGTCAATTTTATATCTCACCAAATTGCATTGGTAAGTGTAAAGCTAGACACCCCAACAACTGCCATCAATTTCTAGCCTAGACATTTATTTTTGGAAGAATATGAAATTTTTCTCTCCCATAAATTGTCCACCTTACCAACACATTTCCCATCCTATGAAAAAATGAAAACTCTAGAACAAGGTGTGGACGCCTATGAAAGAAAATTTTAATAGATATTGTAGTTTCTAGTGCCATGGTAAACATATATGCAAGGTATGGATGCCTATAAAAGGCACATGGAATGTTGAAAATTTCTCAAAATTGTTTCTTCCACTTGGATTCGATGAGTGTTGGATGTGAACAAAAAGGTTTTGTTGAAACATATTTAAAAATTTATATATTTAAGAAATAGGGTCATTATTTTGATGTTAATTTCTTGGTATTCTAGCCTGATTCACAACTTATAGCAATGGGTGGAAATGATAACAACATGAAGGTTTGGTCAGCTTCTTATTACATTTGTTAAGTAACATTTTTAGAACATACAAATGCGGTGATTTCCATTCAATTTTTTTGGAGGGAAACCATGAGCTCTTTAGTGCATTTCTTGATGGGAAAGTGCGTGCTTTGGACCTATTTTTCCATAAAAAAATTTGTACTTTTTCAACTCCAACTTATAACACCCGTTAAAACAACCCACTAGAGACCCAAGAACAACCTAGGATTAGTCAGGAAAATTATGGAATAAATTATTTTATTAAAATAATCTATCATCATGTTACAAGGAAAAATTGTCACTAATAGATTCAGAACAATTCAAATCTACTAGAGTATACATTCCTTGTTATTAAAAATTATTAGAGGTCACAATGTCCAAAATTTAGAGTTAGAAGTTTCAATTAGGTTCGAGAGGAAAAATTCCACCCGGACCCACTCTCTAACAGGCTTAAAGTTTCAACTTGATTTTTCTCATACTTAATGCATTAAAAATTTCCTAAATCAATCCCATTATATAGGAAATTTCCTCAAATTTCCATTGATATAAAGAATTCCTCCTAACTCCTCATATTATCAAGTTATGGGCCAGCGGGCCTTGGAGTGAAAAATTTCCCCAAAATTAGGCATGCGGCCCAAGGGTGAAAATTTCCCCAAAGGGAGGGTTGGCGGGCCATGGGGAGACCTTGGGAAATATTTTACCGTGCGGGTCAAAAATCACATTTGTGGCCACGCTCCCATGCAGTCTACAAAGGACACAACACTCCCTAAGGCATCACAGGGAAAAATGAGGAAACGCGGGGCAGCGGGAGAAATTTGCAAAACATCCCACTTGGGGTGAAAATTCATCTTTATGCTCATGCTCCCATGAGTCCGTAAAGGACACGTGGTGTCTCCTAGACCAACACGGGGAAGGACGGACAACGAGGAGAATAATGACTTAACGCCCCGAAGGGCTAAGAGGGTACATAGACCTGCACCTCTTCCAGCACCTCGCGATGCCACGTGGTAGACTGGATTGGCTATGGGCCGGTGGAGCAAAGTGGAAATTTTTTTGTAAATTTTCCCAAAATTTTTCCTAAGTTCTTAAGGGAAAAATTTGGGCCATTGGCCCACCAAGAAAATTTTTCCCAAAATTTTAATGCCAAGTGAAGAAAACTTCAGAAGGGCATAAGTTTTGATAGAGAGCTCAGTTTGAGGAAAACGAGGACTTTTTGGAAATATCTTGACATTGTCTTTGCAAACATCTCATTAATTTTTGGTTCTAGTAAACGATAAGAGCTCGATTTCAAGAAATTGTCCCGTAGGTTTATACAATGCAAAGTGGTAAATTTTAACTTGTTAGATCTATTCAATTTGATCTCCCACCCCTCCCAACATGTCAAATAAGCTTTGAAGATCATTCCTAAGTATATTTAAGGAAGGATTCAAGGTTCAATTTTTCTAAATGATTTGCAATTTGAACATTTCCATTTATTGACAGAAAATGACTACAAAATAGTTTGAGCCCGATTTTGCTAAGTTTTTGAAAAATTTCCTTAAATTTTTTAGCCCAAATTGAATTCACTTACATCATAGCATGTTTAATTTTAATGTTTCATTTTTATTTCTTGAATTGTAGGTTCAAACTTATCATTTTAGATAAATTAATTGCCAGGATGAAATACAAAACAGAGATCAATTTCTATAGGATTTATTTATCATTTTTCACCTTCCAAGTATGGAGATTCATTTCCATTATAGACTAATGCATTTAAGTGATTTAATCAAACCATTTAAGAGCCAAAATACAAGGTCTGATTTCCAATTTTAACATATTTCAAAAGAACAAAGTTACATATATTTCCTTCATATGTATTCCTCATTTCAATTTTCCAAATAGATATTTCAAATCACAATATGATGATCAATTTCAATACAACAATGTAAATTGATAAAGGTAGTGCAATCTTTTATTGATTTCAAATATACAACTTTACATCCTTCAATTTATTTCTTTCAAATGAATAGAACAGAGTATATATATCTTTCACATTTTGAATTTACAACTTTCATAACTAAATACAAAGTATCCTTCCATTACAAATAAAATATAGATCATCCTCTTCAAGGTGGGAAATTTTACAAGGAGATTTCATTTCACAAGGGATGGTCACACTATCTTTCTCAGCTCTAGAACAACAACATGTATTCTTCTCATTCTTCAAATTTTCATCACAACAAAGGCAGGGGAAAGGAAACTCTTTCCACCCAACCAAGACATCAAATGAAAAGGAGAATCCTTCCTTCTTCATTGACCCCCGAGCCCCAACCACAATGTAATAGAAGGTGTGATCCAACTCATGGAAACAACAAGGTTCCACAAAACATACAAGCCGCATAATCACAATAAACATAGTCCAAAACAAAGTGTAGTTTTACAACTACATTAACACATGCCAAGCAATAATAACACTTCAATCAAGCAAGCCAAAGGAGCAAGAAACTATGGTGGATGCTACGTATGCCTCTAAAAGGAAAATGGGTATAACCACACGAGAACAACCCACCACATACATACATATATATATATATATATATATATATATATATATATATATGAATATCATTTCAAACCATGTCATGCACTTTATCCTCCCCTAATTACCCGTTATTCCTCACATTTCCTTATGCCTCCCCAACCTCTTATGACACCTAATAATGAGTAAATAAATGCAAGATAATTTTTTTACAAGGTGGAACCCAATCCCAACTCCCTCCACACTTATAACTCCCCATAACACTTACGTCTCACTCATTAGTACCCCATAGTCTTCTCCTACACCATTCCTACGCAGAGTACCCGAATAGCGCACAGACAGTCTAAACAATTCACACAATAACATGTAAATTCATAAAGAAAAAGAGTATTTAAAGACCCAAGATCTTACCTCTCAATGATGGAGTTTCCTAAGTTCCAAAACAACAAGCTTTCCAATGCCAAAATACATTCCAAAATCAACAACCAAAAAAATGCAAGGGTCTACAAAATCCTTCCAAAAGCAAGAGCTTCACACAACAAAAATTAACCCAAAAGGAAGTATGCAAAATGTTTAAAAACCCAAAACAAAGCAAGGAGTTCTAATTTTATAGAAGAGGGAAGAAAAGAGGATGAGGTGGATCTATGTAGGATGCCACTTCTCACACATCCTCAAATCCAGAAAAAAATTCAAATTCATTCTCCAATGCACAATAAAGAGGTGGGTGAATAATACGACAATAAACTTACACACTCCAAAAAGCCCACATCTGGTAAGGAGTGAATTTAATAAAATGTAAGAAGAGTGCAATTAAAACTTACAATTAGTCATCTCAAAATGCATAAAGAAGGTCTAAATTCAACCCTCCAACCATAGCTATGGTTGGTAAAAAAAAATTAAGAGCTATGGGACAAGTTTTACTTGTCCCACAAGCCTCCAAAATAAGCCTCCAAGGACAAATTTCAATTTCCAAGAAGGTGGAGTGTTTCATACTCCAAAAAACTGACTTAAACAACTCTTACACATACTTACACGTCACTTACCACATTTAATACAAGAGCCACAAACTTCAATAATTAATTTCTTATATCCCAAATTTGATTAATTAATTTATTTTAACAATATAATTACTCACATTAATTCTCCACAATTACAAGAATAATGAAAGGGGTAAATGCATCACAAAATAAACACATGCAAACAATAATAAAAAGGAACCACATTAATAAAATACACATAACCCCTTGGTCACATTCAAAGGTAATCCCCCCATGGGAATCCCTAACAAAATACAACACACATAACAAATATAGTTGCCATGGTGACCTTGTTGAATTCATCTAGAATTCCAATGTGGTTGGTCTCAATCCCCGATGTTTGTTGTGATAATTTAAGCTATAAAATATAAATAACTCATTCGGCCTTATGGCCATATAAGAACATCCAACATGATATAAATATAATCACACAATCATATATACATATGAATCACAAAAACATCAAGGAAATCAACAATATCACTTACAATTTACATCAACAACTATATCATCATCATATAATGTCCATTTTCTAGGTCTACTCACAATATCAAAAAATCATATCTCGAACAACATTCATAATATATCCATGTCAAGTAGTATATTATCATCCACATCATAAGTGTCTCTAATAATCATCATGCATCATAAATAAATGAAGATCAACAATAGTCCATAGTCCAACATCTAACATCATACTAAATTAAAACCATAATAATTTTCATAATGTAATCAACGAAGTATCGAGATTAGTATCAAAGGGAAGTGGGCACTACATTCCCCTCCCCTTAGACTTGACTTCCTCCTAGAAGTCACTAGAACAAATGTGGGAATTGAACTCGGAATGAAGTAGCATCCTCCAATGTAGTTACTGAGTCTCATCATATCTGTCCCACTCCACCCAAACCACGATTAACCTCTCTACCTCAAAGGCCCAAGGTCCTACGATCTAGGATATGAACGGGCTGCACCATCACCTGCCCTTGATCCTACACCTACAATGATATCCAATCTAACACATGAGAAGGATTTAAAACATATCTCCTAAGAATAGAAACATGAAACAAATCATGTACGCGAGACAAGCTGGGTGAAAAATCTAGATGGTAGGCCAAAGGGCCGATACACTCCAAGATCTCAAAAGGACCCATGAATCTAGGAGATAACTTAGAACCTTTTCCATAACGGATAACAATCTTGTGTGGCCTGACATGAAGGAAAACCTTCATGCCCACATAAAAACTACGGTCGGTCCTATGCTAATCCACGTACTTCTCTCTTTTCGTGCCTCCGTAATTTATGATTGATCAACACCACCTAATACTCCATGTCCTATACAATAGCTGGTCCAAGAGATACTTTGTCCTCTAGCTTGTCCCAGCTAAGAGGTGTCCTGCACTCTCTTCCATACAAAGCCTAAAAAGGATCCATGCCTATGGAACTTTGAAAACTATTATTGTAGGTAAACTCAACCAAGCACGGGTACTCCTCAAATCTAGACTATTGATCCATCACATACATCTTGAGCATGTCCTCTAAAATCCAATTCACCCTCTTCATCTCGTCCATCTATCTCGAGGTGATAAGTTGTACTAAATTTAATATTCTTCCCAAGGACATGTTGCATGGTAGTCCAAAAATGGGAAGTGTACAGAGGATCGCGGTCACTAATGATCTTCCACGAATCCCATTTAACCGACAATCTGCTCCAAATACACACTGTGTCACTTTGGTCTAGATGTATAAATGGTCTTCACTAGAGAAAAGTGAGCCACTTTTGTCAATTTATCAACTGTGACCATGATGGTGTCATGGTGATATCTTGATATCGGTAGCCCAACAATGAAGTCCATGGAAATGGTGTCCCATTTCCACTCTGGTATCACATGAGGGAAAATAAGGCCAACTAGATGCTGATCCTCAGCCTTAAATCTCTGGCACTATAAACATCATGACACAAATTGGGCCACGTCTCTCTGAATTCCTCTCCAATGATTTAACTGTCTCAAGGTGGCATGAATCTTCTTCACCCCAGGATGAGCTGAATAGGGTGCACAATGTGCCTTTTATAAGATGTCGTACCTCAAGCCTCCATCTCTAGGAACATAAATATAGCCTCTATGGTTGAGAAGGCCATCTACCTCTAAGGAAAAATCATCAAACTTCCCCTCGATGGGTCTTGAGACTTGATCTCTACTCAAACTACAATGTAGAAGCTATCAAGAGGAAGTTACTAAAGAATCCTACTCCGCAAATCTATGCTCACTGAGGTGGCCATAACCACATGTCTCCATCTACTGAGAGTGTCTACCACCACATTCTCCTTCCCTTTCACATGCTCTATCTCCATATCATACTCACAAAGCAACTCCATCCAATGCCGTTGACGAGTGTTGAGATTGGGATACGTGAAGAGATGGCAAAGAGTCGGGTGATCTGTCGTACCTATGAATCTCGACCAAGAAGAAAGTTCCTCCATCAAAGAAAATAATGCACAATCGCCACGAGATCAAGTTCATGAGTCAGATAATTAATCTCATAATCCTTGATTTTGTAAGACTCAAAAGCCACTACTCTACCCTCCTGCATCAACACACCTCCAAGCCCTGCTAAAGAAGCATCTATGTAAATGAAAAAATCACCTTGTGGATCCAACACTGCAAGAATAGGTGTTGTAGTGAGATATTCCTTTAGTGTACTCTTGAAGGCCTAAGCATCTATCTGACCAAACAAACTTCTTCCCTTTCCTCTAAAGGGAAGTGATGGGGTGTGCTATCCGAGAGAATTCCTCAAAAATCTCGATAGTATCCTACTAATCGCATGAAGCTATGCACCTCATTCACCATAGTGGGTGTTGGCCAATCCATAACGGCTCTAATCTTGGAAGGATTGACCGCTATACCTTCCCCAAAAATGATATGACTCAAATACTACACCTCCATCTCAAAGAATGCACACTTCTCCAAGTTCCTGAAAAGTTTTTGCTCCCAAAGACACTGAAGAACCTGGCAAAGGTGCCCCTCATTCTCCTCTCACATACATGAGTAAATAAAAATTTCATCAAGGAAGATTAGCATGAAGTGATCTAAAAAGGTCCTGAACATCCCATTCATCAAGCTCCTAAACACTAAGGGGGCATTAGTCAAACCAAAAGGCACCACTATGAACTCATAGTGCCTATATTTTGTACGAAAGGTGGTCTTATGAATTTCCACCTCTGAAATCCTTAGCTGATGTCAACCTTATTTAAGATCAATGTTGAGAAAACTATTACTCGCTTCATCTGATCAAACAAATAATCAATGTGTGGAAGTGGATAATGATTCTTGATCGTTACTTTGTTTAGCTAGCAAAGAATCAATAAAAAGCGCAAAGATCCATCCTTCTTCTCCAAAAAGATCACGGTGCACCTATACGTACACAAAATTGTAAGTCTTGTCTTCTTTGCTAAAACAATGTTACACATGCCCCAATGATGATATAGGTCTCCTCGCAAGGTTTTCGGGATCTAGAAAACCTCTCCCAGTGTACGTTAGCATCCTGCATGCCCTGATTAGCCTCTGCGTGCTTTGTTTTTCTCTCTTCCCCTCTTTTCCTTTGCATTTTTTCTTCAGTGAAGAAATTGCCACCCAGGCAGGGTGGTAGTCCTGTAACCTCCCCTCCTCAAGGCGGCAGTCCTTCACGCATTTTCCAGCACACTTTTCTGATCATGACTTGCATAATTTTTGAACTTTTACCATCTTTCTCATCCGTTTTTGCTTGTATTTATGATTTTGGTTCCCTATAATAGTGTTTCTTCATTTTTTATAGTAAAAGATTCCTAGTTGGAGTTACCTTTGGGTGAATGGGAATTCTATAAATAGTTGGTTTGATTACAATCAAATGGCCCCTCAAAAACTACCCCTCATCCCTTCATTTCAATAGTTTAGTCTTTCAATTCTTGCTTAGGAATTCAATAGTTTTCATTTGTTGCATGCATAGTTAGTCTTATTTTCTTGTTTAGAAGCCACATGATCTTCTTGTTTTAGTGTTATTACTATTTCATCCAATCAATTAAGGTAGGATAGTTTCATTTTCAGTCTGAAGCCATTAGAGTTGCAGGTTTTGTTCGTCAAGAAGGATAGTTTAAGGTTACGGATGTTTTGTGTTGTATGAATCACAATAAATCCTGCTAGGAATTGCATAAGCAAAGTTGTGTTCTCTTGTGCTATCCCTCTCCTACTCGCATTGTATTCAGTCTACATACAAAGCTACCATTGTTCCAATACCTAATTCTGTTGATGCTAGCATTGCATGCTTTTCTGGATTCACATGAGCACAAAGGAATGAGGAGACCACACTGAGGGGACAAAGCCACACACTACTAGATTCGCCACTAATCTACAAAATCCAGGTTCAAGCTTTCAAAGTTCTAGTTAAAATATACCGAATAGAGTAGTGAATTACTTCATTTCGGTTACATTCATTTTCGATATTGCCAGGGAAGCCATGGGGATCGATAGTTTCTGAGAAACTATGATTCGTTCCTCACTTTTGAGGTAGGATTGAAAATATTTCAATTAAATTAGATCAATTATTTAGTTATTTAGAATAGACTCACAACTACACAAACAAGTAGCTATACTCGGCTACCTTGTTTGTTTTAAATTATGTTATTAGGTTAGTTATCATTTTCTAGATATATTAAATAGTTGTTATCTTAATTCTATTAAATATTCTGTCAAAAATACAAAATAGAGAATTTAGATATATGTTGTGGATATACTTTGCATAACTAGTTTACTTTGCTTTAGTTATATTTATATTATTTCTTTTGTATGACAATCATGGGACCTAGGAGCCCAAAGAATACGTATTTGAGCCAATCATGTCTCAACCTAATCTTGTTGCAGCAATAAGCGACATAGATCAAAATCTCATAATTCAGGTCTTCCGAACAACAACCGAACTACAAGAAATTAGATCATATTTAAGAGGATTAAACATAGAATATGATGAAGTGCATACATTTTGGTCAAACTAGCAAAACTACAGATTGCCCTAATAAATATCCACATGACTGTAGAAGGGCTTGAAAGAGAGAAAATGTTCAGTTGTCATCCTTTGGTCCCACGGCCCGGATGCATGAGCCATCCTCATTCACATAGACACGGCTTAAGAATTCAAGTTGCCAGAATGCCTGTAAGGTACTCTAAGAAGATTGCAACACTTTTAGTTCTAAACATAGAGGTAGAAAAGGCATACAACTACTAGATATGAGGGATTAGGGATTGATTTTGCACATAACCATAGGAGGCACGCAAAGACCACGAACCTACGGTTGTGATCCACATGTCCCACAACCCAATGGGCCCATAAGTCAATCAAACATTGATAATAATTTATGCACATTAGTATTCAGATCCTCTCCACCTCCACCAATCATTATCACACAACTATCCTCATTAGACATAGCCGTTAATCAAGTTAAGGATTTCTGGACTAGACGAGAGAATCACCCATAAAATCCACCATACATCTATCATCCATTTTTCATGACCCTGTCGGGGGATATCTATGAAGCACCCATAGGTTATCTTCCACGTATCCCACAACCTATAGATCATATCACGCCGAGCTTGATATTTATTGGAGCCTTGACAGTCATCCTCGTCGAATGATCTATCATGCCGATTCAGAGTTAGGAGGGCCTTTTTCCTTAGATTCGTAAATTCCATTAGTGACCGTCAAAGAAATAAGATTGCCTAACTAGTTTTTCTATGCCCCACATATATTCCATCCCCACCAGCTATCTCGGCACGACCTCGGGAGGTCAGGTGTGAGGAAGAGTTACTTGTAGATTCCCATGCTCACTTGTCACTTTTCCATCGTACAAAATTGGTGAACCCGACCTGAACTTCCTATTTTCTGGTTCGGAGTCATATTCCTACTTGTTCTTCCAATTAGTATACTTTTTGTCTTTTCAACCTCATTAGCCTTCACATCAGCTTCACCAACAAAATTGGTGAACCCAACGTGAAAGGAACAGTTGCTTCACTTTCACCTTTTCCCTTTTAGTGTTTCATTTTGTTTCATCCATCTTCACTTCTTCCCATTATTCTGCGGGTATTCATATACCCCCCGAATATCTTAGGTTCGATGCATATGGCAGACCTCTCCTAGCTCTTGAAGCATACTACGATCAACTGAATAGACAACCATCACCCTCACTCTCAGCATGGGGTGACAACTATTCAATTAACCGGATTTCAACACAAACTCCGCCTCAAAGGACTAGATATAGTTCTTATTTCCAAATAGTGGAGTTGGATCAGCTCTGGTTCATCTCCTCATGTGTTGCTTAAAATGCAAACATAATAACTAGAGCTTTTTTAGCGCGTTATGCCAGGAGTGAACAATGCTCTCAAAGTATGTACCCACCTATAGGAGGATTGCAAACACAACACGAGGTCTCTTTTCAAGAAAACACCTCCATTCCTCCACCCATAGGAAATACCATCGGTGAAAATTGGTAGGGCACAAATCAATTCATAGCTAGGTACCATATGCCTATACAACCTCAACAAACACCACTATGGAAAAATACCATATCTTCACCAAACGAGGTTATCTTAGCCTTAGTTGAGAAAGCTAGAGGGTTGCAACTTGCTCAAGCAAGTTAAAATTTACAATTCACGTAGGCAGGAAATTCCAATCCTCCACATCATCCTAGCCAAGTAGACCTCCTCATAGGAATAGGCACATTGGGCATGCCTCCTCAGTATTCACAACAAATTCCAACTAGAACTACGTTCTCTAATGTCACTCCAGTAGAAAATATGATACCTCCTGGTTTAGTACAAAACAATCCATTTCTGAACAATGTTCCTCCATATTTAAACATGTATTCCAAGTCACCATAGGGAGATATGTTCTCTTCTCCCGACATGTTCGCTCAACCACAGGGATTTCCTTATGTCCCTGCAAATGCATACGCTATGCCATATCAACAACCCATTCCACCTCCACCCCCTCAGTAGGCATCATCGATGGTCGAAACCTATGCGATAGGGACTTATTCAGAATATTTGAAAGAGCCCTTAGAAATCACTATATGAAGCATCATTCTTCCAATACCTCTTCTTGATTTTCCCAAGTACAAAGGGGAGGGAGATCCGAATGCACATATTAAGGCCTATGCCATAGCCATTCGAGAACTACTCCCTTGGGATGGAGTTGTTGCTAAAATATTCCCCAAAAATTTAGAGGGCATTGCCCTCGATTGGTATTATAGAATACTTGAAGCCTCAATACATTCATTTAAACAACTTTTTTCAAAGTTCATCAAGGCGTTCAACATGAAAAAATTGTTGAGAACAGGAATCAGGGAATTCTTGCATATTAAACAAGAACACAATGAATATGTTGCTCATTTCATCCAAAGATGGCGTATAGTCCTCTATTCTTCAGCAAGTGCTCCAAACATGGATCAAATGGAACTATGTAATTTATTCCTTCATTCTCTTAGCAGAGAGATAAAGGAAGAAGTCCAAAATTTCCCACTAAGAACTTACGATGAAGTGCTTGAGAGCACCCTCCGAATAGATCAAGCTATAATAGATAGTGGTTACAAGGCATATTGAACAAATGGGAGGTTAATCATCCCCAACCAAAATACTACAACTTATCCTACTATTACAAATGCCAATCAAGGACCTAAAATCCTTAACAAGAATCGTGGAGTGACAATTGATGGAATAACTAACCAAGAAAAAAAGGAAAATGTTGTAAATACTCCACCACCGATTAATAATCAATGAAACAACAATTTTACCCCAACAATCAATGCGGTGGATTTTAATCGTCCACAACAACAAAAACAACAATGACAGATCTAGACATAGGGTCTAAGTCAAAACTCAACTGGATATCAAAACTAAAGGCAACAAACACAAAACTTTAATCCTAATAGTCAATGGTTTAATCAGATTTTTGGACCACAACACGTGCCAAACAAACAACCTAGGAATTAGAATCCCAACTCGTATTGTGGTTTCTAGAAAATTTGAGGCCATGACACTAGGACTTTCCATGACTACAATAAATTCATGCAACATTTTCTAGAGAAACAAAGACACCTTTTCATAGATATGTTCTTAGCAGATCCTGCATCACAGGCTAAGTACTTTCACGGGGTGGTCTCCCTTAAAACTCACCCTCAAGATCTTCAATGATCCACTCCCAAATCAAAATAATAACAAATTAAATCCAAATGGGATGAACAAGGGTGTAATGATAGGAAACAATGATCATGAAGCCTTTACTTCACTAAATCCACTGTCACACCACAATTAGGAAATCAGCCACAAACCAAGATAGTCGGTTTAGTGGAATTATACACTGAGCTACACATGGAAGCCATAACAAGGACACGAGAGTATTCCTCTTAGCCAAATCCAAGTTACCCACTAGAGCCAGATAACATTCAACAAACATTAGTAAAACCCGTAGGTGCCTATGATTTAATTAATGACCTAACAAAGACTTTCTCTCACATCTCCTTTTTGGACTTATTGAAGAAATCTCCTACCCATAGGGCTGCTCTTTTAGAAGCATTAGGTTTAGGTCATTTGATTAACATCACTCCACCTCCCGAAACACAGGTAAACCATATAGACTTTGATATCCACCCTTCGAGATAGCCGGATAGGGATGTTGAATTTATATTTGACGTAAACAAAATGCCAACAGACGCTGAGATTGCATACACATAGAGGTGATCCAGTCTTACATTTACAAGTGTGGGTTTATAACCATTATGTTAAACATGTAATGGTTGATGAAGGGATAGCAATTAACATAGTCCCCTTCTCTTTCCTTCAAAATCTTGGGTACGGAGAGACAAACTATTCCACAACTCGGAATACACTAAGAGGCTATTATAGCCTTGAAGCCACTTCAATTGGAACTATATTACTACTAGTCACCTTAGGACCCAAAACAATTCTCACTGAGTTTTATATTATAGATCGGGAAACCAACTATAATATGATCCTCGGCTGACCATGGATACACCGTATGAAGGCAATCCCTTCTACGTTATTTCAGGAAATAAGATTCTTGCACTTAGGAAAGATATTCATAGCAAAAGGTGATCCGAAACCATTTGATATACACCTAGTAGACCTGAAGAAAAGGCTAGGCATTCACTCTGAGTTTGAACTCCCAATAAACCAACTTAACAAACCAACCAACTCAAAACTAGAAGAAAAATTAATACCTACAACAAAACTAGAGATTACGAACCTAGTCAAGAGCATCCTAGCCCTCAAGGATGAAGCTAATGTTGTAGAAATAGTGTCATTAGGAACTACTAAAAAAACTGTTGAGTTGGTAGAACAAGATCTTCCAATTTTCCTACCATTTGATTCCATAGGTATGGGATGTACCCTAGGATTTCGTTCTCTTCCAGCAGAGGAAATCTGCATGGTAGAAGTAACCAAAGCAGAAGAAATAGACGTAACGAATGTCCCAACATTCATCTTCCCAAATAAACATTGGAATCTCCACTTTGATGGAGCTAGATGTCGTTATGGGGCTGGAGCTGGTGTGATCTTTACATCTCCCGAGGGAAAGATCCTATCGTTTTCCTTTAAATTAAATTTTGAATGTACAAACAATGGCGCTAAGTACGAATCCCTCCTCCTTGGCCTCATCATAGCTAAAAGGCTTGGTGTTAATGAAATTAAAGTGTTAGAAGACTCTCAATTAGTAGTAAACCAATTCTCTGAGGTGTATGAGACTAGAGTGAACATTTACAACTCTACAAAACAGCAATGAGTATTATATTTGAGAAAATGTTTTAACTTCATATCAATTGAAGCAATCCCATGAGAAAAAAACCTTCTCGTAGATTCGATAGCAACCTGAGCTTCATGTTTCACTCCAAATAGTGAGTTGGAAGACACTCGTTTCATGGTATCCCTTCATACTGAATTGTTAGTAAAGAAAACGTCAACAAACCCTCTTCTAACACACATAGCTATGAATATATCTACTATCTTAGGTCACGTCAACAATGATAGAGCCACTCTTGATTACCTAAACACCTATGTAGAGTTGCATCTCACCCATCACATGGTAGATTTGTCCTTAATCCCGCATTCGTCTTCTTACTTTGGAAATCCCATGGTAGAGCTTCCCCCACAAAAGGAACTCGACATATACGTGGTAGAGAACGGAGAAGATTTGGAACTACCTCCAGCCCCACCTGAGTTCGAAGAAGGTAACGCTTCTTTGATAGAAGAAACCATTGATATAAACATTGGAATGGAGGAAGAACCAAAGATATTGAAACTAGGATCTTCGTTAACTCCAGAAGAAATAGAAATACACACTCGAATCCTCAAAGAACATCAAAAGGATTTTGCATTTAATTATAAAGAAATGACAAGAATTACACCGCACATCGTGGTACATAACCTCATCACCAAATCAGATGCAAAGCCAATTAAACAAAAATCGAGACCAATGAAACCCAAGGTAGCTCTCATGGTGAAGGAAGAAGTAATGAAGCTTCTCTAGGTAGGGTTCATCAAACCGGTCGATTACTCTCAGTGGGTATCTAATATCATCCCCGTTCTAAAAAAGAATGGGAAGATACACATCTACATATATTTCGAGACATTAACAAGGCATTCCCTAAGGATGACTTCCCGTTACCATCCATTGATGTCATCGTTGATGCAAAAGTTGGATTTGAGCTTTTGTCCCTCATGGATGGGTTCTTAGGATACAATCAAATCAAAATATCTAAACAAGACCAAGCCAAAACCACATTTATAACTCCTTGGGGAACTTATTGCTATGTTGTTATGCCATTTGGTCTCAAGAATGCTAGCGCTACATACCAACAAGCAATGACATACATATTTCACGATCTTATTCATAAAATCATGGAATCCTATGTAGACGACTTGTTGGCCAAGGCCAGGAAGTGCCATGATCACCTAGAAGTGCTCCGCATCATTCTTTCACGTTTGATCGAATACGGAGTCACACTAAACCAGAAAAATGCATATTTGGTGTGATAGGAGGGAAACTCCTAGGTTACATTATATCATCACGAGGGATCGATGTAGACCCAGCCAAAATCCAGGCTATTCTTGAGATGATCCCACCATCAGACGACTCTAGCATTAGATCATTTCTTGGAAAGCTCGGTGCAATCCGGAGATTCATTCCGGACTTAAGTTTTGTTGTACATCTAATCAACAATTTGTTGAAAAAGGATTGTTGCATTATTTGGACAAAGGAATGCCATGAGGCCTTGAAACATTTAATTTTTTTTTACTATCTCCTCTCACGTTAATGCCACCTAGACTAGATCATCCTTTGATCTTATATTCATGAGCTACGGATTTTCGCTAGCTCGCATGTTGGCTCAAGAAGATGATGATAAACGAGAATGTGTGGTATATTTTACTATCCAAAGCGTTGATCGATTATGTAACATGTTATACATAGGTAGAACGAGAATGCCTTGCCATAGTCTTTGTAACCAAACACTTAAGACATTACATGCTAAATCAAGAAACAAGGGTCATCGTAAAAACATACCATTTACGAACTTTCCTCACGCAAGGGTCTTTGTCTAAAAATGTTGCATGCTTTATAACCTTAATGGGTGAATTCCAATTAGCTTTTGTAATCCAGAATTCCATTAAGGGAAAAATCATTGTAGATTGGTTAGCTGACAACCCCTTAGAAGGAGGTGATCTAGTAGATCTGGATTTTCCAGATGAATGCATATATTACATTGAAACTAGACCTCCCATGTCGAATGTCCTTGGTATACCGATATTATCAATTTTATCATGGACTATACATACCCAGAGGGTGACACACCACAAAAAAGAAGGCAGTTATGCATTATCATAGCTAAATACGTTATTATAGAACAAGTGCTCTATCGTAAAGCTTTCAAAGGAATGCTTCTAAGGTGTGTTGACATAGAAGAATCTAAGAAGATTCTCTACGAATCTCATAGTGGAGTATGTGGAGGCCACTTCAGTGGTAACACCACCACTTGCAAAATACATCGAATGGGAAATGTTTGGCCCACTCTCAAACATGACGCAGTAGTGTTTGTACGCAGATGCCATAAATGCTAAGAATTTTCCCACAAGATTCACATGCCGACACAAGCTCTACAACCAATCGCAACTCCATGGCCCCTTTCTACATGGGTCCTAGATTTGATAGGGAAATTCTCTCCCTCATCAATAGATGGCCATAAATTCATAATCACATCCACCGAATATTTTACCAAATGGCTAGAGGTTATGCCTCTTATCACTGTACCAGGAGCCGTGATCACCAAGTTCATTTTAAACCAGATCATTTGCAGGTATGGTGTCCCACAAGTCATTAACTTAGATAATGGCACGTCCTTTAAAAATGATGAGGTCCATGAGCTATGCAGTAAATTTAAAATAAACTATCATACGGCCTCCCTGTATTACCCTCAAGCCAACAGACAGGCTGAGGCTAGGAAAAAAACTCTAAAGTCCATTCTCTTAAAAATCATAAAAGAAAACAAATGAGATTGGCATTTAAAGTTATATCCGGCCTTGTGGGCACTCTAAACCTCAATAAGAACACTAACAGAGCAACTCCTTTCTCATTGGTATTCAAAGCAGAAGCAGTTCTCCCACTTGAGGTTGAATTACCCAGTCTCCGCATCACTATAAGGGATTCTAGATGAGGAATCTTATAGAGAGGCATGCCTCTCCCAACTAGAAAGCCCATATGAGGCCAGGTTAAACGCTAAATAGTGGTATAGAGTCTATGCTGATCGGATGTGTCGGAAATACAACAAACAGTTCTATGAGCGAGAAATATATGAAGGAGATCTAGTTCTAAGACAAGACAGCCAGATCGATAAGAAAATCAGCATAGGAAGAAAGTTCGGCCCAAGTGGTTGGGCCCATATCGAGTTATGAAGGACTACGGAAATGGTGCGTATCTCTTGTGCACACTAGAAGGTGAGGAATTTGGTGAAACTGTCAATTCCTTGCACCTTAAATGGTTTTACGCATGAAGCATCGGCACTATTTGTATAATTATATCTACATTGCATCTTCATTTAGATAGGTTCATTTTGTTCACTCGTTTCGTAAAACTTGGTGATCAAGGGACTTTCTCTTAAGAAATTCATTACAAACTTCTGATGGTATTGGCAGAAGCATTCAAATCATACTTCTTCATTTTCATAACATCATCAATTGTTTCAGAATCATTTCATCAATTAAAACTAGATATGACAATGTATTAACGGTAGCCATACCAAGGTCTGCATGCTTGTTCTCACTTTTGTTTCTTCCTAGGATAGGTGTCTTGCCTATTGTCTATTCTAGAAGCTTCATGGTGTCAAATCTATATCATATATAGATCTCTTTGGAAATAATAACATACCGACACTTTGCTCAAATAAATAAGTATAATATAGATCAAACAAAAAAATTTACTTTTACACATTTCCTTTCCCTACCAACCTTCGGTGATGAGCTTATGTCTCTTACTAGTGACGTAGGGTTGAGAAAGGATGGGAATGCCCTTACTCGCTTATGCCTTGTCCATGGTGATAATCCCATGCTTCCTACTAGTAGCATGGGGTAATGTGTAGGGGGTCCTCTTGATAGTAAACGTTGAAGGTCATTAGTAAATAGTTCAAATAAACCTCTGAAATCTTGAGTCAAAAACAAATGATCAGATGTCAAAAATTCCAAGAGAGTTCAAAATATTGAAAAACCAGATTTTGTCAACTAAGTGGGCATCTACGGATCTAAGTCTAGATAAAATGCAAAGCAAGTCACATTCTAAACTATGGAGTCACTTGAGTAGGGTAGGCTTGTAGCATCCTAATTTGGTTCCACCAACACTTTGTCTATCTCCCATCATTACCATTTCAACACACCTCATAGCTTATGCCCTTTATAGTTGTCGTGGTGAGCCCTCGCATATTACTAGTTACGTGGAGTTAAGACTGGGGAAAGTTCATCTACTCATCATATCAATTTATCATCACATTTTGTCAAAACAAATATGAAGTACCAGAAAATTGCTTATAGAAGCTAAAGTTCAAGGTCACAAGTTCATTTGCATCATCATACATCAGCATCACAAAATACAAAAAGAAAGAAAGCATTTGTGTCATTTGTTCTCCATTGCATACATTCTGAAAAGCATATAAAAACAAGAATTCTAATAAACATCTAATATACATGTGGAAATAAATCACAAAATCCTAGACACCAAGAGTCTGATCCAAAAAGAAGTATATATATATAATCAAGTTTTATGTATAATGCCATCATGCACTAGGCATGGTCAAAATGCTCAATGAGCTCGGAAATACAAAATGATCGTATAAACAATCTAACAAGAGTCACTACAAAAAGAGCCAAGTGGCCTCTCAACCCCTATGAGATCCCTCCGAAGGTGCACAACCATGTCTAGGACTCCGGCTACACCAACATTCTCTGAGTGCACTGAGGGCTCATGGTCCCAAACAGTAGCTGTAGCATCACTATGAGAGCGGCTCCTCATCAGGCACTCTATAGTCCTATACCCGGCTAACTCGATACGAAGAGAAGTCAAATCTTGGAAACATGCCGATAAGGGAAAATACATCACTATCCTACTAGCTCATCGAAGGCTCCCCACATCTACCGATAGCTTGGCACGAGTCTTCTCAATGGGGAGCATCAAGGTATCACTACATACACGATGAATCAAGTCTTTCCAATCATCAATAGTCTCTGCAAAAAAAAGGAGAAAAATTAGAAATAATCAAAAGATAAAAATAAAAATGAACAAAAGGAGAGATAGCAACTAAGGCAATCCTAGATGAAAACAAATATTAAAAGAAGATTGACAAATCACTCAGATCTTCAGGCCTCTAAGAGGGATCCCTAGGATCAACGCCCGCCCACGATGCCGCCGCCGACTAATGTCCTCCTCCTATGTCCAGGGCAACATAATTTCCCTACTACGGACTCATCCTCTCGGCCTAAGTCCGAGAGGGCAACTCCTCCGAGACTAGAGTCACCCTCTCCACACTCTCTCTCGCCCTCTCGGCTTTGTAAGATATCTTGAGTGTGATGCCACTCAGGATCGATATCCTCCTCTCCACCGACTCACCGACCTCCATGTCCTTAGTCTCCTCCTTTGTCTCTCCCCTATGAACTCTTCGGACTCGGAGTCTATATCGGTAGGTTCATCACTGTATGGCTATGGGCGGGACCACCGACAATCGAAAGTAAAGGTTCCTAAGGAGCACCAACTCTCTCTCAGTACGTACCCTCCTACCTAGCTATAATAGGGATGACGGGAGTAACAACATTCCAACCACGGCCTCTAGGACCCCCTAACCTCTGAAGGCGATCGAACACTGATACCACTAGGGGAAGCATATCAACGTAAGGAAGGACGAACTGCTGAGGCACTCGATCAAAAGGGTGTGTCTCTACCTTCCCCGTCCTGTCCACAAGCTGCCCTGTAGTAGAGCAAGAAATCAAAGTGAGGGTCTCCTCGCCCCACAACCCTGTCATAGCCTGATAAGGTGTGGCCTCCATATCATTAGTAGTCAAGGAATAAACTAGCTTGTGGGGTGCTCTTGGCACTAACATCTCTGTCCATCTAGCTTCTCTCACGACTCTGGGATCCACCACCTCTATGCCTCTCCTATAGGGGATGATACGCTCATAGACCCAGCTCATAACCAAGGTCAGATGGCTCAAATACTATCCCTATAAGCGAACCACCCTGTACAAGTCATGATAGGTGGTCCCAAGTATATCGGCTCCCCAAGCATAAATCTAACCATGTGCCTCAATCTGTGTAATAATAGGGGACCAGCAGTAGAGTAAGGTGTCCCCTCCCTTGTCCCCGATCAATCTCAAGGCAAGGATCCCCATAATGGCCTGATGAATCAAAGGGATAGGCAGGCAGGAATGGACAGACCCTCACCCCTTCTTTGAACCATTGGAGACAAGCTGCATCTCCCATATATGTAGCCCACTAAGCTATCTGAGCCTACGACCCTGTTGTCTCAAGTGTAAGCCATCTCCCGATGATTGGGACTCCCAAGATGTAGTAGACATCCTCTAGGGTAATAGTCCACTCACCCCTGACTCCTAGAAATCGAAAAGTGTTCGATCAGCATCCCAATACGAAAACAGGTCACATAGTATGTGATGGGAAGGTGTGACATGAGGAACCCATGATATACATAATATATATCAACCTTCCGGAGAGTATCCGCTTGGCATGAGAAAGTACATCCAACACTACTAAAATCCAATCACAATCTCTCTCATGCTCCATCTGATGTACTCTTCCTTCTTCTGCAAAACACACAAAAACATGCAAAAAGGAGTAAGTTAGTACCAAAATTGCATTGGAAAAATCATTAAAGCAAGTAAAAATACTAAAATTGCAAAAATGAACTCAAATTAATGTAGTTTTAACATTCTGAAGAGAAATTCCACCCTGAGCAGGATGGCGGTTCCATAACCACCACTTTGAAGGGTGGTGGTCCTGTAACCGCCACCCTACTTAGGGCGGCGGTCGTGTCCTGCATTTCCAAACAGGTCACGTGCCCTAGAAAACACTCAAAAACATAAAAAAAAACCATTTTGACTAAAATGAGAGCCTACTCATTAGGCATCCCTCCCTAAGGACACATTTAAAACAAGAAATTTCAAAAATCACCCCATGGTGAAGATTTCATCATTTTTATATTTTAGGTATAAAAACGGTAAATTGAGAAGAACTAACCTGAGATCTTGTGGGTCGATGTTTCACTCCCAGAGGCATGACCACTATCTCATCACGGACGTTTAGACTATACTCTCGTCAAAAACCGTCACCGTGGGTCCCAGAGCTCAAAATCAATCAAATTAACACACGTAAATGAATAGGAAAATGGGCCCATTTTTATATATATAGCATTTTGACTCATTTTGAATGCCCTTTTCGTAGGTTTGGAGCACCAAGAGAGGTAAGTTATTATCCCTGCGAAAATGGTAAGTCCTCACTTCATATTATTTTAGTATTTATTTTTTGATTTATTTTATCTATCTGCACTTGAGTCCTCTTTTCATTTTACAGGTAAGGGGAATTTTTTATGGCGTCATTTCGACACATGGACATGTTAGGTATAATTTCAAGTTTCCCATTTCAGGATTTCCATACTTAGACCAACCATTTTACTCTTCTTCATGGCTAAAATGCTTCTTTGAGTGGGCAATATGTACGTACCAAAAATTGTAAGGGTACCGCGCTTCCGAGAATGATGTTACACATACCCCAATGATGATACAGGTCTCCTCGCAAGGTGTTCAGGATCTAGACAATCTCTCCAAGTGTACTTTAACATCCCACATGCCCCGCTTAGCCTCCTCGTGCTTTGGTTTGCTCTCTACCCCTCTTTTCCTTTGCATTTTGTCTTCAGTGATGAAACCACCACCCTACCTAGGCGGCGGTCTCATGACCGCCACCTAGGCAGGGTGGTGGTCTTGTAACTCGCCCCCTTTACGGGGTGGCATTCCTTCATTAATTTTCCAGTGTGCTTTTCTGATCACGACTTGTGTAATTTTTCAACTTTTACTAGCTTTCTCATCCGGTTTTGCTTGTATTTATGATTTTGGTTCCTTAGAATAATTTTTATTCATTTTTATAACTTAAAAGAGTCTTATTTGGAGTTACCTTTGGGTGAATAGGAATTCTATAAATATCTGGTTTGATTACAAGCAAATGGCCCCTCAAAAACTGCCACTCATCCTCTCATTTCAATAGTTTAGTCTTTCAGTTCTTGCTTAGGAATTCAATAGTTTTCATTTGTTACATGGATAGTTAGTCTTATTTTGCTATTTAGAAGCCACATGATCTTCTTGTTTTAGTGTTATTATTGTTTCATCCAATACATTAAGGTAGGATAGTTTCATTTTTAATCGAAGCCATTAGAATTGCAGGTTTTCTTCATCAAGAAGGATAGTTTCGGGTTACGGATGTTTTGTGTTGTATGACTCGCAATAAATCTTGCTAGGAATTGTATAAACCAAGCTCTGTTCTCTTGCACTATCCCTCTCCTACTCGCATTGTATTCAGTCTACATCCAAAGTTGCCATTCTTCCAATACCTACTTATGTTGATGCTAGCATTACACACTTTTCTGGATTCATGTGAG
This sequence comes from Taxus wallichiana var. yunnanensis, assembly GCA_018340775.1. Classification (NCBI taxonomy): domain Eukaryota; kingdom Viridiplantae; phylum Streptophyta; class Pinopsida; order Cupressales; family Taxaceae; genus Taxus; species Taxus wallichiana. The sequence continues at coordinate 833,685,215 of CM031243.1, forward strand.
CACAAAGGAATGAGGAGACCACACTGAGGGGACAAAGCCACACACTACTTGATTCACCACTATTAAGAAAAATCCACATTCAATCTTTCAAAGTTCTAGTTAAAATATACCAAATAGAGTAGTGAATTACTTCATTTCGGTTATGTTCATTTTGGATATTGGTGGGGAAGCTATGGGGATCGATAGTTTCGAGAAACTATGATTCGTTCCTCACTCACGAGGTAGGAGCGAAAATATTTCAAAAAAATTAGATTAGTTATTTAGTTATTTAGAATAGACTCATAACTACATAGACAAGTAGTTATACTCAGCTACCTTGTTTGTTTTAAATTCTGTTATTAGGTTAGTTGTCATTTTCTAGATATATTAAATAGTTTTTATCTAAATTCTGTTAAATATTTTGTCAAAAATACAAAATAGAGAATTTAAATATATGTTGTGGGTATACTTTGCATAACTAGTTTACTTTTCTTTAGTTATATTTATATTATTTCTTTTATATGAAAATCAAGGGACCTAGGGAGCCCAAAGAAAATGTATTCGAGCCAATCATGCCTCTCAACCCAATATTGTGGCAGCAATAACCGATATAGACCAAAATCTCAGAATTCAGGTCTTCCAAATAACAACAGACCTACAAGAAATTAGCTCACAGTTAAGAGGATTAAACATAGAAGATGACGAAGTGCATATGTTTTGGTCAAACTAGACAAACTACAGATTGCCCTAATAAATATCCGCATGACTGTAGAAGGGCTTGAGAGAGAGAAAACATTCGAGTTGTGATCATTTGGTCCCACAACAAGATGTAAGAGAAATCCTCATTAACATAGACATTGGCTTAAGAATTTAAGTTGCCAAAACGCCCTGTAAGGTACTCGAGAAGATTGTGCAACTTTTAGTTCTAAACATACAGCTGAAAAGGCATACAACTACTAGATATTAGGGATTAGGGATTGATTCTACACATAACCATAGGAGGCACGCAACAACCATGAACCTATGGTTGTGATCCACATGTCCCACAACCTAATGGGCCCACAAAGTTAATCAGACGTTGATACTAATTTATGCACATTAGTATTCGAGATCCTCTCCACTTCCACCAATCATTATCACACAACTATCCTCATTAGACATAGCCGCTCATCAAGCTAAGGATTTATGGAATAGATGAGAGAATCACCCATAAAATCCACCATACATCCATCATCCTTTTTCATGACCCTGTCGGGGGATATCTACAAAGAACCCATAGGTTATCTTCCACATATCCCACAACCTATAGATCGGATCATGCTAGAGCTTGATATTTTGATTAGAGCCTTCAGAAATCATCCTCACCGAATGATCTATCACGCTAGTTCAGGTTAGGAGGGATTTCTTCACCTTAGATTCACAGATTCCATTAGTGCATGTTGAAGACATAAGATTGCCTAACTAGTTTTTCTGCACCCCACATATATTCCATCCCCACTGGCTGTCTCGGCATGACCTCGGGAGGTCAGGTGTGAGGAAGAGTTACTTGTAGATTCCCATGCTCTTTTGGCACTTTTCCATCATACAAAGACGCCAAGGGGATACACTAGGGTGGATAAGGCCTTTTTCCAAAAGGATCTCAAGCTACAACTTGATCTCACAGAGCTCTTGGGTGGTCATCCAATAAGGTTCTCATGAGATAGCCTCTTCTCCAAGAACCATATCTATATGAAAATAAATCTCACGTGGGGGTGTAGCCCGGTAGCTCCCTGGAAAGAAATCTGCAAACTCTCTCAAAATAACGTGATCATCTAGCAATGGTCCACTAGACCCATCCTCTGATATGTGACTGATTATAACACCATACATCTTGCAACCCCATCGTACACATCTCTTAAGCTACATAGAAGAGATGGTGCAAATATAAATGGTTCTCCGACCCCTAAAATCACCGACTTAACTCCCAAATCATTCGTAAAAGATATAATCTTGTGGTAGCAATCCACTTTGTCCTTGTTTCGAAAACCAATCCATACCAAAGATGACTCCATAAGAGCCAAAAGTCGGGATACGGAGATCCGAGGTAGTGGTGAAAGGTCCCAAATCCAATACACACTCCATAACTAAGGATTCTACAGAGATCTTGGCTCCGAAGCCACCTCAACATCCCAACTACGACCCTACCTAACTACCACTAACGTACATCACTCTACTAAAGATGGTGTAATAAAAGATTAAGAAGAACCATAATCAAATAATATGGAGCTAGGAATACCACCAATGCTCCCTATGGTCTCAATAACTATATCGATGCTCCACCCGGTGGTTCTCGACCACTGCGTACATCCTATGACTGTGCCCCATATAATCGACACTAGGCTATAAGATCTATGTCTTACCCTTGTTCTTAGGGTTATGTGGATGGTCTCTTCAAAAATGTCCAAGTAACACCATAGTAAAAACAACCTCCTAATCCTCTCTCCCCTATGTAGCTTGAGTCCAGTTGGTACTCTAGAGGTTAGTGTTGTGGATCCTGATGATCTCGGCGGTCTGCTTGAGGTATTTGCTAGCGAGCTCCTACCGAATGCACTCTCTGGACACCCTGTGTCTGATGCGACCCGAGGAGGAGGCCCCATACTATGACCTCTCTTTGCATAAAACCTTTGATGAGGTCTAAAAGGTGGGCGGGACTACTCCTTCTACTGTTGTTGGGGTCTAAAAGATGATTGTGCTAAACCTTGTCCACCACGAGGAAGGGGTACCAACCCCCTTGATTTTCTATCCTGCATCTACTGTATCCAACTTCGGACTCGACCTCTAGCCTGTTGGGTCTTTCCCTAAGTCTCCTCTGCTATATAGGCCTTCTCAATGACCTCAACTAATGTTTGTAGACAATGGATCCATACTGCACCTCAAATGTCTAGATTCGGGCCCGAATGAACCTATGAATCCACACCATCTCATCCTACATATAACCAACATACTAGAGTAGATCTAAAAATCTACTCTCACACTCAGCCACTATGAGTGATGCCTATCGGATGTCATGAAACTCATATATCTACTATTTTTTTAACCTTTGTGAAAAATATTTACTGCTAAAACACTCCTCAAAGAGCTCTTAGGTAACTATCTCATAATCAACATGGAGCTTCTACTCCTCTGTCCTCCACTAGACACCAGCTCCATCCCTTAGTAGATGGATCACAACATGAGCTTTTGTGTTGCTAGAACAAGGATAGAGCTTGAAGCATCCAATCAAGATCACTAACCTATGCCACTAGAATAATGTGATGGTCGAAGCTTCAGGATCTCCTTGATGTCATCTATAGCTATGGTCTGACAACCTCTAGGTCTCTCTGCATGCTCATCCCTAAGCCTAGGGCTCTAAGACCTCTCTCTATGCTCTAAAAATTGGTCACCTTGTCCCTTTATGGTGACACTACCATGGATGACTCTGCATGGGAGTTCTCTTCTCTATGCTCCTCACTGGGTCGAGGAGATACTTGACCCTCAATGGAAGGGACTCTGTCATGTCTAGTGGTATGTCCTCCTCTTGATCCTCCATGTAGAGCGGCATTAACATCCTTAAGAGTTTGTAAAATCATGGGTAGGATGGCTGCTATAACATGATCTAGTGGTGCTAAGTTGAGGTATATGGGAAAATTCCCCTCTTCTCTCGCACCCCCTACATAGACCAAGGTGAGAGTAAGTTCATTTTTTTGATTTTTTTCCATTTCCATGTTTACTAAAATATGCAATTTCTAAACTAAGTTGTTTTCTAGATTTAAAATTTTGCTAGGTTTAAGTTTTATGTCTCCAGCTTTCTAGTGTGCCCAATGGTCCATGTTTTTGAGCCACTTCTCTAGTACCAAGTGTAACACCCATTAAAACAACCCACTAGAGACCCAAGAACAACCTAGGATTAGTTAGGAAAATTATGGAATAATTTTTTTTATTAAAAGAATCTACGATCATGTTACAAGGCAACAGTTGTCACTAATACGTTTCAAAACAATTCAAATCTACTAAATTATACTTTCATTTTTATTAATAATTATTACACAGTCACAAGGCCCAAAATTTAGGGTTAGAAGTTTCAATTAGGTTCGGAGGAAAAATTTCTCCTTAGAGCCACTCTCTAACAAAGCTTAAAGATTCAACTTGATTTTTCTCATACTTAACGCATTAAAAATTTCCCTAAATCACTCCCATTTGATAGGAAATTTCCCCACCTTTCCATTGATATAAATAAGTCCTCCTACCTCCTCATTTTTTTAACATTATGGGATAGTGGTCCTTAGGGTGAAAATTTTCCCCAAGAGCGGGCCTAGGTGTAGGGGTGAAAATTTTCCTAAAGGGTGGATTGACAGGCCACGGAGAGACCTTGGGAAAAATTTTACCACATGGGGAAAAAATCACATTTGCACCCACGCTCCCACGCGTCCGCAAAGGGTATGTGGCACTCCCTAAGGAAGCGTGGGGAAAAATGAGTAAAGGCAGGATGGTGGGAGACATTTGTAAAATTTCCCATGTGGGGTGAAAAATCATCTTTGCACCCACACTCCCGTGATTCCATAAAAGAAACATGGGATCTCCTAGGAAAATGCGGGGAAAGCGGGGTGGTAAGGAGAATAATGAATTAAAAACTCAAAGGGATAAGAGGATACATAGACCCGTGCCTCCACCAACACCTCACAATACCACGTGGCAGCTCTTGATTGGGTGTGGGCCGGTGGAGCAGCGGAGAAAACTTTGAAAATTTTCCCCAAAATTTTCCTAGGTTCTTAAGGGAAAAATTCGGGCCACGGGATGCTAAGGAATTTTTTCCTAAAATTTTAATGCCAAGTGAAGAGAACTTCAGAAGGCCATAAATTTTGATAGAGAGCTCAGTTTTGGGGAAATGAGGACTTTCTTTAAATCTCTCGATGTCCTCTTTTCACCGAGATCATTAATTTTTTGTCTTGATAAAATTTAAGGGGTCAATTTTAGGAAAGTGGCCTGCAAGCTTATACAGTGCAAACTTGTAAATTTTAACTTGTTAGATCTATTCAATTTGGTCTCCCTCCTCTCCCAACATGTCAAATAGACATGAAATATCATTCCTAAGTGGATTTAAGGAAGGATTCAAGGTTCAATTTGTTTCAATTATTTATAATTTGAACAATTTCATTTATTAACAAATAATGACCTGCAAAACGGTTTGAACCCAATTTTGCTAAGTTTTTGAAATATTTCCTTAAGTGTTTTAGCCCAAATTGAATTCATTTACATCATATCATGTTCAATTTTAATGTTTCATTTTTATTTCTTGAATTGCAGGTTCAAACTATTCATTTAAGATAAATTAATTGGCGGGGATGAAATACAAAGCAGAGATCAATTTCTAAAGCATTTATTTATCATTTTTCACCTTCCAAGTATGGAGATTCATTTCCATTCTAGACTAATACATTTAAGTGACTTAAACAAACCATTTAAGAGCCAAAATACAAGGTTTGATTTCCAATTTTAACATATTTCAAAAGAACAAAGTTACATATATTTCCTTCATACGTATTCCTCATTTCAGTTTTCCAACCAGAGATTTCAAATCACAATTTGATGATCAATTTCAATACAACAATGTAAATTGATAAAGTTAGTGCAATCTTTTATTAATTTCAAACATATAACTTTACATCCTTCAATTTCTTAAATGCAAATAACTGATTTTAATTTCTTTCTTTCAAATGAACAAAACAAAGTATATATATCTTTCACATTTCGAATTTACAACTTTCATAACTCAATACAAAGTATCTTTCCATTACAAATAAAATATAGATCATCCACTTCAAGGTGGGAAAGGTTACAAGGAGATTTCATTTCACAAGGGACTGTCACACTATCTTTTCTCGGCTCTAAAACAACAACAAGCTTTCTTCTCATTCTTCCAATTTTCATCACAACAAAGGTAGGGGAAAGGCAATGCTCTCCACCCAAACAAGACATCCAATGAAAAGTAGAATCCATCCTTCTTCATTAGCCTCCAAGCCCCAAAAACAATGCAATAAAAGGTGTGATCCAACTCATGGAAACAACAGGCTTCCACGAAACATATAAGCAACATAATCACAATAAACACAGTCCAAAACAAAATGTAGTTTTATAAATACATTAACACATGACAAGAAATACTAAGGCTTCAATCAAGCAAGCCAAAAGAGCAAGAAACTATGGGGAATGCTACTTATGCCTCACAAAGGGGAAATGGGTATCACCACCTGAGTACAACCCACCATATATATATATATATCATTTCAAACCTTGTCACGCTCTTATGCCTCCCCCGAGTACCCCTTATTCCTCACATTTCCTTATGCCTCTCTAACCTCTTATGGCACCCCATAATGAGTAAATAAATGTAAGCTATTTATTTTTACAAGGTGGAACCCAATCCCAACTCCCTCCACACTTATACCTCCCCAAAACACTTATGCCTCCCTCAAGAGTACCCCATAGTCTTCTCCTACACCATTCCTAGGCAGTCTACCTAAACAACCCACAAACATGCTAAAACATTCACACAATAACATGTACATTCATAAAGAAAAGGAGTATTTCAAGAGTCAAGCTCTTACCTCTTAATGATGGAGTTGTCTAAGTTCAAAAAAAAAAAGCTTTCCAATGCCAAAATACAGTCCAAAATCAACAACCAACAAGTATGCAAGCGTCTCCAAAATCCTTCCAAAAGCAAGAGCTCCACATAGCAAAAATTAACCCAAAAGTAAGTATGCAAAATTTTCAAAAACCCAAAACAAAGCAAGGAGTTCTAATTTTATAGAAGAGGGAAGAGAAGAGGATGAGGTGGATCCATGTAGGATACGACATCACACATCCTCAACTCCAACACAAAATTCAAATTCATTCTCCAATGTACAATAAAGAGGTGGGTGAATAAGAAGACAATAAACTTACACACTCCAAAAATCCCACACCCCATAAGGAGTGAATTTAATAAAATGTAAGAAGAGTCAAATTAAAACTTACAATTAGTCATATCAAAATGCATAAAGAAGGTCTACATTCGACCCTCCAACAATAGGTATGGTTGGTAAATAAAATTAAGAGGTATGGGACAAGTTTTACTAGTCCTGTAAGCCTCTAAAATCAGCCTCCAAGGACAAATTTTAATTTCCAAGAAGGTGGAGTGTTTCATACTCAAAAACTAACTTACACAACTCTTACACATACTTACACCTCACTTACCACATTTAATAAAAGACCCAAAAACTTCTATAATTACTTTCTTATATCCCAAATTAGATTTATTTATTTATTTTAACAATATGATAACTCACATTAGTTCTCCATAATTAAAAGAATAATTAAAGGGTTAAATGCATCACAATATAAACACATGCAAATAATAAGAAAAAGGAACCACATTAATAAAATTCACATAACCCCTTGGTCACATTCAAAGGTAATCCCCCATGGGAATCACTAACAAAATACAACACACACACAAAAATACAATTTCCATGGTGACCTTGGTGGATTCATCTAGAATTCCAATGTGGTGGTCTCCAATCCCCTATGTTTGTTGTGATAGTTTAACCCACAAAACACAAATACCTCCTTCATCCTCGTGGCCATATCAGAACATCCAACATGATATAAATATAATAACAAATTAATCTATACATATGAATCACAACAACATCAAGGAAATCAACAATATCACTTACAATTTATATCAACAACTATATCATCATCATATAATGTCCATTTTCTAGGTCTACTCACAATATCTAAAAATCATATGTCCAAAAACATTCATAATATATCCATGTCAAATAGTATATCATCATCCACATATGAAGTGTCTCTAATAATCATCATGCATCATAACTAAATCAAGATCAATAATAATCCATGGTCCAATATCTAACATCATACTAAATCAAAACCATAATAATGTCCATAATGTTATCAACATGATCAAGATCATTATCAAAATGTGTCAAAGGAAAGTGGTCACTACACAACTTCTTACTAGTTTGTTTCCTTAATTAGTAGCAAACCCAAGTGGTGAAGTAATTTGTGTTGGTACCCTGGATTCTTATGGTATTTTTGTAAGGTCAATGAATATAGAGCGGATTTAGGATGTAATGGGTAGTCACAAAAACTTTTACATGGATTAGTATTTTCACTAACTAATATAATTCTAGCTTCATCCTCATGGGACAAAACTATTAGGTTCTGGGATGTTTTTGAGAGTAAATACATGGTAGAGAAATTTCCACATAACCATGATGTTCTTATTGTTACATATTACCCTGATGGAAAGAATATTTTATGTAGTACATTAGATAGTCAACTTCATTTATGGGACCCAATCAAAAGTGGAATTTTATGGACTATTGAAGGTTAGACAGACATTGTAGGAGGAAGACTAATGGGTGATCATAGGACAATAGCTAACTCAAGCTCAAGGAAGTGTTTGACCATCTTATTCTACTCTACTGATTGTAGGTATATTATTACAGTAGGAAGGAGCGTTAGAACATGGTTTGAAAGATATCAAGGTGATATTGGGAGGCATTCGACCAAAATCCAAAACCATTATCTGCATCCTCCTTCCCTATGCCAAAAAAAGGGGAAAATTTTGAATAGAGTACAAACCTCCATCTTTCATAGTTTTGATCTGCTTATGATATATGTTTGGGCTCATTTCCTTTGAAAATGCTAATCCGATTTGCTAAAATCCCCCTCAAGTTGTGCCGAAATAAGATCCTTAGAATTGGTATGGACCCATCGAAACAAATGGAATAATATTTCTATTAGATACTCAAGTTATCAATAGGTAGGAGATTTAGTATACGGTGAAAATATACACAAGCATAGAAAAGAGTAGAAATTGTAGATAGATGATTGATTGGTGGACTCAATGCAGATCATGATTGTAAGCCACCTGGAGCGCCCTCCGCTACTTCGCTCATTGTTCTCAGGCATGGTCTCCTTTACCTTTTCTTTCAGAATTTTCATAATTTGGGTTATTCATTTGCAATATTATAGAAACATTAAACCAATTTATAGTCATATAAATGGATACGTAACCAAATTTAAATAGTATAAGGAAATAAAACTTCACCTTGTGATTGACGAAACTGATTTTTCAATTTAAACATTAAATGTGGTCACTACAATAACCTTATACAATGATACTAGAGTATCTAAATTAAGTGCTCATATATTCTTGTATTGACGAGAGTTAGAAGATGTCGTCAAATCAAACCACCTTTTTTCCTACATTGTAACATTAGAAAATTACAAATTCCAAAGGCTTTCCAAATTACAGTTTGAGCCCCGTAAAAGATTTGTCAAATGACGAATGTGTTCATTGTTATGTAGAGAGTCACATCAAGTATTAGATCAAACTCATGTGAGTGTTTGCACTCTTTTCACTACTCCTATAGGAGCTCCATCACTCCATTTGAACTATTAGGGAAATTTTAAAACTAAAAAGTTGGCTTTCATTTTGACTCATCATTTGAACCTTGAGCAACAAAATACTTATCCACCTTTGCAAACCCATAGTATTTTTAATAAAAAATTGTTGGAACCTTCAATTTTGGGAAAACCACTATTATTGATAATTTCGAAAGGGCATTTTGTAGGCCTTTGATCATAGTTTGACTAGGTTAAACTTGACTAATTATGACCGGTGGGTTGAGAAAACTCTTCATCGATTGAAAATTGTTCATCAGTTTTGAATTATGTCAGTTCCTATGAATTATTTGTGTATAGGAGGACATGTAGAAAATTACACATTGTGTGTTTTCCCATCAAAAGAAAACATTTGAAAGTGGTTTGTTAGTATCTTGGCCTAGATTGAACATTTTTGCAACTAGTAGGAAAAATGTAAAAAGAAAGTTGTAGGACCTCCGTTGGATTACCAAACCACCATGGAAACTTGTGGACACTTGTGAATGATTATTTAGGACTCTATCTTATGGATTATGTGAAATTTAAATTTTGGGAAAATAGTGTTTCAATCTTGTTCTCTCTGTTTCTCTCGCCTTGGATACAAAATGATGTGAAATGAAATGAAATCAATACATGTCTCTAAAGCTTCTCTTTCGAATGCAAATTATAATTATTATTGTATGTAAATGGGAAACTGAAAACATTAATTATGCTATATCTAGGTGGATACCATGCCAACGATTTATCGTTGATTTCATACTCACATGTTTTTACAGGATGCAAGTAAGATGGTGAAACAACGTGGGTGTGATTCATTGTATATTGTTAGAATTTTATGTATGTTAATAGAAGGAAATTCTTATGTATTTTTATGTTATAGTAAAGTTAGTTATTGAAATTTGGCAATGTGAATGACATGTTAGTTTTAGGATTTCTCATGAAACTAAAGGTGTTCATTTTATTCATATTTATATATGCTAAATTAGGGATTGGATATGTGTGTGTGTGTGTGTGTGTGTGTGTTAAATGAAATTGTAGAGGAGATTCCAACATTTACGAAGAATAAAAAGGTTTATAATTGAATTTCTATAATATTTCAGATGTCAGGGTTTAATGGGATGTTCATCCACACATGAGTGTTATTTTGACCCTCAAATTTTGTATTGTAAAACTTGGATATGAATGTTAAATGAATTTTAATTTAAAATATGGTAGTACATTTGTTGTTTTAAATAGATGATTAATTAATTAGTGTTTTGTATTCTTACCTTAGAAATGCAATAAAGAGATCTAAACCAAACACTCAACCCTAGTATAAGACTCGTGTATAACTCCCTTTCCTACGTGAATCATTTTAGTGTGGAAAAGTAAAACCTTAGGATAATATTCAATTACTACACTCACAATCAACTAATAGCTTAAGTAAATAAGATCCCTAGTTTGAATTATCATCATTATCGGTATGTTTAGTGACATTGTCATAAACTTGATGGTTAAGAGAAACATGTCCAAACTATTTGTGGTGTAAGTAGATTAAACACTTCCTTAGTATCCTAGTGGACTAACAAGTCTCAAAAAGTTATATCTATAAATTAAATTCATCATCAAATCAATTTCTTACGGGATCCGAGATGTCTTAGTGGAACTAGTGAAATAGTTGTTGTATGACTTAAACTCTTGTTAATGATCTCTTTAGTTCCTCACAGATAAATTTGTTACCTTTGATACTAGCAACATAACATCTTGGTCTTTCATGAAGGTTGTTTAGCATAAATATGTACTCTCACCTGAAACTCATTTACATTTGGGGTGTAGATCCTTAGGTGACATTTGAATTAACATAAATCTTGTCTAATTAAGGGGTTAATTTGTCGGTAAAAATTATGATTAACTCCTTACAAATGAAATTTATTTTAATTATGTTGACTTTAGAGAACCCGGGAAGATGAAAACTTTGTCTCTTAATTGCTTGTTATTCCCTTTTATGACATTAAGAATAAAATAAATTTCACATGCGGAATCATGAAATGTAGAAACATGGGATCTTACCTTGAACACAAATCACTTGTGGTTCATGTGTAGTTTATAATTCTTCCAATCATGTACTTCTTCAAGATGTTAGAAAAATACTTCCGTAACTCCTTTTGTTATAAAACAATGCTAATAATGAGACCATAGTGCGATGTAAGAGTAAAGCATATAAGAGTAAAACGAGATTTGAGGTTAGGAATAATGTCACTCTTGGAGTCCTTATAATTCAATTAAAAATTTCATGTGTTACAAAGAATATGAATTTCCCTTGGTGAGATCAAACTTCAAGAAAACAAAAGATATATATAAATCTAAATATAATTTCTTGATGTGGAAATGTTGAATGGATTCAACAAGTTATTGAACTATATTAACTATGTTAGGGAAATAAAGATACCGTGATTGAAGAATGTTTATGGGAAAAAGGTATCTTGAATCTAAACCCCCTTAAATCCTAATATTTCATTCTTGTCATCATGTCAGATTCACTTGTGTAACAAGGGTAAAATTTAAACATTGAATAAAATTTTGAGAAGCATATTCTTAACATAAGAACGAAATAATTAAGAACTTTTTATGTAATTTGAAATATGAAAAACACTTATGTAAGTTATGGATATTTTTGTAAGAAATAAAGAGAAAAATTAAATGGTTGAACTGTAAGTTGAATGTGAAATGAATTTAAAAATATCTAGGTGGAAAAAGGAAAAAAGTATCCTTGGATAGTAATGTTCTTGGAATTTTAATCATAACTAAGATGTAATCATGGTAATAGTGTGTGTGGGCTTGCCAATCCTTTGGTCCGTTTTCTTGTGGTTGGGTAATTGCTAGAATTATTTTATTAGGGAATGTTTTGCATCGACATTGATATGGTGTTAGCATGTGTCTATGTGATTCAACGGCTTTTTTAAGTGTCATTTTCATTGTTGAGTTTCTTTGCTTAAAGCCTTGTGGTTTTTTGTATTGAGAAATGTAAGTAAAATAAAAATATCTTGGTATTATTACTGTTGTATTTGTGTGTGTAATTTGTGGTAGTTACATTATGTATCCGAGAAGAGGTTCATTCTCTTGAACCTTTGGGACATATTGGATTAGAGATAATTTTTCCTCGTGGTGGTGGATATTGGAAGAGTAATGTGATATATTTTGTAATGTCAACAATGTTGTAATTGTGATATTATGAATGCATATGTTGTGCATCTCACTTAGTGCATATTTTTTGTCATGATGATGTGCTCATGATGAGAGTATTCACTCTCCTTTTCATGGATTCAATGAGGAGTTCACATGTGATGTGTTGCCTTGGTGTGTGTGAAAATAATGTTGTTGTGGATTGCGGAGTGTTGGAGTTTCTTGTTATTCTATGGTATGTAGGTGTGTTGATGTGTTGCATGACATAATTGGTGTATAGTGAATTGGATTGTATCGTGATGTTGCCACCATGTTGTGATGAATTGTGTGTGTCACCATGTTATATAGAAATTAATTTTATGTTGTAATGTTACTCATTGTGTTCATCATACATATTATTTGTGTAATATGTGATGGTTCATGTCGTGATTTAGGGACATATGGTGAATGTATGATCCCTATTGTATAGTTCTTGTAATTGGGTGTAGTATGTGATAACGTGATGTATTGTAACTAGTGAATGTAATGATTTTGATGTACCCTGTATAGATACCATGCGTAGATGTTATCGTTAATGTGTGTGCACAACCATTGTTTTAGTGATGTAGTTATGTGTTATGTTGTGAACCTTATAAAAACCAACCCCGAAGGAAATTGGTAAAAGGTGTATGTTTGGGGTCGGAAATTTGTACCATTAACGAGTCACTGTTCCAAGTACAAGATAGGAATTAGAGTCTTACATAGGTTGAAAACCCACATTTGTTGGTTTAGTATGTATGGCATTTGCTCAACGAATTTCATGCATATTATGTTTCCTGGATACCTTAGGCTTAGTAGATGGTGAATTTTACTTTTTTCTCTACCTATATGGTTATCAAATGGATTCAACCTAAGTGTATTTACGAATATGTTGAGCCTTGTGGCAGTGGTGGAGGGATGATTTAGAAATAGATGACGAAAGTTGTATTATTTGATATGTTATTTTATGAGATGAAGTTTGATTTCTGACCGCAAGTAACTCGTTGAGTACCCCTTTGGTGGTTGTATAAGGCCACATTGTTACTGTTATGTGTTACTTTTGTATATGTATTTTATTTGTAAATTGAACATTTTTTTTCTTGGTAGAACCAAAAATTTTCTTTATTGATGTGTTCTTATATTTTTGGGAATTTTATTTGGTTGTTTCACTAACATGTGAATTTTGCACTAACCATAGCTGTTTTTCCATTTGTTTTACTTAGTTTTATATTTATTTTTTCATGTTTAAACATTTTTATAGCCTAGCCCAAGGCTTGGGATTTTTTCCATCTGGGCGGTTGAAACATAGTTATGCTTTGGTTCTAATGTCCTAATGAGTGGAATAGGGTCATGGGATGTACAATGGAGTGGTCAAACCTATGGACCTGCTACATTGTATGAGGGTATGCCCAAAGGAGTTACGAGATAACTAGCGTGCTATTAAACAACAAGTTATTATGTCACTTCGGTTAGATGTGTTTTGACCTTATGTGCCTAGGACCATAGGGTGAGTGGCCTCTTTTGCGGGTTGAAAAGGAAAATTTATCTTTATTGTATTTCTTGGGAGGTATATGGAGTTATGTTTTTAATGCTTTGAGGGAGGAATAAGAGACTTGAGGAAGACAAAAGAGACTTTTGGGAGGCATAAGAGACCCGTGTGTGTGATTAGTGGACTTGGAGTTTTATTTTTATGTAGTTTGTTTTTATCCATTGAGAGGTTTATGGAGTTGTGTTTTGATGATTTGGGAGGTGTATGGTGTTGGTGTTATGATTTATGTGTACTTATGTGAGTCTGGTTATGTTTTGTGATGTTGAGGATTGATGCTCCTCATTGAGGGTATGAATTGAACAATTTTGACACTATGTAATTATAGTAATTGTCCCAAGTTGCATAAAACACTTGTATGTGTACATGTTGGGAATTCCATGTTGTTTTATTTTTCTTATGTTATGAGTATCTTGTGTCATGAACTTGTGTAATGAGTACTATGTTATGTGGATCATGTATGTTCCTTCCATGGTTTAGTTGAGTTCTTGTAATGTGATACACTCATTGAAGTATGGAGAGATATGTCTTGTGAACAATCGGTGTTTTGTTTGGTTCTTGTGTCGTATTGTGATGTCAGTTCTATTGGGCACCCATGAACACAAGAAAATAAAATATTAAACAATAAAATACGAGAATTGATGTTAACAAATAATGTTAAGGAAATGGACTAACTAATTAATAAAGAAAAAAGGGAACTACCAATCTTCACATAACATTAAAATTTAAGAAATTTCATAAATTAACTAGCTTCCTTGTGGTAACGTTGATCGAGAATTTTCTGTTAAATGAAATGTGTCATTATTGATCTTCTTGTTTAAGTTCCCTTCAAGATTCAATGTTGTGTCACATCGAGGATGATGCTTCTATAAGGGAAGATCAATGTACTTGACACCATAAAATAATATTAAAATTAAATAAAATAAAATAAAAAATGTATTGTGAAGTGTGTTTTACTTTGGAGTGGTGGTGGAAGGAGTTGAGGAGAAGTAGTTGAATAAATAATAATGAAATCAAGGAAGATGGTGTCTAGATTTTCAACATCGACAAAGGCATTGAAGTTCTCTCTGTTGGTGCTCAAAATAGTCTCGCCCCAGTTTTCCTTTGAAAATCTATCGATTTTCGGCCTTAGTCACTTTCTTTTTCCCGTGTTATGCCCGGTTAATCTTTTTTTGCCATTTTTAATCTATTCATGGGTCACTTATGGGTCCATGGTTTTCTCCTTGTTTCCTTGTTCCTCTGGAAAAGGTTTGTAATTTGGGTCTCCTGTTCTCTGTTCATCTAAAAATCACGTTTTCCCATATTTTTGTTCTCCACATCAGGATTTGTTTTATTTGTCATTTATTCCCTGAAATACTTGAAGAAAAATGAATGGATGTGTCTCTGATGGATGTATTTGAGACTTGTAACATTTCTAAATTCTCTATCCTTGGAGAAATTTTCATTTTTGGGCTCAAATGATCATTTTTCTATATTTTACGATGTGACGGGTGTTTCACCAAGTTAAATTTACATCCTTGCATCCACAAGGGATGTGGAATCTTTTGGTTAGACGTGGCTTAGCTAGGTACTTAAAATTTTCTAAGAATCACCTCAACTTAAAAATGTGTCCGCATGGAAGAACGACACTCGTTTGAAGATCTATTTTTTGGTTTGGCCTTGGAGTAGAGCAAGGAGGACATGTGGAGGTTTCTGTTTCTTTTCCCAGACCTAGATAAATTTTATGCAGCTAAAATAGTTTAGCAAAGAACGGGGACACATGCTGAGCCTACACTTGCTCAGAGTCTTTTAAAGAAGCACCAGGAGGACACTTGGAGGCCTCCACTCATTTTGCATTTTGCTTAGACTTTTCAATGGTCAAAGGAGACTTCCCCAGAGCATGAAACTTGCTACCTTGCACTAAACTTTGTGCCTTCAAAAAAATTTAGCCAATCCAGGATACGTGGTGAGCCCGCACTCAATCAAGGTTTCAAATTTTGGGGACTATCTCAAGATGCACCATTCTGACATGTGGTAGTTTGACAAGTCAAAAGGAGTGGGGAAGCAAACCATCGGAGGCAACTTAGAATTTTTGCCTCTTATGCTCAAAAGGGTTAAGATATCAAAAATGGCCCGCAAGCTTGATGGAAGAAAGGTCAAAGCTTGCTCCAGTCAATGGCGGAGGTGTGGGCCTTCAGAGTAAATTTGGAAAATTTTCCCTATGTGGGAAAAAGAGTTAAAAGTAAAAAAGGAAGTGTGGTTCTACTGGGACCCACATTGGAAACTTAAAGCGGAAGGGAGGAGCTGTGGGGAAAAAATTGAAAATATATCCTTTTTCCAAAAAGAGGGTCAAATGGAAAAAATTATCCATGTTTCCTTTTGGACCCACCTTAGGACACGTGTCAGGATCATTTCCCAAGGGTGGAGGTACAGAACAAAATGAGAAAATTTCCATTTCAACAAAAGTTGTAAAAAGTCGAGGGAAACCTTGGTCCTATTTTAAAAATTGAATCTTCCACGTGGATGGCCCAAATTCAAAGCTAAATATCAACGACAATGAGAGTTTGAATCTAATTTTACCCCATTTCTTGAAACACTCCTGGAAGTGTGATTATTCATGATTTGTTGGTATTTCCTACACACCAGGAAGAGAGGGGAGTTAATGTTGATATTTGAGTTTGGTGGGGAGATCTAGAAGATGTCTTTTGTAATTATAATGGTATTACTATCATGCTCGATCTGATTTTTCATTTTTCTTCTCCCAAGCATGCAAGGAGCCGATTTGACAAATTAGCGGTGGAAGTGGTTGGAAAATTGAAGGAGTGATCTAATAGAGGAAGGAGTTGAATGCATGAGATATTTGATGAGATGTGCCCCATCAAGCACCTGGTAACTTATTACAGATCTAATCCCATAAATCATGATCATGATAATGGCAAGCACTAGTGCACTTAATGTCTGGATTTTTGGAGGGAAAACTCGTTGTAAAATGTTATAACGGCACAAATTTTTCATGCAAATGGTTGGAGTGTTAGGGGTCGAGACTAAAATTTCTAGTATAAAAAGGCTTAACAAAGCCCATCATTTAGAGAAGTCATTTGAGAAGCTTGTATATCTCTTTTGTATTAAATCTGATCATGTCAAGGTGGTTGCGGGTGTATAGCCATTGACAAGCTTTGAGACTATTCTAGAAACTTTCCCTATTGATAGATTTAATCAAATTCGAGATTTTTGTGTTGTCTTGAGCAAAAAGTTTTTGTTTTATTTATGGGTGTATGCAAATAGTTTTTCTTGTTCTTGTTGCAATCTTGTATTAAAATATAATTCAATCACATAGACCTCAATCCTTGTGATAGTTTATTTTCATCTAGAATTTCATTTCTCAAAAGAGATTTCATCTGGGATTGGAATAAATGATTTAAAATAACTTTTCTTTCATCACATTCACAGAGATTTTTGTAAGCCTCTTGGTGTACCTTAGGCATATTTGACTTAGATCTTGTTTCTTTGTAGGATTTTCTAACTCAAGCCTTCATGATCGAATCCCAAAATTTGTGTGAAAAAGTGCTAATATAGGCCTCCATTGAAGCACATATTCTAGTTAACGAAAATTTTAGCTATTATGTGGCATTTTGTTGGTTTAACCTTGAATTTTGTAAGATTCCTCAAGGATCTCATGAATCATATTCATCTTGCCCCACCACCCACCAAAAATTTATTCAAAAACAACCAATCCTACCCCTACTACCCTTGTTTTTCATGTGTGTATGCGAATGCATAATCCCCATCACCAAAACATGTAGAACAAATCAGGGTCCCAAATTTCTTTAGTAACCTTTGCCTTCTTGTGAAAATATTTCCATGATCTGGAAGTGACAACTCGTGAGAGTAAGATTTGGTGTGTTTATCATATTTTCCAAAGGTCTTCTCTATAAAATTTATGCAAAAGAAGGATTTATCACTATTCTTCAGTAACAGAGGTTAAAAAATAGGCTCTCTTACCTTGGTTGAAAGGCATAACCTAAAATAGTTAGGATCAGATCACATTCTTTTAAGGTGCTACCCACTCCTTTCAAAACCTGAGTGCTAACAAGTCAGATAGATTTCTTTCCCAGCTACAAAATGACATACATGATTATTTATACATCATGTCAAATCCATGATGTTTCTCGGTCTTTAAAGGTGATTAAATTTGGGTACCAGCACAGTTCTGGCACCGTTGCTGAGGAATATAGTTTATACTTAGACCCTAGTGCTATGTGCAACTTTTCTAGTCTTTACAAATTTTTACACTAGCTTTCATTTGGTAAATTTGGGTAAAGAAAAGTTAGAATCTTTCCATTTCTAGTTTCTAGCATTGACAAACATTTGAAAGATCATATCTAGTGAATTTACACAACTAAGGTAGAAATCCTAGTGGCGACTCCTTGTTGATATGATTTTAATGAATACCAATGTTTTAACCTCTGTTATGTGAGTTTTGTTACTAAAATTTGCAAAGATGGAAGGAATAAGATCTTTCTTTGCTAGGGATCCTACTAGGACATTGTTTCTAGAGCTGGGAAAAGCAAAATTAGAAGGAAGAAAATCCGGGAGGTTGTGGGGAATCATTAGACAAGGATAGGGATCTCCATTGATGGAAGTGATTGGCTTATTATTAAAGACTACAATTCAATTGACTCTGAATCAGGTAGCCTCTTTGTGGAATTGAATTTTCCAGCTAGAGAAGGGCCTTCATTTGATATTGAAAGGTTTTCTTCACATTATGCACTTGTCTTTCCTGAGGTTGATACGGATTTCCAAGAGACAAGGCCTTTGGGGGATATCCATTTTGAAAATTATACTCATGTGTTCTAAGGACCGTCTGCACCTTATCAAGTTGTCACCCCTCTACGGTCACCTCCTCAAAATAGTATGGCACAGTCCCCACCTAGACCTCCATTTGTTGTAAACAATTTTGGAGCTATAAATTTTGTGGGAATGGCTGGTTATCCAAATGCAATTCCTCAAGATCTAAGGAACAAAATGCCAAAGTTCCAAGGGAACAATGCTATTACTTGTGATCAGCATCTAAATCTTTTTATTAATATGTTGGAATACTTTGAGATTGAACATGAAGATGTATATATAAAGTTGTTTATCCATACCTTGGAAGAGGATGCCAGGGGACTGGTATAAGGAATTTCTAGATAAATCTATTGATTCTTGGACTGAGATGAGTAATGCATTTAGATTGTAATATGGTGATAGAACTAACCCTATGTTTCTTTTGACAAATTTTGAAAACATAAAAAGAATCCTAATAAGTCAATATATAATTTCAACACAAGGTTTAATAAGACATTGAGGAGACTCCATGTTAAGATAATGGCTTGTGATGAGTCATGTTTGATCAAATATTTTGATGCATTTGATAAAAGGGTTGCATATTACTTAAGAGACAAGAACCTAAAAAAATTGAGGCAAGCCTTCACCATGGCTCTACAAATAGAGAACAACATAAAGGAAATTGGAAATCCTCTAAAAAAGGATGGTGTAAAATTGATTAACCTAGAAAAACATCAAACAAATAAAGTTGTTGATTTGGATGAGGTTGTGAAAACTTTGGCAGGGGCTATCAAAGAAATTTCATACAAACTAGCCCAGGCTGAGAAGCGAATTGGGTAGAGCTCACAAGGTCAACACAAGAAACGGAGCCAAGATAGGTTTACAAATCACCAAAGATGTGATGACAGAGGCAAAGGACCTGTTGGATTTTGAAATAGGCACCCCTAAGGATGGGAAAATAGAATGGTGCCGACCCTTTTGGTCGCAAGGGTTACATATGTGGAGGAAACAAATGTAATTGATTGGTGTGACAAATGTTTCATGCCCCAAGATCCTTGTGAAGATTATCACCAAGAAGAAGAAGAAGCTAATGATAATGATGATGTTGTCTACATGATGGGTTTCTCCAAAAGCTCATAATAAGGGGCAACTTCAATCGAGGTGATAATTTCTCGGATCTATTACCACTTTTTGGGACTATATTCATAGGGTACCTATTCTTCCTCCATCTCATATTTAGAAGTAGATAATCTATAGGATTTTGAATTACCCAATAATGTATTCGAATATTTAAGGGATTTAATGATAAAGAAGTATGATGGAGGAATTCCATCTGAGGAGGATAGACAGTTACTAATGAATGTTGTTGTTGCTCAAGAGAAGGAATATAACACAATAAGTAAGGTTCTCAAAGGGACAACACCTCAAGCCAATCCAAAATATCCCTTACTTTTAAACATTCCTAAAGAGGCTCCTAAGAAAGAGGCATATACCAAAAGCCCTCAAGTTCTAAAAAAAATCATATCCCTCCTCATGCCCAAGTTATCAAAAATCATGTACCACCTAATGAGTGTGCTAGATTTCCTTCCAATACCACCTTGCCAAGGAATGTCCCATATGATATTTCCCAATTTTTAAGTCAAATCAAAGTCTCTATTCTAATTGTTGAGTTGTTTAGGATTTATGAGCACAAAAAGAGAGCATTTGAATACTTGGGATTGAAAGAAGAGAAGACCGCCCTAGGCAAAAATGTAAATCTTGTGGAGACTTCTATAATCATTCAGAATTAGAAACACCACCATCATTGAAGGAACTAGGTGAACCGCCTAAGGTCTATTTTGGACATCCTTGGTGGACTCTCGGATGAATGTGGATCCATTATTCACCACTTTGATCATTAAGAGTAGACTTCGCACAACTACATGTTTGACTGGGGTATCATGTAATGTCATGCCTCCGAAATTTATGAGCAAGTTGAATATCAAAGTAACAACATCATATGGGAAGTGCACTTCCATGGATTCTAGAGAAGTGCCAGTAGTGGGATGTGTGAAGGGTTTGATGGTGCAGCTTGTATCTTTACCTGTAAAAATTTAAAACTTGATGTTGTCATTGTTGACTAACCAACCATGTAAGGTATGTTACTATCAAGAAAATGGGTTGCTAGTGTTGGTGGGAGTGTCCAAATGGATATGTCCTATACCACCTTTCCAAATGAAGGAAGCCTTGTCAGGTTGTATGGAGAAAATTAAATTTTGCATCTTATTGAGGAACCCTACAATGCATCCTATGAATTATTATACACAAATGTTGATGTTGGCAACTTTATGGGATTTGTTGATGGAAAGGAGCAAAAGACTGAGGAATGCAAGTGTCTTGAACAAGAGGGATCTCCCTGGACTTTATTGTTTGATGGAGGTTGCTCCAAGTTTTCGAATGGTGCTGGTGTTGTTATACATTCTCTGGTCGAGAAAAATTTGTTTTTTCCTTCAAATCAACTTTGAGTGCACCAACAACATTGCTAAGTATGAGGATCTCGCTTGTTAGTTTTAATAATTTCTTGGAAATATGGTTTCAAGGACGTCATTTTCAAAGGAGACTCAGAATTAATTATAAAACAAGTCAAAAAACTTTATGCCACAAAGAATCAAGTGAATGAAATAGTATAAACATGCAATTTGGGATCTTATTGGGATGTTTGATTCATTCAACATAGTGCATCATGATAGGAAATTCAATGATTTGGTAGACAAGCTTTACAAAGTGTTGGGGTCTTGTTTTGACAATTGTATAGTGTCCCCATATTATGAATATGAGGTTGAGGTGTTGACAAGAAATTCTGTCCCTGACAACATTAAACATTGGAAGGTTTTTGATGATGGTGCTCAGATCAAAAGATTTATGTAAACCAAGGGAGAGTTTGCTAATCAATGCATTGATTTGGAACCAATGGTGTGTACAATATAAGGGAAGGAAACCTTGTTTGGCAAGGGCATCATCCAGCTAAAAACCAATACCATTCCTAGAGGACTAGTTTCTCTTGAGTCCAATTTTGATAATTTTGATCGCATTGTTAACAAATGCATGACAGCCTCAAGGGATATTGAGGAGCCTGACCTTGGCACAAAGGAGAAGCCAAGGAAAATTTTGTCAAAGGCGGCAATCATAGCAAGGAGGAGAAGCAATCATACATCCAATTGTTGAATAAATACCAAGATTGCATGGCTTGGCCCTATTCGAACTAAAAGCATACAAAGAGGACTGTTTTAGGATGGCATTCTGTTGTATATATCTTTCCCCCGGGTAGATATAGAAAAGCAGAAGAATATGGAAATCAAAGAAACTCAAAGCCCGATGTTCAACATGCCAAAAGTCACACCCATGGCACGGAGTTAAGGGCGTACAACAAGAGGTGTCGACATGAAAATAGATGCACCCATGGTGCAGGTAAGAAGATGTCGACATGCCAAAAGTCGCGCCCATGGTGCAGGTTAAGGGCACACAATAAGAGATGTTGACATGAAAATGGATGCGCCCATGGCATGGTGTAGATGGTGCACATAAGAGAGTGTCGAAGAAAATATGGATGCGTCTATGGCACACGTAAGAGGGTGTAGACATGAAAATGGATGTGCCCATGGCGCAGGTAAGAAGATATCGACATGCCAAAAGTCGCACCCATGGCGCAGGTTAACGGCGCACAGCAAGAGGTGTCGACATGAAAATGGATGCGCCCATGAAACAGGTAAGAAGTTTCAACAAGGGAAAATTCACACCCAAGGTATTGGTAAAGGGCGCACAACACGGAGTGTCAACAAGGGAAAATTCGTGCCCAAGGCGTAGGTAAAGGGCGCACAACACAGAGTGTCGACAAGGGAAAATTTGTACCCAAGAGGTGTAGGTAAGTGGAACACATAAAGAGATGTCAACAACGAAATGGATGTGCCCTAGCATAGGTAAGTGGCGCACATAAAGAGATGTCAACATGGAAAGCAGATGCGCCCTGGTGTAGGTAAGTGGCGCACATAAAGAGATGTCGACATGGAAATGGATGTGCCCTGCACACATACTGAGAGATGCCGATATGGAAATGGATGCACCCTAGCATAGGTAAGTGGTGCACATAAAGGATTTCGACACAAATATGGATGCACCTATGGCACATCTTCAGGAGGCGCAACATTTTGAGCATTGACAGGAAGCAAACCCTGGCGCAAATATTCAGATGGCCATAACTTTTCACAGGGAGCTCGGATTCATGCAAGGTTAGAATTTTCGGAAAGCTTACAAGGTCCTCTGTCTAACTACGACTGGGTATATTTAATTGGGTGGAAAAAGTTCTTAAAAATTCAAAATACAGTTCGCCACTTTTTGGGTTTGCTAGGGTTCTCACCTACCGCCATAATGAGATGAATTAAATGCAACCTAGAGGTGGTTGGGGTAGGTTTGGAATTCCTCTCTCTTTCTCTCTCATTATTCATATAAATTGTAAGGAGGGGATTCTTTCTAAACGTTGGACAGTCTTGTTTTTCCCCTCCCTTATCCTCTTTTCGTAGGTGGATTTTCTGGAGTTGAAACCTCCCATCTAAAACTATGTAATGCAACTTTGCCTTTGGAATTTTGTAGTGTATTGTATCAATCTTTGGAGCAAATAATGCATGTCCATGGATGATTTTTAACCTCTCTCTGTGTTCATTTTTCATCCTTTTGATCCTTCATTGCAATTTGGTTATCTATGCATGATCTTGCATTACATTTTATTGGTTTTTGTTTATTGGCAAGATAGGTGTTCTTCATTCCTCGGTGCGTCGGCCACTTTGTTAGTTTAGGTTTTGTTTTTATGCATCTTCTTACCCCTGTCTCCTTGGAAAGTTAGATAAGGTTTTGAGTAAAACCCTCTACATTTTTATGTGTGCATCTCGAATAGAGGAATAGGAACCGTCCTTCATCCGGAGAGCTTTTTCTATTTTGCAAGGTCCCACACTTGGGAAAAGCTCCATGTTATGCAATCACACCGAGAGTCTCAACCCATCGAGTTACGTAGACATTGGGGTTCTATGATTTTCCATCAACAATTCCCTTGGAGTATAATGCAAAGGAATTCAAGTAGAAATAGAGGCCAATCAACCCACTCTTATCTCTCAATATGTAGGAGGAAATGAAGAAGATGAGAAATGGAGGGATTATTCAAACCTAGTACCAATAAGAAAGAAGAATGGTGATATCAAGTTATGTGTGGACTTCAAGAATCTGAACAGATCATCAATGAAGGATAATTATCCTTTACCAAATATGGATAACATGCTATACTTAGTGACTAGGTCTTTTTTACTCTCTACCTTGGATGGTTTCTCTAGTTATAACCAAGTTGTGGTGAAGGAATCAGAAAGGATCAAAATATCCTTTACTACTCCTTGGGGAACATATGTGTATGTCAGGATGCCCTTTGATATGATGAATGTTGTAGCCACCTTCCAAAGAGAAATGGCTGTTGCTTTTGCTGGTTACATCAATGAGTTTATTGCTATCTAGCAGGATAATATGACTATGTTTTCTAGAAAGAGAAGTGACCACTTGCTGCACTTAGAGAAGATGCTGATAAGATGTATAGAATATGGCATCTCACTCAATGCAAAGAAGTTCCATTTTTTATTGTCAGACAAGGAAAATTGGCTTGGTCACGTTATGTCACAAGGAGTGATGATTGATCTAGAAAGAGTAGAGGCCATCATCAAGGTCCAAATCCCAAGAACCAAGAAGGGAATTTAGTCCTTCTTTGGGTAGATAAATTTCATCAGAAGATTCATATCAAACTTTTCTGAATTGACCATTCCAATCACTTCCATGTTGAAGAAATCTGGGTCATTAAATGGGAGGAGGCTTCCATCCAAACCTTTAGTGGAATCAAGGAGGCATTAAAACATTCCCATTTTTAGCAGATCCAGATTATATGAAGCCTTTCCAAGCTGTTTTCCTTTGCTCGAGAGAATAGTATTGCTTCGTCATCTGCAAAGAAAAGGATGATGAAGGGGCCGAGAGGCCAATTACCTTTTCGAGTAAGGCCTTGCAGGGGTTGAGCTGAAGTAAACTATCATGGAAAAGTAGGCTTCCTTGGTAAAATAAACAAAGGTTTTTAGACCTTACATTCTAAGTTCTAAAGTGGTTTCTTATGTTCTCCACACCATGGTGAAGGACATCTTGTCATAGGTGGAGGTCTCCAGGAAAATATGCAGGTCGGTGAACAAGTTGCAAGAATATGATATGGATATCCAAACCACGAATTTAGTGAGGGGTTTGGGCTTGGCTAAGCTTATTGCTAAGAGAAACTTGAAAACTATTGAGGTAAATGAGGTAGAAGAAGAAAGGGAAGGTGTTTTTGAAATGTTGATGAGTCCTAAGTGGTACAAAGGTCTAATTTTCTATCTTAGACACTTATCCTACCTTGAGTATTTAAGTAAGAACCAAAAAATAGCTCTTACATTGGATTCTGATAAATATGTCATCACTGATTATGGGATAGCTTGAAAGAACCTAGAGGGTGTCCTCTTAAGGTGCATTATTGAAGCAAAATCCCCCAAGATAATTGTTGATCTCCATGGAGGAATTTGTGGAGGGCATTTTTCTGCAAGAGTCACAACACACATAATCTTGAAAGTTGGTTATTGGTGGCTTACTCTCTTCAGGGATAAAAACCTTTTGGTTAGAAGATCTAAGAGTTGCTAGCGCTTCTCTAGAAGATTGAAAGCATCAGGCTCCTTCATTTACAACTTGTATCAATTGAAGCTTCATTCAAGCAATGGGAAATGGATTTCATTAGTGAGATTTTAGACCCTTCAAGTGCTGGCCATAAGTGGATTCTTATAGCCACCGATTATTTCACCAAGTGGGTGGAAGCAATCCCCACCAAAAGAGCAACACACCAAATTGTCATGGATTTTCTGTTGAACCATATCATCTACAGGTTTGAGGTGCGGTAAATATTGTTGCTGAATATGCCATGAGCTTTAGAGATAAACCTTTGATGGCAATGTGCAAGGAGTATGGGATCAACTTGATATATGCCTCCAATTACAATCCCCAAGGAAATAGAAAAGTTGAGTCCAATAACAAAAACTTGCTGAAGATTATCAAAAGAACCTTAGAGCTAAACAAGAGAAAGTGGGGTGAACAGTTGAAGTTTTTGTTTGGGTAGATAGGATCACTGCTAAAAGAGCCACTGGAAAGAGTCCATTTGAGTTAGTGTATGGAACTCAGTCCCCGCTTCTTTGTATATGCAATTATCCTCATATAAGTTCATTCAAAAATAGGAGGATCAAGGGGTAGGTCCCTATGATGCTCGCATTAACCAGATTTTTGAACTTGATGAAGAGAGGAGGGCATCCCACCAGAGGCATGTAAAGTTCAGAGCAAGGCTAAAGAAGTTATTTGACAAGAAGGTCACTCCTAGGGCCTTCAATGTTGGATATCTTGTGCTGCTATGGGATAGAAGACATGAAGATAAGGGAAAGAATGGAAAGTTTGACTCATTATGGATGGGCCCTTACTCCATTGATATTAGGATTGGTGAGCATACCTTCTTCCTCAAGGACTTAGATGGTGAACTGCTCGAATTTCCTATTAATGGCAGGAATTTGAAGAATTTCTTGGATTGATTCCCTTGAATCAAGGCAAAAATATTGTGTACAATGTATAGTTTTTTGTTTATCTCTTCTTTTTTTTTGTGTTTTTGTTTGTTCTGGTCCTCGGTGACCTGTTTTTGTTGGTTTCTCTGTTTCATTTTTGGAGATGGATTTGTTTCTCTACTTAAAATTGACTATGTTGCCCAATGGATATTTTTGGCACTTGGTCTACCTTTGTTCTTGTGGCACTCACGGGGAGTTCCCATCATTGAGTTTGAGTAGATGTTGGTGCTCAAAATAGTCTCACCCCAATTTACCTTTGAAAATCTATTGATTTACAACCTTTGTCACTTTATTTTTCCCTGTGTTGTGCCTAGTTAATCTTTGTTGCCATTTTTAATTAGTTCATGGGTCATTGATCAATTATGGGTCCATGGTTTTCTCCTTGTTTCCTTCTTCCTCCAGAAAAGGACTATAATTTGGGTCTCCTGTTCTTTGTTCATCTAAAAACTTAGGTTCTCCCATATTTTGCATTCTCCATGGTCGAGATTTGTTTTCTTTGTCATTTCGCCTAAAATACTTGAAGAAAAATGAATGGATGTGTCTCTAATAGATGTATTTGAGGCTTGTAACATTTCTAAAATCTTTTTCCTTGGAGAAATTTTTATTTTCGGGCTCAAATGACCATTTTTCTACATTTTACGGTTTGACGGGTGTTTCCCCCAGTAAAATTTACATCCTTGCATCGGTAAGGGACGTGGCACCTTTTCGTTTGACGTGACTCAACTGGGCACTTAAAAATTTCTATGAATCACCTCAACTTAAAAATGTGTCCATGTGGAGGAACGATGCTCATTTGAAGATCTAATTTTTGGTTTGGCCTTGGAGTAGTGCGGGAGGACATGTGGAGGTTTCCACTACTTTTCCAGGACTTAGATAAATTTTATGTAGCTAAATTGCTTTGGCAGAGAACAAGGACACATGGTGAGCCCGCACTTGCTCCGAGTGTTTTAAAAAAATGCCAAGATGACACTTGGAGGCCTCGACTCACTTTGTATTTTACTTGGAATTTTCAACGGCCAAAGGAGACCGGCTGGAGCATGACACTTGGCACCTTCGCTGAACTTCGATCCTTTAAACAATTTTTTCTAGGCCGGGACACGTGTTGAGCACATGCCCACTCAAGGTATCAACTTTGGGGACTATCTAAAGATGCACCATTGTGACACGTGCGGTTTGACAAGTCAAAAGGAGTGGGGAAGCGGACCACTGGAGGAAACTTATAATTTTTGTCTCTTATGCTAAAAAGGGTTAAGATATCAAAAATGGCCCGCAAAATTGATGAAAGAAAGGTAAAAGCTTGCTCTAGTCAATGGCGAGATGTGTGGGCCTTCGTAGGAAATTTGGAAATTTTTCCATTTGTGGGAAAAATAGTTAAAATTAAAAAAGGAAGCATGGTTCGGCTGGGACCCACATTGGAAACTTGAAGTGGAAGGGTGGAGCTGCGGGGAAATATTGGAAAAAAAAACCTTTTTCCAAAAAGAGGGTTAAATGACAAAATTTATCCAAAGTTCCTTTGGGACCCACCTCAACACACGTTTTAGGCTCGTTTCCCAAGGGCGGAGGTGTGGAACAAAATGTGAAATTTTTCCATTTCTCCAAAAGTTGTAAAAAGTCAGATGGAACCCTTGGGCCTGTTTTAAAAATTTAATCTTCCATGTGGATGGCCCAAATTCAAAGGTAAATATCAATGACAGCTAAGAGTTTGAATCTGATTTTCCCTCCATTTTACTAAAACACGCCTAGAAGTGTGAGTCTTCATGATTTCTTTGTATTTCCTAAACGCTAGGTAGATAGGGGACTTAATGTTGATATCTAAGTTTGGTGGGGAAATCTTGAATATGTCTTTCATCATTAAAATTGTCTGCCTATTGTGCTCGATTGGATTTTCCATTTTTCTTCTCCAAAGCACACACGGAGCTAGATTTGATAGATTATGGGTGGAATTGGTTAGAAAATTTAAGGAGTGATCTACCTGAGGAAGGAGTTGAATGCGGGAGATATTAGATGAGATCTCTCCCATCAAGCACCTGGTAACTTTTTATAGATCTGATCTAAGAAATCGTGAACCTGATCATGGCAAGCACTAGTGCACTCAATGTTTAGGTTTTTGGGGAGAAAAATCTATTGTAAAATGTTATAAATGGCACAAAATTTTCGTGCAAATGGGTGGAGTGTTAGGGGCTGGGACTGAATTTTCTAGTAGAAAAAGCATAGAGAGGGCCCATCATTTTGAGAATCCATTTGAGAAGATTTTATATCTCTTTTTATTAAATATGATCATGTCAATGTGGTTGTAGGTGTACAACCATTGATAAGCTCTGAGATTGTTCTAGAAACTTTCCCTATTTGATAGATTTAATTAAATTCAAGTTATTCTGTGTTGTCTTGAGAAAAATGTGTTTTTTTATTTATAAGTGTACGCAAAGTAGTTTTTCTTATTTCTATTATAATCTTGTATTAAAATCTGATTCACTCACACAGGCCTCAATCCTTTTAACAGTTTAGTGCCATCTAAAATTTTCATTTCTCATAAGATATTTCATCTAGGATTGGAATAAATGATTTAAAATCACTTTTATTTCATCTATTGATAGAGATTTTTGTAAGCCTCTTAGTTTACCTTAAGCATGATGTCACTTAGATCTTGATACTTTGTTGGATTTTCTAACTTGAGCCTTCATGATATACTCTCAAAGCTTGTGTGAGTAAGTGCTAATATGGGCCTCTATTGAAGCACATATTCTAGATAAAGAAAATTTTTAGCTATTTTGTGGTATTATATTTGATTAACCTTTGATTTTGTAAGTTTCCTCAAGTATCCGGTGAATCAAGTTCATCCCGCCCGACTCCCACCAAAAATTTATTGAAAAACAACCAATCCTACCCCTACTACCCCTGTTTGTCATGTGTGTATGCCAATGCATAATCCCCATCACTGAAACATGTAGAAGACAATCAGCGTCCCAAATGTCTTGAAGAACCTTTTCCTTGTTGTAAAAATATCTCCATGATTTGGAAGTGACAACTAGTGAGAGTCATATTTGGTTTGTTGATCATATTTTCCAAAGGTCTTATCTATAAAATTTGTGCAAAAGAAGGATTTGTCATTTTTCTTCAAGAACAAAGGTTACAAAATAGGTTCTCTTTCCTTGGTTCATAGGCACAACCTAAAGTAGTTAAGATCAGATCACATACTTTTAAGGTGCTACCCACTCCTTTCAAAACCTTAGTGCTAACAATTCACATAAATTGCTTCCTCGACTACAAAACGACATACATGATTATCTATCTCAAGTGTCCTGTCAAATCCATGATGTTGATCGGTCTTTGAAGGAGATTAAATTTGGGTACCAACACTCTCTAAAAGGTGTCTGAATTATTTTTAAAAATTCAATAAAATTTAAATGGTAGAAATGGGCAGCCATGCCAAGTCCCTTTCCCTACACCCTCCCTCCCCATCTGTGTCAAATCAAGAAATTTTTTTCAGTTTTATATCTCACTAAATTGCATTGGTATTTTTAATGCTAGACACCCCAACCATTGCCATAAATTTCCTACCTAGGCATTGATTTTTGGAAGAAAATGAAATTTTTCTCTCCTACAACTTGTCCACCTTAACAACACATCTCCTAGCCTGTGCACAAATGTATACTATGGAACAAGGTGTGGACATCTATCAAAGAAAATTTTATCGAGATATTGTAGTTTCTAGTGCCACAAAGTAGACATATATACAAAGTATGGATGCCTATAAAAATCACATAGAATTTTCTAAAATTTCTCCAAAATGTTTGTTCCACTAGGAATTGATGACTTCTCATTGCACACAAAAAGGTTCTATTGAAACATATTTAGAAGTTTATATATTAAAGAAATAAGGTCTTTATTTTGATGTTAATTGCCTTGTATTCTTGCATGATTCACGACATATAGCAACAATGGGTACAAATTATAAAAAAAAGGTTTGGACCACTTCTTCTTGCTGTTGTTTTGTAATATTTTTAGAACATATAAATGCGGTGACTTTGTTCATTTTTTTTTCCAAAAATTATGTGATTCTTAGTGCATTTCTTGATGAGAAAGTGTTTACTTTGGACATGTTTCTCCATATAAATGTTTTTACTTTTTCAAATTTGAATCCTAAAGAGTTTGTTTCCTTAGTAGCATACCCAAGTGGTGAAGTAATTTGTGCTAGTACCCGGATTCTTATGAGATTTTTGTAAGTTAAATGAAGAGAGAGGGTGGATTTAGGATGTAATGGGTGGTCACAAATGACTTGTACACATATTCGTATTTTCACTAACTAATACAATTCTAGCTTCATTCTCATGGGACAAAACTATTAGGTTGTGGTATATTTTTATGAGTAAAGGCATAGTAGAGAAATTTCCACATAACTATGATGTTCTTACCGTTACATATCACCCTGACGGAAAGCATATTGTATATAGTACACTAGATGGTCAAATTCATTTTTGGGACCTAATCGAAGGTCAACTTTTGTGGACTATTGAAGGTTAGAGAGACATTGTAGGAGGAAGACTAATGGGTGATTGTAGGACAAAAATAACTTAAGTTCAGGGAAGTGTTTCACTAACTTATGCTACTCTACTGATGGTAGCTATATTATTGTTGTAGGCAATAGCATTAGAACACAATTTTACAACTATTAGAGTGATTTTGGGAGGTTCTTGACCAAAATCCAAATCCATTATCTGCATCCTCCTTCCCTGTGCCACACAAAAGGGGAAAACTTTTGATTAGAGTACACACCTCCATATTTCCTAATGTTAATGCCCTTATGATATATGCATGGGTTTATTTCCTTTGAAGGTGGCCAATCTGCTCTACTAACATCCCCCTCAAGTTGTGCTAAAATGAAATCCTTGGGAACCGGTATAGACCCATCATAATAAATTGAATAATATTTCTATCGATACTCAAGTTACCAATTTCTAGTAGATTTAGTATAGAGTACAAATATCCACAAGCATGAAAGAGTGTATAAATCATAGACATATGGTTGAGTGGTGGATTCAACGAATTGTCATTGCAAGCCACCCGGATTCCCCCACTTCACTCATCATTCTCAGGCATGGTCTCCCTTACCTTTTCTTTCATATTTTTCATAATTTGGATTCATCATTTGTAATATTATAGAAACGTTAAGCCACTTGATAATCCTATAAATGGATATGTAACCAAATTTAAATAGTGTAAAGAAATAAAAATTCAACTTGTGATTCATGAAACTATTTTTAAATTTAAACAGTAAATGTGGCACCTACCATAACCTTATACGATTATATTAGTGTATATGAATTAAGTACTTGTATCTTCTAGTATCAATGAGATTTAGATGATGTCGTCAAATCAAAACACCTTTTTTCCTACCTTGCAAAGTTCTAAAAGTGCAAATTCCTTGCAAAACAAGAGTCTAAGCCCCGTAAAAGAGTTGTCAAATGTTGTATGTGTTCCTTTTTAATTAGAGAGTTGTGTCAAGCATTAGTTTGACCTCGTGTGAATTTTTACACTCTTTTCACCGCTTCTCTAGGAGTCCCCCGTTGCTCAATTTGCACTTTGATTGAACTTTAAAAACTTAAACATTGGCTTTCGTTTTGCCCCACCATTTGAACCATGATTAAAAAAATCTTTATCCACCTTTGCAAGTCACTATTAGTTTTTCTATAAAAAATCCAGGAACCTTAAATTTTGGGAAAACTCCCATTCTAGATAGTTTGGAAAAGGAATTATGTATGCCTCTGCTCACAATTGGACTAGGTCAAACTAGACCAATTACAACCGGTGGGTTAAGAAAAAGTATCGCCATTTGAAAAGCTGTGTTCCATTTATGAATTCTTGGTGTATATGATGACATGTATAAATGTACATGTTGTGTGTTTACCCATCGAGAAGACAACATTTGAAAGTGGTTTCTTATCCTCCGGTCCTATATTGAACATTTTTGTAACTAAGGAGAAAATGTAAGAGGAAAGTCGTAGGACCTTCAAAGTTTGAAGCACCATGGAAACTTGTTGAAAATTGTGAATGATTGTTTGGGACTCTGTATTGTGGCTTGTAATGTGCAATTTTAATTTTGGGAAAATAGTGATCCTCTCTCTTTCTATCTCTTTCTCTCTCCTTGGCTACAAAATGATGTGAATTGAAATGAAATGAATACATGTCTCTAAACCTTCTGTTTCGAATGCAAATCATAATTATTATTATATGTAAATGGGAAACTAAAAACATTAATTATGCTAGATCTAGGTGGATGACATGCCAGTGATTTATTTTTGGTTTTATTATCACACGTTTTTTAGGATGCAAGTAAGATGGTGAAACAACATGGGTGATTCATTGTATATTGTTATAATTTTATGTATGTAAATAGAAGGAAATTTTTATGTATTGTTATGTTACAGTAAAGTTAGTTATTTAAATTTGGAAATATGAATGAGATGCTAGTTTTAGAGGTGCTTTGGGAAATGTGCATGTAACTAAAGGTGTTCTTTTGATTCATATTTACATATGGGAAAAAGAGGGTTGGATATATATATGTTAAATGAAACTGTAGAGGAAATTCCAACATTTGCGAAGTATGAAAAGGTTTATAATTGAAGTTCTGTAATATTTTAGATGTCAAGGTTTAAGGGGATGTTCATCCACACATGAGTGTTATTTTGATCCTCAAATTTTGTATTGTAAAAGTTGGATATATATGTTAAATTAATTTGAATTTAAAATATTGTAGTGCATTTACAATGTTCAATAGATGATTAATTAATTAGTGTGTTGTATTCTTACCTTGTAAATGTAATAAAGAGATCTAAACGAAACACTCAACCCTAGTATAAGACTCATGTATAAATATATTTCTGTGTGAATCCTTTTTCTTTGTGGAAAAGTAAAACCTTAGGATAATATTCAATCGCTACACTTGATGTCACCTTTTGGCTTAATTAAATAAGATCCCTAGTTTGAATTATCATCATAGTCAGTATGTCTAGAGACATCGTTGTAAACTCGATGGTTAGGAGCGACATGGCCAAACTATTTCGGTGTAAACCGAGTAAACACTTGCTTAGTATCCTAATGAACTACCAAGTCTCAAGAAGTTAGATATATAAATTAACTTCATTATGGAATGAATTCCTTATGGGATCAAGACATCACAATGGACCTAGTGAAATAGTTCTGCTATGACTTAAACTCTTATTAATGATCTTTTTAGTTCCTCCTAGATAAATGTGTTATCTTGGTTTACTAACAACATAACACCTTGGTCTTACATGAATATTTTTAGCATAAATAGGTACTCTCATCTTAAAATCATTTATATTTGGGGTGTACATCCTTAGGTGTAATTGGAATTAAACCAAGCCTTGGATAACTACAGGATTAAATTTTGGGTAGAAAATGGTAGCTAAATCCTTACAAATGAAATTCATTTAAATTATGTTGACTTCAGAGAACCCATGAAGCTAGGGACAAGGTCTCATAATCCATTGTTATGCCCTTTTATGACATTAAGAATAAAATAAATTTGACATGGGATATTACCTTGAACATAAATCACCTATGGCTCATGTTTAGTTTATAATGCTTCCAAACATGTACTTCTTCAATATGTTAGACGTGGACTTCCGTAACTCTTTTGTTATTAAACAATGCTAATAATGATACCATAGTACGATGTAAGAGTAAAGCATATAAGAATAAAATGAGATTTGAGGTTAGGAATAATGTCACTTTTACAGTCCTTATAATTCAATTAAACATTTTCATGTGTTACAAACAATATGAATTTCCCTTAGTGTGATAAAACTTTGAGAAGACAAAAGATATATATAAATCTAAACACAATTTCTTTATGTGTAAATGTTGAATGGATTCAACATTTTATTGAACTATACTAAATATGTTAAGGAAATAATGATACCATGGTCGAAGAATGTTTATGGGGAAAAGGTATCTTGAATCTAACCCCCTCCCTTAAATCTTAAGATTTATTTATTGTCATCACGTCAGATTCACTTGTAAAGCAAGGGTAAACTTTAAACATTGAATAAACATTTGAGAAGCATATTATTAGCATAAGAATGAGAGAATTAAGAACTTTTTATGCAATTTGAAATATGCCAAATAATTATGTAAGCTATGAAGATTTTTGTAAGAGATAAAGAGCCAACTTAAATGATCGAACTGTAAGTTTAATGTTTAATTAATTTAAGAATCTCTAGGTGGAAAAAGGAAAAAATTATCCTTGCATAGTTATGTTCTTGGAATTGTTATCCAAAATTCACCCTTGAGGTAAATTTTGATAACATTCATCAGATTCTTGAGTCCCAAGCAAGTACATTGATTCAATGCCCAAAATCATGTTTTTGGAGCCCCTTTGACTTCTCTCTAACTCTCCAATCTAAGAAAAAATCCGGTGAGTTAGAAAAAATCAAAAAAATCAAAAAATGGGGTCACAGGCTTGTTTTAATACATTGCGGGTCTGAAGGCTGCGGGTCATACTAGTGCGGGTCGTACCAAGGTTCATCATACCAAGTTTATGGCTGAAATACAAAGGAATCGGTAAATTTGGAACTTTTTGTCCCAGGTGGTTTGCGGGACAGTTGGGATGTCGGGACGCGCAAAGCCGAAATGGCCGCAAGTAATGAAAATCATAAAGGAATTTTTTTGGTTCTACACGACCGGGATAGCTGGGGCAAAAGTATGTGCAGGATGTGAATCATCCGATTTTACGCAAGTTGGTCTATTACAGGTAGCGCGGAGATTTTCATCCGAGACAGTCGGGATGAAAGTACACGTGGGACATGAAAAGGTGAAAAGGCCGTAAAAGGAGTAAAGGAAGCCCGAATCAGCCAATGTGGAAGAATGTGTCTAGGACAGCTAGGACACGTGGAACTGATTTTTCCGCAATGCCTGTAAATCAAAGTAAAAAGTCAAAGTTTAACCCCGGAACTTCAAACAGCCATAACTTTCGACTCCGAGCTCTGAATTTCATAAAATTGGAATTTTTGGAATGATCATGACATCCTCTTAATTTTAATGAGGGTAGATATATTTAAATAAAAGAAACATATTTGGATCAAGATAGTTAATGCTCATTCCCGTCAAAGGATAGAAAACGCCTGCAAGACCAAAAATAACTACTTGCACTCAGAAGGCCATAACTTTTGCATTTCTCAACGAAATCACACAAAATTAATACCATTGGAATTGTGGCTCTGAGTCCAATGCACATCAAAAATAAATTATGGATTTTATGAGAAATCAATGGGAATTTTTCATAAAATGTGGTCGGGTCCATGATAGTGTTTTATTTGGTAGTTGGGAGTGCAATTAAGAGGCATGGTCATCATTCATTCCCTTCTACAGCACCTAGGACAGTATGGGGAGCCTTTTGAAACTAACACACAATCATTTAACTCCATTTAGTTCCTCTTACAAGTGTTTGAAGGATAGATTTCGGGATTTCCATTTTCCCCTTCTCTCTCTTCTCATTTTCCTATAAATTGGAGTGTTGGGCTCATTGTAAGGGGAGGTAGTTTTGTAGAAAAGCTCTGAAAAATTTTCTTTGTGAAGCCAATGTGCTATAGGCCATTATTTTGGACTCCTTGCATGGTGATCTAGGCCCTTATCTTGTAAATGCATTGAACTGTGCATATCATGAAGTAATAAAATATAAGTTTGTGGATGCATCTTCCCCTGTTGTGTTTTCTTGCATTCTTCTTGCCCCTTCAACCTTGATCACAAGTGTATTATGTCTATCCTTATGCTCTTGCAAGGATCTATTATTATTTTGCATGTATGAAACACTGTTGTGAGTGCATTTTTAGATTGTGGAGAACCATAATCACCCCTTCTAGAATGCACTTTACTCCTAGTTTTCACACATTGGAAGACTACTCTAACACCCTCCTTTTACGATGTATCACCGCTTTAGTGTAGGCTTTCATTTTATGCATTCTCTCCTTGGTCCCTTAGGAAGTTAGATAAGAAAAGTTAGTTTACCTGTAGACAAGAAATCATGGTAGGTGGTTTAGGAGCAAGAAATAACTTTCTCGGAGATCTATCTCAAGTAGCAAGTCCCACAGCTTGGAGATAGTACCCATGTTATCCAATCACACCGTGAGTTCAAGTATATGTACTTGTGTAAATATAAGGGTGCTATGATTTGGTGATAATAGGAATGTTAATCATAACTCTATTGTAATCAAGGTGATTATGTGTGTGGGATTTCCAATCCTTGGGTCCTATTAATGCGTAATCACAACACCCCTGAATGTCTGCAACTTGATGGATTGAAACTATCAGTGTGATTACATAACATGGAGCTTTTCCCAAAGTGTGGGAATTTATAATCGAGAAAGCTCTCCAGATTAATGATGGTTCTTATTCCTCTGTTCAAATGCACACATTCAAATTGTAGAGGATCTATCCTAAAATCTACTCTAGCTCGAGAAGGATACATTGTTAAGGAGATGTAATAAATTAAACCTAATCTAACAAAGGTGATGCACCAAAGGAATGCTTTGAATAATTATTTTTCCATTACACACAGAACATTAAAATGTAATATAACTACCATGCACAGATAACCAATACTACAATGAGAGATCAGATGAGGGAAATGAACATAATAGAGGGTTGAAATCATCCACAAACTTATTTTATTTCTCCGAAGATTGATACAGTGTATTACAAAGGCTAAGAAGCAAGATTGCATTTACTATTTACATGGGAGGTTTGAACTCAAAAAATTTACTTGTAGACAACAGAAGAAGGGAGGGTACAGAGCCCAATTGTCCAACATTGAAAAATGCCACTCCTTACAATATATAGGAATAATGAGAAAAGAAAGAGAGAAGAATTCAAATTTTAGTTTCAACCACCCCAAAAATGCATTGAATTTTCCTGCAATAGTGATGGGTGCCATGACAAAACCCATACCTCCATGTACTATGCCTTCTTTGGGAAAGAAGGAAGCCCATACCTTCATTATTATGGTAGGTGAGAAACTTGGGACACCATAAAAATGGTGAACTGTATTTTTATTTTTTAAGAACTTAGTCCTACCTATGAAAATCTTAGCTCCCATTCAAAATTTATGGCCATCTAAAGGTCGAGGTGTCATTCTCTAAAAATGGCGGGTGGTTAGCTCTATCCTTTTTCGGAGTCCGAAAAGCATGCAACCTCCGAAATCCTGAAATCTTGAATTTTGATATTTTTCATTTCAGAGATTGGATTACTATTCATCCTCCAATTCTTCCTGAGAGTTCCAAAACACCGAAACGTAAAAGTCTGAAAGTCTGAAATTTCATACTTTTGGAATTCAAAATTTTGAGGTTGAGTGTGATTTTTGTGTTTTGGGGTTTGAGAAATTACAAAATTTTAGACTTTTAGACTTTAGGATTTGAGTTTTTCCTTTCACACTCACCAAGACTTTCGAAACTTGGAAGCATGAAAGTCTAAAATTTTAGACTTTTAGAGTTTCAATTTTAGAACTTTTGTGGAGTTTTCCCCTAAAGTTCCTTGAGAATTCAAAAACCACGAAACCCGAAAGTCTTAAATTTTAGAATTTCGGAGTTCAGATTTCAGACTTTGCCAATCCTTTTTCCATTCCATCTCACTTAGATCCCCGAAATATCAAAACCCGTAAGTCGAAAAGTTCGAGTTCGGGTTTGAGACATTGCTAATCCTTTTTGGAATTCTTCATCCTTCTTCTCTTCGAAAAAAGTTGAAAATGTGATGTCTAAAAACTTCTAGCCTTTCTCCATTTTTAGCTCGAGAACGATGTCCTTCAACAATTGTTTTGTCATTCATTTTCCAACCTTGCATCTCCATTTCTGAGCTTTCCTACAACTTGACTATCTAATCCCAAAATGCAAGCTCCTATGGACAAATGAATCCCTCCATTTTCTCCTATGCAAGGTTGTGTTTTATCCATTTTTCCCCAAGGTGAAAAATTGGATAACACATCCCTTTTCTTTTGGTTGGGTCATTGCTAGAATTAGTTCATCGGGTAAAGTGTGGCATTGACATTTATATGTTGTTGGTAGGTGCCTATGCGAGTCGATGACTTTTTAAGTGTCATTTGTGTTGTTGATTTTCTCTGCTTAGA
The DNA here is from genome assembly GCA_018340775.1 of Taxus wallichiana var. yunnanensis. Lineage (NCBI taxonomy): Eukaryota > Viridiplantae > Streptophyta > Pinopsida > Cupressales > Taxaceae > Taxus > Taxus wallichiana. The sequence continues at coordinate 833,724,018 of CM031243.1, forward strand.
GCCTTGTGGTGTTGTGTAGTGAGAAATATAAGTAAAAAAACAATTATTTTGGTATTATTACTATTGTATTTGTGTGTGTAATTTTTGGGCATTATAGACTTTCAGCAACATTGATATAATGTTACACTTTTTCAAATATGAAGAACAAGATGCAAATATTATAACAAAGTCATAAGTTAAGGAGTTTTTTTAATATCTAAGAGAAATGTTGGGCATTATTGATAAATTTGAATTCATGTTTAATGTAATATATAATAAATATAAATTTGTCGTTGTATAGATCTTCCATGTATGCATGCACATCATGCAAGTTTATTTATAGAAGTGTGACTTAAAAAATAGAGAAGGAAATGTCTTTCAAAATAAATTTTCGATAGTTAAATTTATAAAAGCAGTCTAAAATTATGATTTGAAATCAATTAGTCATTAGTGAAGAAAATAAGAAAATAAAATAATAATAGAAGCGGGAGAAAAGAGAAAAAAATTATCTTACAATCACAGTAGTTTTTATTACACTACAAACATATCTTGTTGAAGAACTCTTTACTTGAAAATGTCAAGCCTTTCCGGCCATACTTTTTTGTATCTAATTTTTAAATTTTCAGACAAGGAAATCTAAGTTTTTTTCTTCAGAAAATACAAATCAGCAAACCTCACTGAGTATAGTTTCCCCAGAAAAAAATTTAAAGCATGGTATTACCGTAGATGTAATAGTTAGAAAATAAAAGTAAACAATGGAGGATACATCATACCTAGCTTACGTGATGAACAAGGTGTTGGAAATATGCACGCATGGGCAACATGTAATTTCTCTCCTAACATGTTTAGTGAAGCCTAAGTTTAACAAACACCAGTTTGTCTTATTCATGCAGTTAATAGCTTTTTAATGGAGTCTAGTTAGATTCTATGTTTAGGAATTAAACAAAGTAAATAACACAAAAATAACCTATTTTATTGCATTCACTTATTTTAGACAACAGTTCAGATTTGGAAAGCCCTGTTTTAGAGATGTAGGTGATTATTTTTAGAGAATTCTTTTTTATTTAATAGTAGCAATTATAATTACATACTATGCAAGTAGATGCACACAGATACATGCACAAGTTGAATTTATGAGCTAAATATCTCTCAGAATTGAAGGAATAAAATTATGTATGCAGAGCGGTGCTAGTTTGTTTTCAGATTACTCTATTTTTTATGTTTCTCAATTGCAAGTTATTTTATTAATTTTTCTATTGTTCATTGTATAAGGCTATATATTTTCTACCCATGGTGTACGTCACATTGATATTAGGAACCAAAAGTATAATTCCTCTTCATGCTTCATCTTCTTTATTTTTGTTAGCGGAGCTTGTTACATTCATCTATTTCTTTCTCAGAAGAATCTGTTCAGAAAAGGAGGGGAAATGATAGCTTCATCCTTGCGTCAATTATTAGGTTCTCAAGGGGCAACCCTCATTTACTAAAATCCACAAATAACTATGCATATATTTGCACTTTTGAAAAAATAAGTTTAAAAATGAGTGACTTGTATTTAAGGACATAAGGGAATGGGCACACATTTTTATATTGTGAGTTTTTTATAACTTGTAAATGTAAGTCCACACCGAAATATGGGGTGCTTGGTAAGACACTTACATATTTTCATGACATATGATAACTTCTCAAATAGTGGTTTTAGACTTGCATGAAATATACATCCTAGTTAAGGGAGACTTCCACTATCTTCAAATATTACTTGGTTCCACGAAAAATCTTAAGTTTAAAATGTAGACTTGTAGGAGGGTAATTTTGTTTCATTGTCGAGGGAGGATAAGAAGTTTTTCTTGTTGCATCTCCTATGTATATTGTATAAAAATATCTAGAGGAAAACATTTAGTCGCAGTAAGTAAATATTTTTTTCATCGACCCACTTATGGAGTGACCTACCTATGTATCACGTGCATTCGCATACGTAAATAAATTCATATTTTTCAAAAAGAAATATTGGCATAGTTGTTGGCAGGTGCCCTTACACAATGTAGGTTAGAGGTTCAATTTTGCAGGACCCCATCATGAACCTTCATGATGTTTTGGGTCATCACTTCGTGAGCTTCTAATACATTCATAAATTTTTTTATCTTAAAAAATATATCATGTCAACATTTAGAACATTTCCAGTAGTCCATATAAGTGGAAAGCCTTAACTTGTTGGTATGTTCTAGATTTGACAATAGTTGATTTAAATACAATTGGAAAACTATTTACCACATTGCATGTGCATGTATAATAGTTGATGGGACTATACAATTGGAAAACTAAATTCATCGATTCAATTCTTTTTGCAATAACTTGCTAGGAACACATCGGCAAGTTCTTTGTCACTCATATGAGAAACATTTGTAATGCACACATTTTTAGATGGATAGACAACCAATAGCTCACAGGAGATACATGTGATCTACTCATGCAATCTTAGATAAATAATTACATCATTTTTACAACACGTTATACACACCATAATATAACAAATAAGTAGGAATTTAAGCCAAATAAGTTAGACTTTTAAATTAACATAGCTTATGTTCTAGATTGTAGAAAATTATTCAACAATGTACCTGAATGAGATGTGGTCCCATATAATGTGGTGATTACAAGATATACACAAAATGGCACGCCAATTTATGGTGGTTAATATGGGGTTACAAGTATTTACAATTATATTAATTGGAGTTGTTCCAACTTAGATTTCTTCTATCAACCATCTATACGAATTTTACAAGCCATCATGGGTTCAAGGTAGAAAGATTTATAAAGAAGGAACTAAGTTTGACTTACGGTTTCTTAAGAAAACTAGCATTTTGAGATCTATACCATATTGTTCAAACTAGCATTTTGAGATCTAGACCATATTGACCACTTCGTAAAAGAAGATATATGGTCTTTGAACATAGTTGTGTTTAGATATTAACGAGAATTTTTAAAGCTCTATTTTTAATATTATGGATGTGTTATGACATTAAACTATTTTCATGAATCTTTTCTATGTATGGATGATATGTTAGGGGAGGTTTACAAAAGGAAAATTGAATAACTAATGCTTTGTTTCTCCAACTTACATGATTTTATATTGTCCTTTTACCTATAGTATTTGTATTATTTTGTTCTTGTGTTAAGTTTGTCAATTTCATCACCCGTATTAACATATAAAGTATGTTGTATTGGAGTTTAATGGCTACAATGAACAAAGCCTATCAATCTATGCGGCATTAATTTTTGTAATGAATGAAGAGTTTAAACTTGAAAAATAAAATCTACAATTTACTAAAGAGCTATATCTAACTTAAGGAAGTAAGGAATACATTTAAACTTGAATATATAGGGGTTTTAAACATGCCAATTCAACATCTAATAAATTAAAATGAGGATATTCTCGTAGGCACACACACACTAGAGCCATACGAAAGGGAGTCTCAATCTTTAAAATTTTATACTACTAACATATTGCATAATTCATTACTTGTATTACATCATGTCCCACATTATAGATAACCTCATCAATTATGGTATTTGAACTTTGGTTTTAGAGGGAATCCTCTTAATCCTTTATCCAAGTTCTCCTAGAATATCTTAGAAATAAAACTATAGAATGAAATATTTTGTCTCATCACATCATCGGTTGACAGTAACCTACACAATCGAAGATTGCAATTTACACAGAGTTAAATTGTTATAAAAATTTCTTAAACAAAAGACACAACCTAGTACCAAAGATGATTACTATAGGAAATTTACCACATGAAAATCATCCCTAATTGTTTTCATTTAAAGAACGTACAATAGACCCCAAGTAAAAAGTATTTATGTTATAACTACACATGAGAGGCTTTGAGTTCATATGTAGGAAAAAAAAGTTTGTTAAGGGTCAAGCACTATAAATATTAAGGGAAAAATAAGGTTGTTTTAATATTTTCTCAAAAATGAAATGATGTTCATAGGTTGAAATATGCTTAGAAATATAAACAAAAAGAATCGTGAGTCCTTCCCTTAGGAAGAAAAAAAAAATTAGGTTCTACAACACTCAGCTAGAGACAATATAGTGTGTAATTTTATGCACACTATCTACCATCGCAAATAGTAACACACCAACCTACAAGTTTTTGTTGTTGTTGAATTCAAAAAAAAATCTTGCTAAGCACAAGCCTTATAAAAATGCATGCAAATGATGAAAAATGCAAATAAATTTGACATGGATAATTTCAATACATAAATCATAGGGTATGACACTTGAAAAGGCTACAATATATATTGAGAATAGTCAATGTCATGGGTTACCATTTTTATAGTCTCATGGGTGCACTCATTAGAAAATTTAAACATTTTGTCTACATTTACATTTGATCACTAGAAGTGTATGTCAAAAGCTTTTCATGTATCTACAAGAAAAATGAAGAGAGGAAATTGTGCTCAAAATCCCTTTCTCTCCAATATTAGGATTTATTAGAGTTTTTGCTTCATTCCATTCCCATATATTTTCATCCAACCCTATCATAGAATCAATAAAATTAGGTGTTATAAAATATATTTTTATCACCAACTACTCCATAGGAACATTGCATTTATATTCCATCTGATATTCCTTACACCTCAAGTACAATTGCAAATAAAAATGCTTTCCTATAAAAAGATTTTATTTTATTTTTGTACAAGACAATTTCAAATAGATTTTTTTCTAGTTTCCTTATGAATACACATCAATGTAGCATATCATAGTCGACATTTAAATCCTTCTAATAGGCCACTCATTATTATCTAGCCAATGTTAAGGGAGTGTTTTTATTTAGTCAAAAATAAATTAATCATTAACTATAATTTATAAGTACTGAATATTAGACCTATAAAAATACAGTTATGAAGACTCCCTTTACATCTAATCTAGGTTTTCTATGTGGTGTAAACTTTATGACATGTATGATGTGCTTGTTTTTTTGGTGGCACTTACAAATAGAAAAATACCAATTGTTAGAACAAGAAAATAAGACAACATTTTCAAAACTATGAACCCAACTAAGATATGAATCAAAGTAGTTATGACAAACTTGTAAAATCTTAAATTTTTGTCATGCCTATTTGGAATAGATGGAAAAAATATTGAAATTATAATATTTTGTTTCACTCTAAAGTATGTTCTTGAGCACGTAATCCTTCAATCAAGAGATAATTAATTTGACTCTCATCCATAACAAAGTTGTACCATGGCTGAAGTCATGATGAAGAGTTTATCTATCATGCACTTTTGTAATGTATGTAAAATTTGTTATATATGCAATAAAAATGTTAAGTGTTTGATAATTTATGTTACGGTGTGTATCTCACTTCCTAAAAGGGATATTTAGGAAGGAAACACCCCCATTACTATCACAGGGGGTCTCGATTCAAATCCTTGTTTCTAAAAAGATGGATTCCATCGAATTCCTTTTTAGGAATGAAAATCCTAATTGCATTTTTTAACTTATTTTTTAGGAAGAATCAAGTAACTTCTCAACTTAGGTGTAGTTATCTTTCTAGAGAGAAAAAGTATATCTTAATGAGTTTTCATTTACTCATTTCAACTTGAGTAAATAAAATATTGATATCTTACGTCATGGTTGTTTCTCTAAGAACTCAGTTAGAGTTTTAACACATAAATTGGTGTTTCATCTATTTCATGTTTGGTAATTTATAGATTAGTCATATCTTTGTCTCTATAAATTTTTGTTTTTATATTCAACTTTGTACTTATTGATTTCTGCAATAAGTGTTTTTTTTTTTACCATTATTGGTCATCACTAAGAAGGCATATAACAAAATTTCAGATCACTCAGTTTCAAAAGATCATTGGGAAAGTACATAGGTAACATGCATCTAGGAATATAGTTCTAAGAGGTTCATTCCTTGCATAGGAGATCATTCAAAGCTATTGTCTTTGTCATTATCATCCATCAATCATTTAAGACTACTACAGGGTCCTAGAAAATATGGGAAAGAAATCATAAATCACAAATTAACATTATAGAACAACAAAAAATAAGATTGCAGATTGGAAAATTATTAAGCGCAAGGAATCAATTACAGTTTTAAGGGGATGATCACTCATTGATTGATTTAGTTTCCAATCATCGGAAAAGGTATAGGAAATTTGTTGTCAATTCCTTTTGATTATATGAATTTTGTTATGTATTGAGTTTCAGATGTTTATTTTATTTATGCAACTTAAAAGAGTTATTAAGAAAAGAGTATACATCTCATTACATTAAACAATTGTTTATATTCGTAAAGGGAATTGTCCAAGTTTCCACACACAAGCCATGAGAGATAAATGAAAGTAAACAATGTGTATATAATGGAAACTAAGAATGTAAAGGAGAGAAGAGACCTATCACTTCCTAGATGAAAATATCCCCTCTCATCCAGTTGCCACTCTAGCTTCATCTACTACTGCTTCGTGCATAAAAGAGGAAATAAAAATGATTTAGAACTTTGGGTTCTTCAACTCTGTTATATTTCAAGATTCTAATGTATACACATTCTAGAAGCTAATTATATAAATACAATAAAATATAATCCAATTTTCGTTATAATGGGTAAGAGGAGGGGTTTGGCAGGGTCCCTTACTTGTCACAACATGGATCTACAATTGAGATATAGCTATGAGCATTTCAAGAAAAAAGAAACATAATAGTAGGAATGGCCAGTCCAGGAGTTACTTGAAACTAGGGAAAAACTAGTGAAAATCTTGGACAAGATCAATAAGAAACCTAAGTCGATTATGCTAGACGTGTAGAATTTCATATCGGTGAAGTGACTCCTAATCATGGTAGGGTGACACACATACGTGGAATTTTATTTTTGAATCTTATCCATCCATTTTCACCCTCTATTAAAAGTATTGTGTTTACCTTCCCAAGTGACTTATTTATTTCCGTAATTACCATGTCATTGATTTTCATACGGGGACACACTTCCTCTATGAAATCAATTTGGGGTTGTTCAACCTGCCCCATGAGACTAATTTTGGATATGCCCCTTAATTCTCCACAAACATATTTTCCATAGTTTTTGTTACCCATGCCATTTTTTTTGATAGAGGTACATATTTCAAAAGAGTATTAAATGAGGTTCCTTCTACCTCATTTAATTCCCTCTGACAGTAGTTCAAAATTTATCCTACCTACTTCATTTTCAAAATGTGTGACATGTCCACAGCCACGTTCATAGGGTTATGTGGAATTTTTTTTGCAGGGGACTTGGAATCCATTTCATCCACAGTGGACTCAATTGACCATTCAGAGATGGAAGCAAGTGCCCCACCTTTGACTCTTAGATCAACAATAAGCTCCCCACACTGATACGTCTTTGGATTCCTTTTTCTTTTCTCTCACTCATTTACAATTCTTTTCTCTTCTCTAATCATTTTCTGAACATTCTGCAACTGTTGGGATGTTTGTTCTTGCATCCATAGGCTCCATGGCTCACTTTCACATAGTTACAACAAAATATTGGTGAATCTTCATATATCAAATTTTTCTTTAAAACCCCATTTTCAAAGGCCAGGTTGATATCTAAATCAAATTTTGACTAGTAATAGATGTATTATATTTCAAGAAATAGGTTGCGTTAATGCAATGGATGTCTTAGAACATCATGGCAGCCATATACAAACATATTTTCATAATATTAAACAACATTGCAGGTTTCCTTCACTTTGTAAAGTGTAATTTTTAGGAAATAAGCTATAGATTTACAAGTTCTTATCAAGTTTCGAGAAAAATAAAGTACTTCATAAGATGCATTTTAGATGATGCTGAAGAGATACCCATTTTTAGACCTCAAGATGGCTATATATTTAACAAAATATTATCAAAGGTGTAGATTTTGAGATCTAGGAATGACTATTTATAGTTTACAAAAGTGACATCAAGATTTCGAGATTTACATTACAACGTAAGAGGAATATAGATTAGAAGTTATCATCAATTTCTTAAGCGTGACTATTTTTAAAATGAATTTCAGGATATGCCTCAAAGTATGCTATTAAAAATGTTATTTGCAAAATAATATACATCCATCAGTTACTCTTGGAACAAATAAATTTCCCTTATCATCTGATTTTCAAGAAAAAGAGGTGTTCCATAAAATAAATTTTAGAATATCACAAGCACATACAAAGTTCCGAGAATGTAAGGTTACAAGAAAATATATGCTCAAATTGATGGAACCATAGATTTTACAAATGAAAGCTAATTGTTTTCATGAACTCCTTTATAAGAAAATAATCTTTAGGGTATGCTCCAGAACACTGTCACAAGGTGTATTGATATAGTTCTTGTTATGTCGAAAAAGCAGCACCACAGGATTTGCACATTAGAAAACCCTACTTTGACTAACATGGGATTATCTTAAGGTGTGGCATCCTTGCAACCGAGACAAACCTCGGAGAAGGCTAGATCGTGACCTATTCTAATGTTGATCTACTCCTAAACTACCAATTCCAAGGAACCAAGGGAAGATAAATACATAAATGTAAATACTAAACTAAGAGAGGCAATAACACCCAAACAAGACTATAAAGATTCCTAGTGAGTGAAAGGGGAGGGAAATTAAAAATAAGAAGGCGAGATAAAATTCCACAATCCCAAAACACATTCAAACCTCCAATCTCTAGGAGCACAAAATATTTAATCCTTGCAAAGGAACAAAATATGCATAATATACCTACAAAATATAACAAAAGGTAAGAAATGTAGTATAAATCAAGCTAGGGAGAGAACGAGAAACAAAAACTAATTTTATTGCTTAAAATGATGCACAATCCATTATAGTATAGGCACAAGGCAAGAATCCTTCACAAAATGCATAAATTTGAGGCCTGTAGCTCACAAAAGTGCTAGAACAATTTTGGCAGAGTTCCTTTACAATTTCAAAAATCTCTCCCTTCAAATGAGGGGAATTTACATATATAGAGAGAAAAGGAGCTACTAACCAACATCTTCATTAAATACCTATACGTAGGTATGGGAAACCATTACGGTTCATTTTTTAATGGTACTTTTCTTACACGGTGCGCAAGGGTGCCATACTTCATTAAACCGGTTGTTGAGATGCCTTTTACGGTGTCATTAATGCATGGCTATATCTGAAACTCTTTGTTGTCTCTTGACAAAAACCACTAGCTGATGCACAAAAAGAAGGGAAGAGTCACCGCCGATGAGGAAAATAATTTTTGCACAACAAGAAGAAATGATGTCATGCAAAAATGAAGGGACGTTGACGTGCAACGACGAAGGGAGGTTGAAGTATGACAACAAAAGGGGGTTTCCACACGACAAGAAGAGGGCATTGTCACTTGGCGGGGAAGAAGGCATTGTCAAGAAATAGGAAGAGGGTGTTGTTGTGCAACAAGAAGAGGGAATTTTCGGGATACAAGAAGAGGGCATTGTTGTGGAATGAATGAGAAGAGGGTGTTGTCGTGATATAAGAAGAGGGCATTGTCGCGTGACAAGAAGAAGGCATTTTACGTGACAAGAACAGGGGAGTTTTCATGCGATAGGAAGAGGAATTATGACGCAATATGAAGAAGGTATTTTTGCATAAGAACAAAAAGAGGTTTACGTATGACAGAAGTAGCGGTTGATGCGCATCAACAAGGTGATAATCTGTACATTTTTCTAGTTTGACCATTAATGCAAATCTTGCTCCAAACCTTTGTTGCAGAGAGCTTACTATCAATGCCCGGACCTGCAATTTGACCCATTTTGCAAGGGGTGTGCAAAAAGGATAACAATTACATATTTTAAAAAAATTTGAATGGGTATCTTAAAGAGAGGCAATAACACCAAAACAAGACTAGAGAGATTCCTAGTGAGTGAAAGTGGAGGGAAATTTGAAATAAGAGGGCAGATAAAATGCCACAGTCCCAAAACACATTCAAACCATCAATCTCATGGAGCACAACAAATTTAATCCTTGCAAAGGAACACAATATGCACAATATACCTACAAAATATAATAAAAGGTAAGAAATGTAATATAAATCAAGCTAGGGAAAGAAGAGCCACAAAACACTAATTTTATTGCTTAAAATGATGCATAATCCATTATAGTATAGGCACAAGGAAAAAATCCTTCACAAATGCATAAATTTGAGGCATGTAGCTCACAAAAGTGCTAGAACAATTTTGGTAGAGTTCCTTTACAATTTCAAAATCTCTCCCTTCAAATGAGGGGAATTTACATATATATAGAGAAAAGGAGCTACCAACCAACATCCTTCATTAAATTCATGTATGTAGGTATGGGAAACCATGATGGTTCACTTTTCAATGGTACTTTTCTTGCACGGTGAACAGGGGTGCCATACCTCATTAAACCGGTTGTTGAGCTACCTTGTATGGTGTCATTAATGTCTGGCCATATCTAAAACTCTTTGTTGTTTCTGAAGGAAACCACTAGCTGATGTACAAAAAGAAGGGAAGATTCGTCACCGATGAGGAAAAGACTTGTCACGCGATAAGAAGAAATGATGTCTCACAACAATGAAGGGACGTTGATGTGCGGCGACGAAGAGAGGTTGAAGCGCGACAACAAAAGGAGGTTTTCGTTTGACAAGAAGAGGGAATTGTCACTTAATATGGAGAAGGCGTTTTCATGCAATAGGAAGAGGGTGATGTCGTGCAACAAGAAGAGGTTGTTGTTGCGTGACAAGAAGAGAGCAACTGCTTTGTTGCGTGACGGGGAAGAGGGCGTTGTCGCACGATAAGAAGAAGGCATTTTTGTGTACAACGCCCTCTTCAGTATTCAGGTGATACAGGTGGTTTTCAGGCAGAGGCCTAGTTGGTGAGCTTGAGCGGATGCTTCAAGGTCTATCCTTGTAGTAGCAACATGAAAGCTTGTGTTGCGATCCATCTTCTGAAGGAAGGAGCAGGAGTCTGATGGAGGAGCGAGGAGAAGAAGCTCCATGTCGACTCAGAGACGATTACCTGGGAGCTGTTTGAGGAACGTTTCAGGAGCAAGTATTTACCCAGGAGATTTATACAGCAGCACATAGACGAGTTTCATGACCTCCATCAGGCGTCGATGACAGTAGCTGAGTATGAGAGTCAATTTCTGGACCTACTCCAGTACGTCGACTATATGCAGGATGAGTAGGTACGGATTCACAGGTTCATCTGGGGCTTGAACTTGGATTTAGGTGGCACAGTGCGCATTCACTGCCCACAGACATTAGCAGAGGCCATGGAGAAGGCCTATATTACAGAGGAGACACGGGGAAGACACAACAGGCTAGAGATAGAGTTCGGAGCCGTATCCAGCAGATGTAGGATAGTAGATCGAAGGGGTCAGTTCCTCCTCCACGGGGTGGACAGAGTTCAGGGCAAGCTTCATTTAGGCCACCACAGCAGCAGCAGCAGCAGACCCGCCCACCTTACCGACCTCCTCAGAGATTTGATGCACAGAGAGGACGTAGTATGGGGCCTCCTCCTAGGGGTCCCATCAGGACACAGGGTGCATCGAGAGCTCAGTCAGTAGGAGCTCATCAGCAGAGACCTCAGCAGTCCATAGCTGGATTGTCAGGATCTATATCTCAGTCATCTAGAATACCAGCTGGAGCTGCTTCCCACTGGAGAGGACCAGGAAGCTGTTATGGTTGCGGTGTTGTTGGACATCTTTGGAGAGATTTCCCACATAACCCTACCAAGGGTAAGACATAGAGCTCAGAGCCTACTATTGGAGATATGGCACGGAGTCATCGGATCTACGCAGCGGTCGAGAACCACCAGGCTGAGCATCAGAGTACTGTGATTGAGACGACAGGTAGTGTTGGTGGTATTTCCACCTCTATATTATTTGATTCTGGTTCTTCTGATTCTTTTATTGCACCATCCTTAGTAGAGTGTTGTAGGCTGGTGGCAGTTAGGCAGGGCCGTAGTTGGGACGTTGAGATGGCTTCTGGAGCCAAGATTTCTGTAGACTCCTTAGTTAAGGAGTGTGTAGTGGATTTGGGACCCTTCACCACTACTTTTGATCTTAGGATCCTTCCATTAGGATCTTATGGCATCATCTTAGGAATGGATTGGTTGTCCACTCATAGAGCTAGAGTGGATTGCTACCACAAGACTATTGCTTGCATAGATGATCTTTGAGTAGAGTCAGTGATATCAGGAGTTAGGAGGGCCGTATCCATTCGCACCATCTCCGCTATGCAGCTTAAGCGGTGTGCGCGACAGGGTTGTCAGATGTTTGCCATTACGGTCAGTGACAGATCAGAGGATGAGTCTAGAGGACCTTCCCTCGATGACCATCCCATCTTATCAGAGTTTGCTGATGTGTTCCCAGGGGAGTTACCGGGATTACCTCCCCCACGTGAGATCGATTTCCATATAGATCTAGTTCCGAGCACGAGCCTATCTCAAGAGCACCCTATCGGATGACTACTCCGAGCTATGTGAACTAAAGTTGCAGCTTGAGGAACTTCTCGGAGAAAGGCCTCATCCCCCCTAGTGTATCCCCTTGGGGTGTACAGATTATCTTCGTGAAGAAGAAGGATGGATCTCTTGATTGTGTATTGACTATCGTTAGCTGAATAAAGTAACGATCAAGAATCGTTACCCCCTTCCACGCATTGATGATTTGTTGATCAGATGAAGGGGGCTACAGTTTTCTCTAAGATAGATCTTAAGTCAGGATACCATCAGCTCAGGATTGCGGAGACAGATATTCACAAGACAGCTTTCCGCACGAGATATGGCCACTACGAGTTCACAGTGGTACCCTTCGGTTTGACGAATGCCCCACAGTGTTTATGAGTTTGATGAATGGGGTATTTAGGACCTTCCTTGATCGCTTCATGCTCATCTTCCTTGATGACATTCTGATTTACTCATGCACACGTGAGGAGCACGAGGAGCACCTTCGCCAGGTTCTTCAGTGTCTTCGCGAGCAGCGCCTTTACGGGAACTTGGAGAAGTGTGCATTCTTTCAGCCTGAGGTGCAGTATTTGGGCCACGTTATTTCTTTGGAAGGTATCGCGGTCGATCCTACTAAGATTCGAGCCATCATGGATTGGCCAGCACCCACTAGTGTGACCGAGGTGTGTAGTTTCATGGGTCTAGCAAGGTACTACGGGAGGTTTATTCGGGACTTTTCTCAGATTACACACCCCATCACTTCTCTTCAACGGAAAGGGAAGAAGTTTGTTTAGATAGATAGATGTGAGCAAGCCTTCAGTACACTGAAGGAGTGCCTCACGAGAGCACCTATTCTTGCAGTGCCAGATCCTCATGGAGAGTTTTTCGTATGCATAGATGCTTCCTTGGCAGGACTTGGATGAGTGTTAATGCAGGAGGGTATAGTAGTTGCCTTTGATTCCCGCAAACTCAAATATTATGAGCTCAATTATCCGACCCATGACCTGGAGCTTGCATCAGTGGTACATGCCTTAGTGCGGTGGAGACATTTTCTTCTCGGCCAGAGATTTACACTCGGGATCGATCACTTGAGTCTTCGCCACCTCTTCACACAGCCCAATCTCAATGCTCGTCGGCGGCGTTGGATGGAGCTACTCCATGAGTATGACATGGAGATAGAACATGTGAAAGGGAAGGAGAATGTGGTTGCAGATGCCTTGAGTAGGCGGAGACATGTGGCTATGGCCACCTCAGTGGGCACAGATTTGCGGAGTAGGATCTTGCAGCAGCTTCCTCAGGATAGTTTCTACCTTGCAGCCAGAGCAGAGATTGAGTCTCAGAGACCCCTTGAAGGGAGATTTGATGGATTTTCATTAGAGACAGATGGTCTTCTCAGACACAAAGGGGTCAGATTTATGTTCCTAGAAATGGAGGCTTGAGGCATGATATTTTGACAGAGGCCCATCGTGCACCTTACTCAGCCCATCCCGGGGTGAAGAAGATGCACGCCACCTTGAGACAGTTGTATTTTTGGAGAGGACTTCGGAGAGACATAGCCTCATTTGTATCCCAGCTGTTTAGAGTGCCAGAGGGTAAAGGCCGAGCATCAACATCCAGCTGGCCTCCTCTATCCTCACGCCATACCGGAGTGGAAGTGGGACACCATTTCTATGGACTTCATCGTTGGGTTACCTACGTCGAGATACCACCACGACGCCATCATGGTCACGGTGGATAAATTGATGAAGGTAGCTCACTTTTCTCCAGTGAAGACCACCTATACAGCAAGTGTTGTGGCACGAGTATACCTTGATGAGATTGTCAGATTACATGGGATTCCGTGGAAGATCATTTGCGACCGTGACCCTTTGTACACCTCCCATTTCTGGACCACCATGCAGTATGCCCTCGGGACAAGGATTAATTTCAGCACAGCTTATCACCCTGAGATAGATGGATAGACAGAGAGGGTGAATAAGATTTTGGAGGATATGCTCAGGATGTACATGATGGATCATCAGTCGAGATGGGAGGAGTATCTGTATTTGGTAGAGTTTGCTTATAACAATAGTTTCCAGAGTTCTATAGGCATGGCTCCTTTTCGGGCATTATATGGTAGAGAGTGCGGGACACCTCTCATTTGGGAAAGGATTGAGTACGGGGTTTCCCTTGGGCCAGCTCTATTATAGGATATGGAGCAAGAGGTTACCACGATCGAGGAGATTGCAGGAGGCATAGGATAGACATGAGAAGAAGTATGCAGACCAGCATAGGACAGATCACATTTTTGAGGTAGGCACGAAGCTGTTTCTTCGTGTCAGACCGCATAAGAGCCCTATTTGTTATGGAAAAGGTTATAAGCTTGCTCCTAGATTTGTGGGTCCCTTTGAGATCTTGGAGCTCCTCGGCCCCTTAGCCTATCGTCTAGCACTGCCACCTAGCTTATCGCGCGTCCATGATGTATTTCACATTTATGTGCTTAGGAGATATGTTTCTGATCCTTCTCATGTGCTAGATTGGACTGCATTGCAGGTGCAGGATCAGGGGCAGGTGATGGTGGAGCCCATGTGCATTTTAGATCGTAGGACCCTGGGCCTTCGCGGTAGAGAGATTGATCAGGTTCGGGTCCAATGGGATAGGTACGATGAGACTGCTGCTACTTGGGAGGATGCTACATCATTGCGAGCTCAGTTTCCACACTTATTTCAGTGACTTCCAAGAGGAATTCTAGTCTAAGGGGAGGGGGATGTAATGCCCACTTCCCTATGACATTTAGTTGATTATCATTTTGAGTTATGCAGACTTTGGATATGGACATGACTTATACTTATGTTGATTAGCATGATGTTTTGTGACTAGATGCATTTGGATTAGGATTGGATTTTGTTTTCAGTATGATCTACACTGACTCATGGACAGACTATTGGATACCGATATTATTTTTATATGGATATATTGCATGTGTTCTAACATTGGATTTCTTCGCCATGATGAGTAGAATGTAGTTGTCGAATTTACATTACTATAATTTTGGATAATGATGAAATGCATAATTAAGTTGTGATTTAGACCTAAAAATAATGATTGCTTGAATTACATATAGATGTTAATAAATTTCATGCATATGGTTATTTTGGATATTTTGACATGGCCGCAAGGCCGAAGAAGGAATTTTGCATTTTGCAGGAAACACAACATGATCACAACCATGAGGGGGATTGGGAACCAAACACAACAGGATGTCGGGTGGTTACAGCATTTGGTCATCAAGGCAACTAGTGAATTGTATTGTGTTACCTTTGTTCTTTTATGTGTTGAGAAAAATTTCCATGAGGGGGAAATTTTCCTATGTGACCAAGGGGGTAAGAATTTTAATTACTTGTTTTAACTTGCTTTAGTAGGTGATTTCTTTTGTGATGTCTTTTTGTTAATTTACTTTTGTTAAGTATGTTTAGATTAATTTAACACCTTGTAATTTTTAAGTTTTGGAGGGAAGTCTAGTGGGTGTAATTAATTTTGATGGTTGGCTCCTTGAGCCTTGTGCTTTCCTCTTGTTTTGAATGCTTGTTTTGAGTGTTGACCACTCCATGTTCTTTGAATCTCGAATTTGAGATTGAGGGCAATTTTGGGGGACTTGTGGGACAAGTTAAACTTGTCCCACACTTCCCAAAACCCCTTACCAACCATATCTATGGGTTGGGAATCCAAAAAGGGGATTATTTATTGTTTTGGGAAGGGAAATGTGACTTTGGAGTGCACTTGTCTTCCTTTTGCATTTAATTGTGCCTTAAGGCACATGGGAAGGGATGGATGTGGAAAAGAGATGTCAATCAATCCAACCACCCATTTATGGTGTTTTGGGATTTGAGTTGACTTTGGGAGGTGGTTTGAGGATGTGTGATGTGGCATCCTACATGGAGCCACATCACCCTCACTCCTTCCTTTTGTCTATTTATTGAAACTTCCTCTCTTGTTGAGGGGGTTGGAGTTTTGTTTTTGGTTTTGTTGAAGAGTTCTCTTTTGTGATTTTTGGGAGAGAAAAGAATTGGGAGAAAGAGAAAAAGAGAGTGCTTGGACTTGCATGCTTGGATTGTTTTGGAGGGAGCTTGGACAAATTTCTTGGTTTAGGCTTCTCCAATGGAGAGGTAGGAAACCTTCTTCCTCTTTGCTTTCTTATTGTTGTTGTTTCTTTGCTTAAATTTGTGGATAATGTATGTTTACTTTTGTGTATTGTGAAAAATGGATAGAATGCTTATTGTGTAGTATAGGAGAGGTCTATGGGAATACTCATGAGGGAGGCATAAGAGTAGATTAGGATATTGTGGAGGGAGTTTGAGAGGGATGCCCATCTTGGGTAAGAATGTTTACATTCTTACCTTGTCTTTGAGGGAGCCATAAGAGGAGGGAGGCATAAGAGTATGGGAGGAAAAAGGGGTACTTGAGGGAGGCATAAGAGTCATAGGGGCTTGAGTTTTATTGTGGAGGGTTTTGGATGGGCATCTCATCTCAATTGGGAGGCATAAGGAAAACTTTCCCATAGTTCCTTCTCTTGTTGGCTTGGATGAAAGCCTTGTTGTGCAAAGTATTGTGTTATTTGAGTTTCCTTGTTGTTTCCTCTTTTTACTTTGAATGTTGTGAAGAAATTGTATTGTGGAAGCAAGTATTGTTGCCTTGAGTTGGAGACCACCCTTCATTGTGTTGTGTTTGGGGCTCGGGGGTCAATGGAGGAGATTGCTTCTCTTCTCCATTGAGTTTTGGTTGGGAGGAGAGTGTTGCCTCTCCCCCTATCTTGGTTGTGATTGAACTACTTGGAACTTGGAGCATGGATGAAGAATACCATGGAGCTTGAGAAGACTTCTTCCTTTTTCCTTTATATGTATTATTTTGTTGTAAAAATTGTATGTGAAAGAAAGTTGTAACATCTTGTTTTCATTCCAAAAAAAAAAAAGGGGGACATTGTAATCTATATTTGCCCAAAAGTTCACATGGTTAAAATGTTGGTAGATCTTGTTTAGAACTTAATGAAAATATTGATGAACTCTTACGTGGAATGTTAGTATATTTACAAAAATATATATACATACTAGATTCCATTTTGTTGTAAAAAATGAAAAGAAAGAGGCATTGATAAGTAATACTATTAGTGTATACCTTCTTCTTGTAGTATGAATGGAAAGAGTTAAGTTTTATTGAATTTCCAATATGCCAATAGAGTAGATTACACCCAAACTCTATCATGTTCTCTCTTCATTTAAGAATTTCTTGTGAATCCTTTGCGAATCGTAAAAAGGGAAATGAAATCGATTCTTTTGGAAACCCATGTTATGTTATTGTATTGTGAAGAAAGAAATCATGCAAAGTTTCTAGCTTAATAAGTCACCACCACATTTCAATTAAAAGGAAACTAATATTTTAATTATTAACCATGTCTAAGAGAATTAAGTTTGTCCCTTATTAGAAACTGTATCATTAGTGGAGCAGTTATGAAACATGTATGCATTGACTGCCATGTATAGAGCAGGTCGCTTTTGACAGTTTTTGAGTGTCTCAAGGAAAATGCGTGTTTGTTTCTTACACGCTGTGTAATTTCTCATTTCCATCGTGGCGCAGGCAGTGAAGCACTGTGAAGAGCAAGTGAGTTTCCATGGCAAGCCGATTTAAGCTCTCTGTTCTCATGTTTTTTGCCTGCTGTTTATCTTTTAGTTTGAGTGCTTATTGACAAATAGAACTATAACAATGCAAATCTGTGGGCAATGTCATAATCTATTTGCCAGTACTATTACCATTAGCTCCTTAAAGATACTATTTTCTGACAGAGATTAGGACAACAGATTTTGAATGTTTTTTTACAGATTAGGACACTGCGAGTGGTCTTAGCTTCACAAATATCAAGCTGCGTAACAGGCCTCGCAACTGCCCAAACAAATGTAAAGTTAGTCTCAAAATCGAGACCAGTCAATCACCCTTAAATCGTGTCTAGGAGAATAACTGCTAATATAAAAAAAAAGATGATACGTTTTAGAAGATATGCCTGATAGACAACTTGATACACAAGGCGCTGACTGTCACAGGGAATATTTAAATCGTTGCAATGCTTGCAAAAATGACCTGAACAGTAATAACTTGATGATCGATTGTTTTTCCACGCACTCAGCACAAAAAACAGGATTTGTTAGCCGCTGTGCTCGGCATGCTTCCTAGCAGACTGTTGTAACAGGCCAAGGCCATGAATCTTACGCCCCCTCCTCGCCTGTAGCTTCAACTGCGATCTCCCTTTTGTTTGCACGCGGCTGGGATGGTGGAAAAATGGCGGGCGGCTGGACAGAGAGTAGATTTGCAAATATAGTGTATTCATTGTTTTAGGCGGCCAGTCAGAGATGGATTTGCAAAATCTAACAAGTAAATGTTATGCGGCTAAGGAAAATATTGGCACGCATGGAGGGAGGTTTGAAATGTATGGCAGGTGGCTATTAAAGCCACCCACCCCAATTCCTCTTTTGAACTCAAATTCAAACACTAGAGTGTTGCGCCCGCCTTCTCAAACAGCACTCTAAAAAGTTTTATTTATTTATTTATTTTTATTTGTAAAATGTTTTTATGTCACTACAATCAATTGAAACAAAATCTGTCCCTATTGATATAGCTCATACTTCAAAGTATGGAGAAAGCTAGTATAAAAATTCCATGTAGCATAATAGCGGCATTACCAGACATTGGTCTAATCAATTCGAATAACGACCCTCCTCTTCGTTAGCGAAACGTCGAATGAGGATTAAATTAAACATCTTTGTTCATGAAGCTTTATCGTGACTGTTGTAGTTCAAGCATGTTTACGGGCACAACCAACTTTTAAAAAAAAAAATTAGTCACTTTTCGGGTTGTGCATGGCCGAGCGTAGCGCCATCGTCTTTGAGCGGCGCTACAAAGTGGCTTCAATCACTAAATTTTTTTGGGAAGATTCAAAATGAGGCTCCACTAATTGTCTATGATGCGACGAGAGCTCAACATTTGATGATTGACTGTAATGGAAGGCACCACGCTTATAATATCTTTTCTTGTTGCTTCCTTGGCTTCCTTGTTAATGTTGTTGTAATTGCTATGACACACATGAGGGGGCATCATAAACAAAACTCAAAATTTGCATTCGATGAGAAGCTAAGGAAGTAAAGTTATATCATTCTGGAAAATAACTTTGATCAGTGAGCATATCAAGCACGAAACAGAACATGATGCAATTACACAGGAACCCTAAAATATCTTAACAAAAGCTGTTGAGGAAATTTAAGAAAAACATAGAGTCATACCATCACAAAACCACTCATGTAATATTTTAGGATCTCCCTATAAAATGATGAGACTAGATGGAGAGTCAATAAACACGTAATTATGAACAAAAAATTTGAACTCAGTTTCAAATAAGCCGAGCTCGAGTTTGGAAATAGGATGGCTGAGTGTGGGTAGCAAAGAGTAAGGCGGTTTTAACTCCCAGGACAGATCGAGGAAACCCAAAAGAAATACAACACGAACTCAATTGCATAACTCAACCTCCCATTCAGAAGAAAGATAAATGGATCCAGTAAGCACAAGTCCAATACGAACCCCAAATGCGAACTAGGTTATTAAATAACAGCTCGAGTACGTGGAGAAAAATATGGAGGCCACTCGAGAAAAGTTGAAAATGGCAGCCACAATGCAAACAAATGCAGATACCAGAAGATTTACCTCCTTCTCCATGGTGGCTAGGGTTATAAGGGCATAGGCCGGGGTAGAAAAAAGCATGAAAATCCTAAACTGAAAAGAGAAAGTTGAAACCAAACCAAATATAACATAGCAACCCAAGATAATAGCTTGAAAGGGTATCTCAAATGACAGATAAAAGCCTGCAGACTAAACACAACTGAGCTATAGCTTGAGATTCCAAAAAACAATCATGACCAGTTAGTGAAACTAGATTTTTACAATCACTGAGCTCGAGTTACCTGAAGATCAATGGTGGCCTAATCAAATTTTGCAAGAGTTTCCCTTCCACAAGAAGATTCCACAAACCTCCGCAAAATAAAAAGTTCAAATGAAAGGGTATTAGGGTTACTACTAGGGATATGTAAATTAACTTATCCATGGTTAGGTTTAATCATGGTTAAGTTTATTTCCATAACTAATTCATCATTTGGGATGGGTTCTTTTAATGCTTGAAGCATTGTAATTATTTGCATGTGTTGAAAGGGGTAATGAAGTTCACATTTTCTAGGTCAAATTAAAACGAAATTGTTACCTTTTTCATTCCAAGAAAAGTGCTTTTATTAAGCTTAGTAAATGTTCAAAAAAAAGGGGAACCAATGACCACATGCAAACCAAAAATAGACAAAATCCGAGTTACCTAAAACTCTTCAAAGAGGTATGTACATTACCTCAATTTTATCTAAAAGGAGAACTTCAACATTATTTTTGCAAAAAGTAATGTCAACAAACAGATTTGACAAAGTCAATAAGGTGTGTAATAGACATCATGAACATATTTCTATTTTTATTATTATTTTAAAATTCTATTTTTGCGAAAGGAGTCAAATTGTGCATGATTGGCTAGTATTATATTTGTTTTCAGTTAGCCAACTAGTCAAATTAATGTTAAGTGTTATGTTTGGAGAAAGAGTTGAGTCATCTCTGTTAAGTGTGATTTGTATGTAGTTGGATTTTGAAAGCACAAAAGGATATTTTTCATTTTGTATGCTCAGACTATAGAGATATTGTACGACAACACCTTGTTGAAGCAATAAAGACTTTATTTTTCCTCCATTTGCAGCTTGTTGAAATGTGTTACAATGTGTTCATGATATGTGTTAGTGAATGTTTATTTCCTTTTCATGTTTATAACTCAAAACACATCCATCAAATTAGTTTTGCAATCTTTTGCAGGTCATTCAAGTGACTGTTAGTGCCTTTTGTTAGTGTAAAAGCCCATCAAACGACAAATAAAGTGAATTTTATTTGTTATTTAGAAGTCAACCCAGTGTGTTTTGTGTAATCATAAGTCCTAAAACGTTGGTGTATCACCTATTTTACATGCTTTCATTAAGTTCATCTTTATATCTATCCCTTAACCCCCACAAGTGAATTAGTTAAGGTGATCAATCCTAGGAACCAACCCACTCTAGAGGTTCTCCTTAACTCGAGTCACCCATAGCTCGAGTTCCCATTGTATCAACCAAACTGAATATTTACTTCCACATCTTCATCCAGGGGTGCACCTCAAAGTGATAGAATTTCTTGGTATGCCAAAGTGGGACCATTGAACTCATATTTTTTGCAGGTGTTCCATAAAATCCTAGTCTATATTCATAATTTTTGAAGATTTATTTGTGCTTCGTAAATTACAGCCTCTGTAAACATATTTTTTTCAAATCATATCAGGATATTTTGTTGATCCAAACATTCAACTTTTCTAAGAAGAAGACCATATCCTTCATTCTTCCATGTTTTATGAGGTCATGCAATCATGTTCCCACACTTTCCACAAGCTGTACCATTAAAATCCACCTCCATTTTATACATATCCTCCTCTAGATCAGTATTATAACCCTTATCAATATGAATATTCCCATGATCCAAACCTCAAGAATCAGTATCATTTCCCTTGTGATCATTATGTTCAGAAACAAGGTTATGTTGAGTATGTAGGATGTGTAGATTATGGGAATAATTATATACCGGAGGAATATTTTGAGGGAGGCGTACAAAAATTGGAGCATATGTGAAAGGATTCCAATGAAAAGCTACAAATATTTCAAGATACACATCATGTTTTAGAGTATCCCTTTCAATTAATAGGTCCTACAACTAGTTGTCTTAACCCACAATAGAGGTTTGAAGTAATAAATAACTCTCTCCCTCAATTCCTTGTTTGTATTACACATTTGCAAAGACATGAAGATGATAAGCATAAGGTTGAGGAACCCTTTCAATGGGATGTTCCTAGATACCTTCCGCATTAGAATCAAATGTCCATTCCTTGTCAACCATCGCAACCCAACTATAAAATTACAATTCTTTCCAATGCTTTTGTTTCTGCACCCTCTCCTCAACATGCACACTTTGCATGACCTTTCTCTTTACACAAATATTTTGAAATCAAGTTGAGAATCAATCCACTTGCTCCTCTTTCATTTCCAAGCCTAATTTGGGAAGGAGACAATTAAAAATTATTCAAGGAGGGAAACCAACTATAGAAACCAACATGGATGAATTCATGAAAAATTTGAATGACTGGGTTTATAGGTTTGAGTCCAATATGATTCCATACTTTGAGAGAGTTCAAGAAAGAAGTGGAGGTTACAGAGCGGGAGAAAGAGTTCGATCAACATGAAATGGTTAGAAATATTTTTCTTCATTCTCTTGAACTACAAATTTAAAATAATGATTTGAAAGAACATGTAAAGTGTTGGTGCTCAAAATGATCTTGCCCCAATTTGCCTTTGAAACCCCATTAATTTCTGGTCTCTGTCACTTTCCTTATCCAAGTAATTTTCCTGGTTAATCTTTGTAGCCATTTTTAATATGTTCCTAGGTTGTAAATCACTTAAGAGTCTTTATTTTGAGTCTCTCATGCTCTGTTCCTTCAAAAACTCATGTTTTCCCTTTCTCTCTATTTCCCACAGTCAGGGTTTATTGTCCTTGACATTTCTATCCTAGATACTTGAAGAAAAATGTATGGATATGCCCCTGAATAATGTATTTGTGCCTTGTAACATTTCTGTCCTTGAAGAAAATTTCATTCCCAAGCTCAAATGGTCATTTTTCTATATTTTATAGTTTGACGGGTGTTTCTCCTTGTCAAATTTACATCCTTGTATCTACAAGGAACGTGGCACCTTTTGGTTAGATGCGGCTTAGCCGGGTACTTTAAAAAATTAATGGAAATCCTTAACTAAAATTGTGTCTACGTGGAGGCAAGATGCTTATTTGAAGATCTACTTTTTGTTTTAACCTTGGAGTAGCGTCAGGAGGACACGTGGAGGCTTCCGCCGCTTGGCCTGGACTTAAACAAATTTTTATGCAGTTGTAGAAGATTGGCAGAATAGGACATGTGGCAAGTTCGTGCTCATTCAAAATCTCCACTTTGGGCACCATCTTGAAGTTGCACCATGGAGACTCGTGGAGGAACCATGCATGTTCGGGGACCACCCTTGAGTTTTATTTTAAAAGAAGCGACGGGGTGACACATGGAGGCCACCGCTCACTTTCCATTTTACTTAGAATTTTCAATGGCCAAAGGAGACTTCCTCGGAGCATGACACATGGTGCCTTCTGCTGAGCTTCAAGCATTCGGATAGACTCCACCGAAAAGGACACGTGGCGAGCCTGCGCTCGTTCAAGGTATCAAATTTTTGGGACTGCCTAAAGGTGTGCCATGGTGACACGTGGTAATTTGAAAATTCAAAAAGACGGGAAGGCAAACCATCGGAGGAAACTTGGATTTTTTTCCTCCTTAAGGATTAAAATTTCAAAATGACCCACAAGCCCGATGAGGGAAATAGTCAATGTTTTGCCCCGGTCAACGACAGAGGTGTGGGCTCTCGGGGAAATTTGGAAAATTTTCCTTTGAGAGAAAATATTTAAAAGTAATAAAGGAAGTGTGGCTCTACTCTAATCACATTTGGACACATGTCAGGATCATTTCCCAAGGGTAGAGCTATAGGGAAAATTTTCCCTTTTCCAAAAAGAGAGTAAAATGGAAAAATCAGTTGCATAGTTCCGCTCCAATCACATTTGAATGCATATCAAGGTCATTTCCGAGGGTGGAGGTGTGGAGAAAAATGAATTTTTTTCCATTTTTTCAAAATTTTGTAAAAGGTCAAGGGAAGCCCCCGGGTATGTTCTAAAGTTTGACTCTACCACATGAACGACCTAAATTCAAAGTAAAGATCAATAGTAGCTGTGAGTCTAAATCTAATTTTCCCCTCATTTCCCGTCAATGTAGGTTATTACTTATCCTTTTATTTATTTATTAGGATAATTCTTACACTTGTGCTAGCCCTACACTTGTTGGGTTAACATGCTTAGGTGTACTAGTTGTGTGCAGTTAGCTTACTAGTTGTGTTGAGTTAGCTTCTCAGTTATATGGAGTTAACTTACTACTCTTTTACAGTTAACTTAACTTCCAGATCAGTTAGTCCGAGTTATTCACCACTAATTTAAGTAGTAGTTGCACTTCCATCCTCCTATATGTACATCTTTCTTATTGAATAATTCAAGTCATTCTATTGTAATGTATTGAGCACTATGGATTATGATGGATTTACATATATGGTATTTTAGCTCTTTTATTTTGCAAATATAATGTGGTGTGCTATTATCATCTGATATCATGGCTTGGAAAAATATTCTTATCATTAATTTCATGGTATCAGATCTATAGATGATGTAGATATCCATCTGTAAGTTTTTCTTTGCAAGCAATGGTTTATTATTTTCATGTATTCAAATTTTGTTAGCACTTTTCTGCAGCATGCATTTTTATGCAAATCGAAGTGTGCCATTGGATTTGGAAGGTAAAAAAACCCTAGAATCGACTGTAAACTCGGCCATGTTTTGAGACAGTCAAGTCTAGGCATTTCAAAGGTTTGTTTTGGCACATTTCTCAAAAAATCCATACAATTATGTATAGACATATTTTTGGCTCAAAAATTATATCAGCTTTCTTCATTTTTCCAGCAAATTTCTTGTTTTCTCTTTATTTTTTGATACAGGTGCCAGAAAAAATAAAATTTGTAGTCAAAGTTTGTATTCAAAATTGTATCTTGTTTGGGTGCATTCTTTTATCCATTGGATATAAGCATGTACCTTCTATATGCATTCTTTTACCCTATGGGTATTTCAGTTTTGGATGTAGTCTTTTATCCACTTGACACATAAATATACCCTCTGGGTGCATTGTTTTATCCATTCCATATAAACATGTACCTTTGGGATGCATTCTTTTACCCTCTAGATATTTCATTTTTGGATGCAGTCTTTTATCCACTGGACGTAGATTTATACCCTCTTGGTGCATTATTTTATCCATTGGATATAAGTGTGTACCTTCTAGATGCATTCTTTTACCCTCTGGATATTTTAGTTTTGGATGCAATCTTTTATCCACTGGACATAGATCTGTACCCTCTAGGTGCATTCTTTTATCCATTGGATATAAGTGTGTACCTTCTAGATGCATTCTTTTACCCTCTGTATATTTATATATTTGATGTAGTCTTTTATCCACTAGACATAGATCAAGATCGTCTAGTTACATTCTTGTACCCATTTGATATTGGCATGTACCCTCTGGACATTTTAAGTTTTGGGCGCAGGATTTTATCTTTTGGTCACAAGCATGTATTGTGTGGATGCACTCATTTACCCTTTGGACATTTGGGTGTCATGTGTACCTTTTAAAAAAATATCAGCATTTAAATATTTTTTTAATAACAAAACCTTCTAGAGTTCATAACTTTTGATTTGTAGCTCAGATTAAGGTGATCTTTTTTTTTTGAAATTGTGTATTTTTTGAGATCTATGCATTGGTGAAATTTTTATACACATATTTCAAATGTAAAAGGTACTGTTACTCATTGTAATATTTACATGCACTCAATTACAAAGTTTTAAATTCAGGAGGGTGTTGTGATCACTTGTGAATGCAATTTCGGTTGAGCCCGATGTCCTAAACTTTTGGGTATTACATTCTTGTATCTATGGGTGTATACATTTATATCTCTCTTGTTTGTTGAGATATTTTGGATCTGTATTTTTGACATTTTTTTGGATTGTTAATAGTCTCTCTTATGGGGGAGCTATTTTGGTGGAGCCCAGTGTTAGTTTGTCAGTGTTCGAGTAGTTGATTTTGAAAACTCATATAGATATGTGGTTTCACTTTACCCATTTTGTAGTATGGGAGGGTGTGGTGTTGATACTGGTTCTTCAAGTTTCATGTCCTTACCTTGTTACCTTGGATTTTCTTGGATCATGGCACTCCTATTTATTTAGATCTCATGTCTGCCTTGTTGCCTTGGTTGTTCTTGGATCGTGGCACACCTATTTATAGAAGTTGATAAAATTATGTTTGGTGTTTGTTTTAACTTTTGACATCACTCCATTGACAATCTCCTTGCATGGAGCTATTCTAGTGAAGCCAAGTGTCAGTTTTTTTAGTTCTATGATCGAGCAGTGGATTTAGACCACAGTGTGCACCACACTTCTTCAGCATTGTATGAGTTTTTGGAGCCGATATTTTGAGGATATCTTACAACAAGATTTTTCCCTCTCTACTTTGTTATTACTAGTTTTGGGTACCTTGCAGGTGTCTAATTTTCCTAGTTGTTATACCTGGGAACCTCATAAGGCCTTGTTTCCAGGACCCACCTTCTTTTCCACCCACCTAAGATATGCTTACGGGAGGGTGTTAGTGTAGGTTATTATTTATCCTTTTATTTATTTATCAGGATAATTCTTACACTTGTGTTAGCCCTACACTTGTTGGGTTAGCTTGCTTAGGTGTACTAGTTGTGTGGAGTTAGCTTACTAGTCTTTTGGAGTTAACTTAACTACTAGTATCAGTTAGTGGGAGTTCTTCACCACTGATTTAGGTAGTAGTTGCACTTCCCTCCTCCTATATGTACATATTTCTTATTGAATAATTCAAGTCATTATATTGTAATGTATTGAGCATTATGGATTATGATGGATTTCCATTTATGGTATTTTAGCTCTTTTATTTTGCAAATCTAATGTGGTGTGCTATTATACTTTGAGATCATGGCTTGGAACAATCTTCTTATCCTTCCTTTCAATTTCTCGAAACACATCTAGAATTGCAAGTCTCCGTGATTTCTTGGTATTTTATACACGTGGAGTAGATAAGAAATTTAATGTTGATATCTGAAGTTTGGTGCGAAGATTTGAAAGGTGTTTTTTGCCATTAAAATGGTTTGACTTTCGTGCCTAATCATATTTTCTGTTTTTCTTCCCCTGAGCACACAAGGAGCTAGATTTTATAGATTAGGGGTAGAAGTGGTTGGAAAATTGAAGGAAAAGTGATCTACCAGAGCAAGGATTTGAATGCGGGAGTCATTCGATGAAATATACCCACTTGATCACCTAGAGAATTTTATAGATCTGATTCTCTAAATCACAAAAGAATCATGGCGAGCACTGGTGTATTTAAATTTTTTATCTTTTAGGAGGAAGGGGCTTTGTTGTAAAGGTTATAAATGGCACAAATTTTTCATGTAAAATGGTTTGGAGGTTGGAAGTTGGAGGTCGAAGAAAATTCCCAAGAGGAAAATTTGACTAAGCCTATCTTTTGAGAATCCATTTGAGAAACTAGGTTATATCTTTTTTTTATCAAGCTTTATTGAGTCGGGGTGGTTGCAAGTGTACAACCATTAATAAGATCTAAGAATTTTCTTCATAATTTCCCCTACTAACAAACTTAATCAAATTTGAGTTTTTTTGTGTTGTCTTGAGCAAAATGTGTTGGTTTTATTTATTAATGTTTGCAAGTAGTTTTTCTTGTCTCTGTTGCAATCTTGTATTAAAATATGATTCAAGCACACAAGCCTCAATCCTTGTGAAAATTTAGTGGTATGTGCAATTCCATTTCTCAGAAAAGGTTTCATTTGGGATTGGAATAAACAATTTAAAATCAATTTTCTCTCATTCATTGATGAGAGATTGTCTATAAGAATTTGGGTGTATCTTAGTCATGATTTGAGTCAAATCTTGATGCTTTGTTGGGTTTTTAACTCAATCCTTCGTGACAGAATATCAAATATTGTGTGAATGAGTGCTAATATGGGCTTCCATTGAAGCACATATTTTGGTTAAAGAGACATTTTATCTATTTTGTGGCATTCTGCTGGTTTGAATTTCCATTTTGTAAGGTTCCTCAAGGATTTGATGAATCTAGTTTCACCCTGCCCCACCTCCCACCAAAAATTCATTTAAAAACAACCAATCCTACCCATACTACCCTTGTTTTCATGTGTATATGCCAATGCACAATCCTCATCACCAAAACATGTAGAAGCAATCAGGGTCTCAAATGTCTTTAGTAACCTTTGCAATCTTGTGAAAATATCTTCATGATCTGGAAGTGACAACTCGTGAGAGTCAGATCTAGTGTGTTAATCATATTTTCCCCAAGGTCTTCTCTATAAAATTTATGCAAAATAAAGGTACCTATATCTCCTTTCATATAACAGAGGTTACAAAATAGGTTCTCTTACCTTGGTTGAAATCCACAACCTAAAATAGTTAGGATCATATCACATCCATTTTAATGTGTTACCCACTTCCTTCAAAGCCTGAGTTCCAACAAGTCAGATATATTGCTTCCCCAGATGTAAAATGACATACATGGTTATCTATCTACCTCTGGGTGTCCTGTCTAATCCATGATTCAACGTGGTCTTTGAAGGAGGTTAAATTTGGTTACCAACATAAATGGTGCCGCTAGGGGACTTGTTAATCTAGAGTTTCATTGAGTTATTGATTTGCAGTCCATTCACATCCATCTGGCCGATCAACGCCAACATAAATGACAATGTTTCCTAGGATATTGTGATTACAGATCATTTTCAAACCCTGGTAAAACACTTCTTGTATGCTCCAAGTGCTATGTGCAGTTACTTCAGTTTTCACATCTAGTGCACTAGCTTTTATTTGATAAATCTTGGTAAAGAAAGGTCAAAATCTTTCCATTTCCAATTTCTAGCATTGAAAGACATTTGAAAGATCATAAATAGTGAATTTTCACAACTAAGGTGGAAATCCTTACTGGCGAATCCCTGTTGATCTGCTTCTTAATAAGTACCAGTGTCCTAAAACACTGTCAAAATCATATTTGTTATTAAGATTTACAAAGATGGAAGGAAGAAGATATTTCTTTTCTAGAGATCCTACTAGGACATTAGTTCTAGAGCTATGAAAAGCAAAATCAAAAGAAAGAAAAGCTTGGAGAGATATTGGAGGTTAGCAGAAAAGAAGAGGGATCTCCATTGATGAAAGTGATTGGCCTATCATTGAAGACTACCATTCAAGTGACTCTGAATCAGGTAGCCTCTTTGTGGAATTGAACTCTCCAGTTGGAGAGGGGCCTTCATTTGATTTTGAAAGGTTTGCTTCACACTCTGCACCTGTCTTTTCTAAGGTTGATAGAGATTTCCAAGAAACAAGGCCTTTGGGGGTATCCATTTTGAAAATTATACTCCTGTGTTCCAAGAACCCTCTACCCCCATCAGTTTGTCACCCCTCTAGGATCACCTCCTCGAATCAATATGGTTCAACCCAGACCCCCTTTTGTTGTTAACACTTTTGGACCTATAAATTTTGTGGGAATGGCTGGTTACCCAAATGCAGTGCCTCAAGATGTAAGGAACAAAATGCCAAAGTTCCAAGGAAACAATGCTATTATTGGTGATCAACATCTAAATCTTTTTATCAATATGATGGAAGATTTTGAGATTGAACATGAAGATGTATATATCAAGATATTTATCCATACCTTGGAAGAGGATGCTATCGACTGGTATAAAGCATTTCCAAATAACTCTATTGATTCTTGGACTAAGATGAGTAACGCATTCATATTGTAGTATGGTGATAGGACTTACCCTAGGTTTCTTTTGACAAAATTTGAAAACATAGAAAAGAATCCTAATGAGTTAGTACATGATTTAAACACATGGTTTAATAATACCTTGAAGAGATTACTGTCATGAGAAGGACTTGTGATGAGTCATGCTTGATCAAGTATATTGATGCATTTGATAAAAAGGCTGCATATTATTTAAGAGACAAAAACTCCACAAATTTTACGCAGGCCTTAACCATGGCTCTGCAAATAGAGAACAACATCAAGGAAATTAGAAAGCCTCAAAAAAGGAAGGTGTAAAGTTGGTTAACCCAGGAAAACCCCAAGTAGGCAAGGTTGCTGATTTGGAAGACGTTTTGAAGAATTTGACAGGGGCTGTCAAAGAAATCTCCTACAAGCTAGCCCAGGCTAAGAAAGGAATTGGGAAGAGTTCACAAGAACAACACAAGCATCAAGGCCAAGATAGGTTCCCAAATCACCAAATATCTAATGACAGAGGTAAGGGACCTATTGAATTTGGAAGTAGATAGTCCCAAGATAGGGGCAGCAAAATGGTACCTGATCCTTTGGCTACAAGAGTGCCTATGGTGGAAGAGATAAATTTTATAGATTGGTGTGACAAATGATTCATGACTCATTCTCCTTGTGAAGAAGATCAACAAGGAAATGAAGAAGCTGATGATATCTATATGATGGGTTTCTCCACTAGCTCACAACAAGGGGTAACTTCAATTGCGGTGATAAGTGCCCAAACTGCTGCCACCTTTTGGGATTGCATTCATAGGGTACCTGTTCTTCCTCTCTCTCATACTTTAGAAGTAGATAATGTACAAACTTTTGAATTTCTCAATAATGACTTTGAATATTTAAGGGCTTTAATGCTAAAAAATTATGATGGAGGAATCCCATCTGAGGAAGATAGATAGTTGCTGATGAATGTTGTTGTTGCTCAAGAGAGGGAATATAACACAAGAAGTAAGTTTTCAAAGGGGTAGGGCCTCAATCCAAGCCTAAATATCCCTTACTTTCAAACATTCCGAAACAGGCTCCTTGGAAATATGCATCTTCCAAAAGCCCTGCAGTTCCAAACAAAAATCATACCCCTCCTCATGCCCAAGTTGTCAAAAATTCTGTTTCCACCTAATGAGTGTCTTGGCTTTGCTTCTAATCGCCTTCCCAAAAAAATGTCCCATATTATATTTCCCAAGTATTGAGTCAAATCAAATTCTTTTTCCCAATTTTTGAGTTGCTCAAGATTCTGAACACAAAAAGAGAGCATTTGAATACTTGGGGTTGAAAGAAGTGAAGACTTCCTAGGTAGAAATGTAAATATTACGAGAGAATCCTCCAATAATTGAAGATCCGAAGCACCACCAGCATCAGAAGAGCTATATGAACCACCTGAGGTCTATTTTGGGACATCCTTGGTGGACTCTTAAATGAATGTGGATCCATTCTTCACAAATTTGATCATAAAGGATAAACTGCTCCACAATTGCATGTTTGACTAAGGGCATCATGTAATGTCATGCCTTTGAAAGTCATGAATGAGATAAAAATCAAAGTGACAACAGGATATGTGAAGTGCAGTGCCATGGAATCCAGAGAGGTGCTAGTAGTGGGATGCGTGAAGGATTTAGTGGTGCAACTTATAGCTTACCTAGGTAAAAATTTAAAACTTGATGTTTTCATAGTTGATTGCCCAGCCAAGTGGGGCATGCTACTGTCAAGAAAATGGGCTGCAAGTGTTGGTGGGAGTGTCCAAATGGATATGTCTTATGCTACCATTCCAGTTGAGGGCAGCCTTGTTAGGTTGTATGGGGAAAAGAAAATGTTGCATCTTATTGAGGATCCCAACAATGCATCCTATGAGGTATTGTACATAAATGTTGATGAGACATCTTTGTGGGATTTTCTTAAGGGAAGGAGCACAAGATTGAGGAGTACAAATGCCTTGAACAAACGGGCTCTCCATGGAATCTATTTTTTGATGGAACTTGCTCCAAATTTTGGAATGGTGTTGGTATTGTTCTACTTTCTCCTAGTCAGGAATTTTTTTTTTCCTTCAAACTCAACTTTGAATGCACCAACAACATTACGGAGTATGAGGCACTATTTTTGGGTTTAAGAATTACTTGGAAATATGGTGTCAAGGACATCATTTTAAAAGGAGACTTAGAATTAATTTTGAATCAAGTTAAAAAGTTGTATGCCACAAAGAATCAAAAAATGAAACAATATAAGCATGCGGTTTGGGAATTCATTAAGATGTTTGAGTCATTTAACATAGTGGATCATGATAGGAAGTTAAATGATTTAGCAGACAAGCTTGCAGTGTTGGGGTCTTGGTTAGACAATTGTATAATGTCCCCATATTGTGAATATGAGGTTGAGGTATTGACAAGACCTTCTGTCCCTGACAACATTAAACATTGGCAGGTTTTTGATGATGATACTTAGATCAGAAGATTCTTGCAAAACAAGGGAGAATTTTTTGATCAAATTATTGATTGGGAGCCAGTGGTTTGTACAACAGAAGGAAAATAAACCTTTTTTGGAAAGGATATCATCTAGCTAAAAAAAAATACCATTCCTAGAGGGTTGGTTTCTCTTGAGTCTAATTTTGATAATGCTGATTGCATTGTTAATAGATGCATGACAGCCTCAAGGGATATTAAGGAGCATGATCTTGGTACAAAGGAGAAGCCAAGGAAAATTTGGTTAGGTAGTAATCTCAGCAAGGAGGAGAAGCAATCATACATCCAGCTATTGAAAAAATACCAAGATTGTATGGCTTGGACCTATTCTGAACTAAAAGCATACATAGAGGATTTGTTTCAGCATGAAATCCCCTTGGTGTCTAATGCAAATCCATTTAGGCAAAAAAAAGGCCCATCAATCCACTCTTATCCCTCAAAATGTAAGAGGAACTGAAGAAGCTAAGGGATGGAGGGATTATCTAGCCCATAAGGTATTCCTCTTGGGTTACAAACCTAGTGCCAGTGAGAAAGAAAAATGGTGACATCAGGTTGTGTGTGGATTTCAGGAACCTAAATAGAGCATCAATGAAGGATAATTATCCTTTACCAAATATGGAGAACATGTTGTAGTTAGTGACTGGTTCTAAGTTGCTTTCCACCTTGGATGGTTTCTCTGGTTATAACCAAGTCGTGGTAAAATAATTAGAAAGGATCAAAATGACCTTCACTACTCCTTGTGGAACATATGTGTATGTGAGGATTCCCTTTGGTTTGATGAACGTTGGAGCCACATTTCAAAGAGTGATGGATGTTGCTTTTGTTGGTTACATCAATCAGTTTATTCTAGTCTATCAAGATGATGTAACTGTATTTTCTAGAAATTGAAGTGATCACCTCCTGCACATGGAGAAGATGTTGATAAGATGCAAAGAATATGGCATCACACTTAATCCAAAGAAATGCCATTTTGGAGCATAGAAGGAAAATTTTCTTGGTCACATTGTGTCACAAGAAGGAGTGATGATTGATCTAGAAAGAGTAGAGGCCATCAACAAGGTCCCAATCCCAAGAACCAAGAAAGGAATTTAGTCCTTCTTTGGGAAAATAAACTTCATTAGAAGATTCATATCAAACTTTGTTGAGATGACTATTCCAATCACTTCCACACTTGAAGAAAGACCAGGTCATCAAATTGGAGGAGGCTGCCATCTAAGATTTCAACGGGATTAAAGAGGCACTCAAGCATGCACCTATATTGACAACTCTAGATTATAAGAAGCCCTTTCAAATGTTCTCTTTGGCTCCAAAGAACACTATTACTTCTATCCTGCTGCAGAAGGATGATGAAGGGGCTGAGAGGCCAATTGCTTTCAAAGTAATGCCTTACAGGGGTTGAGCTGAAGTACACTATCATGGAAATGCAGGTATTTACGTTAGTAAAAGCAACAAAGGTTTTTAGACCTTACATTCTAAGTTCTAAAGTAGTTGCTTATGTTCCCCACATAATGGTGAAGGACATCTTATCAGAGATGGAAGTCTCATGCAAAATATGTAGGTGGGTGAAAAGATTGTAAGAATATGATATGGACATCCAAACTACAAAGTTGGTGAGAGTTTTGGGTCTGGCTAAGCTTATGGCTAAGAGCAACTTGCAAACTATTGAGGTAAATGACGTAGAAGAAGAAAGGGTAGATGTTTTTCAAGCATTGATGAATTTTGAGTGGTATAAAGATGTAATATTTTATCTCAGACATCTGAACTACCCTAAGCACTTAAGTAAGAACCAGAAGAGAGCCCTTAAGTTGGATTCCCAAAAATATGTCATCACTAATTATGGGTTAGCTTGGAAGAACCTAGAGGGAGTCCTCTTAAGGTGCATTACTGAAGAAGAAGCCCCAAGATAATTGTTGATCTCCATGGAGGAGTTTGTGGGGGAACTTTGCTGCAAGAGTCACAACACATAAGATCCTAAGGGTTGGTTATTGGTGGCCAAATCTTTTCAAGGATACAACCTTGTTGGTTAGAAGATGTGAAAGTTGTCAATGCTTCTCTAGAAGACTGAAAGCTTCAGGCTCCCTTCCTTTGCAACCTATATCAATTGAAGCTCCATTCAAGCAATGGGGAATGGATTTTATTGGTGAGATTTCAGACCCTTCAAGTGCTGGCCACAAATGGATTCTTGTAGCAACTGATTATTTTACTAAATGGGTGGAGGCAATCCCCACCAAGAAGGCAACACACCAAGTTGTCATGGATTTTGTGCTAAACAACATCATCTGCAGGTTTGGGGTACCAGTTAAGATTATTACTAACAATGCCATGAGCTTTAGAGCTAAACCTTTGGTGGCAATGTGTAAAGAGTATGGGATCAACTTGACATATGCCTCCAATTACAATCCTCAAGGAAATGGACAAGCTAAGTCCAGTAATAAAAATTTTCGAACATCGAGAAAAACATTACAAGCAGAACAAGAGAAATTCGGGTGTGAACAATTGAAGTTTTCTTTTTGGGTAGATAGGATTACTGTTAAGAGGGTCATTGGAAAGAGTCCATTTGAGTTGGTATATGGGACTCAGGCCATGCTACCCCTTCATATGCAAGTATCTTCATATTAGTTTTGCACAATAGCCGGATGATCGGGAGGTAAGTCCTTATGATGCCCGCATTAATCAAATTGTTGAGCTTGGAAAAGAGAGGGAATTCCAACAGAGGCATGTAAAATTTAGAAATAATATGAAAAAGTTATTTGACAAGAAGGCCACTCCCAGAGCTTTCAATGTTGGAGATCTTGTGATACTATGGGATAGCAGACATGAGGATAAGGGAAAGCATGGCAAGTTTTACTCATTATAGATGGGCCCTTACTCTATTAACATAGGAATTGGGGAGCATACCTTCTTCCTCAAAGACTTAGATGGTAAACTACTCGAGTTACTGTCAATGGTAGGAATTTGAAGCATTTCTTGGATTGATTCCTCTGAATAAAGGAAAAATCTTCTATATAGTGTATAGTTTGTTGTTTGTTCCCTATTCCTTGTGTTTTTACTTGTTCTAGTCCTTGGTAAGCTATTTTTTCTCGTTTTGGTCCTTAGTGACCTTTTTTGCTGGTTTCTCTCTCTTTTTTAGATGGCTCTGTTTCTTTTCTCTCGTAAGATGACTTCATTTCCCAATAGATATTCTTGGCACTTGGTCTATTGTTGTTCTTGTGGCACTCACATGGAGTGCCCATACCCGATTCATAGCCTATGTTGGTTCTCAAAATGATCCCGCCCCAATTTGCCTTTGAAAACCTATCATTTTTGGTTTCGTCAATTTACTTCTCCCGTATTGTGCCTAGTTAATCTTGTGGCCATTTTAATCTGTTCTAGATTGTAAATCACTTAAGAGTATATTTTGAGTCTCCCATGCTCTGTTCCTTCAAAAACTCACATTTTCTCGTTCCCTCTATTTCCCACTGTTAGGATTTGTTGTCCTTGACGTTTCTATCCTAGATAATTGAATAACAATGTATGGATGTTCCCCTGAAGAATGTATTTGAGGCTTGTAACATTTTAAACTTTATTTCCATGAAAAAAAATTCATTCCTAAGCTCAAAAGGTCATTTTTTTGTATTTTATGGTTTGACGGGTGTTTCTCCTTGTCAAATTTGCATCCTTATATCTATTGGGGACATGGAACCTTTTGGTTGGAGTAGCGTCGGGAGGACAAGTTGAGGCTTCCAATGCTTGGCCCAGACTTAGACAAATTTTTATAAAGTTTTACTAGTTTGGCAGAACATGACATGTGGCGAGCTCATGATCATTCAGGGTATCCGCTTTGGGCAATATCTTGAAGTTGCACCATGGAGTATGTGGAGGAACCGCACATGTTCGGGGACCGCCCTTGAGTTTCATTTTAAAATAAGTGCTAGGATGACATGTGGAGGCCTCTACTCACTTTGCATTTTACATTGACTTTTCAACGGCAAAAGGAGACTGCCTCATAACATGACACATGGTGCCTTCCACCGAGCTTCAAGCATTCAGATAGACTTCATCGAAAAAGGACACATGGCGAGCCCGCGCTCATTCAAGGTATCAAATTTTTGGGACCACCTCAAGGTGCACCATGGTGGTATGTGGAAGTTTGAAAAGTCAAAAAGGCAGGGAAGCAGATCATCAGAGGCAACTTGGATATTTTGCCTCCTTAAGGATTAAAATTTCAAAATAATCAATGTTTTACCCTAGTCAACGGCGGAGGTGTGGGCTCTCGGGGGAAATTTGGAAAATTTTCCTTTGAGAGAAAAGAGTCAAAAGTAAAAAAGGAAGTGCGCCCCACTCCAATCACATTTGGACACGTGTCAGGCTTGTTTCCCAAGGGCGAGAGCTATGGGGAAAATTTGGAAAATTTTCCTTTTCCAAAAAGAGAGTAAAATGGTAGAATCTGGCTACGGTTCCGCTCCAATCATATTTGGACATGTGTCAAGGTTAATTTCCCGAGGGTGAAGGTGCGGAGCAAAATGGAATTTTTTTCCATTTTTCCAAAAAGTTGTAAAAATTCAAGGGAAGCCCCTGGTATTTTCTAAAGTTTGAATCTACCACATGGATGGCCCAAATTCAAAGTAAAGATCTATGAAATTTTTGAGTCTAAATATAATTTTACCCCCATTTCTCTGAAGCACCTCTGGAAGTGCGAGCCTCCATGATTTGTAGGTATTTTATACACGCCTAGTAGAGAAGCAAGTTAATGTTGATATATGAAGTTTAGTGGGAAGATCTGGAAGGTGTCTTTCACCATTAAAATGGTCTAACTTTTGTGCCCGATCATATTTTCCATTTTTCTTCTCCCGAGCATGCAAGGGGCAAAATTTGATAGATTATGGATGGAAGTGGTTGGAAAACTTAAGGAAGAGTGACCTACCAGAGCAAGGAGTTTAATGTAGGAGGAATTCGATGAAATCTACCCCCTCAAGCACCTAAAGACTTTTATAGATCTGATTATGTGAATCACAAAAGAATCATGGCAACCAGTGGTGTATTTAAATTTTTTTTCTTTTAGGAGGCAGGGGCACTGTTTTAAAGGTTATAAATGGAAACAAAAATTCATGCAAAAGGGTTGGGAGGTTGGAAGTTGGAGGTCAGAGTGCTAGAGGTCGTAGAAAATTCCCATGAGGAAAATTTGACTAAGCCTTTCTTTTGAGAATCCATCTCACAAACTAGGTTATCTATTTTTGTATCAACCTTTATTGTGTCAGGGTGGTTGCAAGTGTACAACCATTGAAAAGCTCTGAGACTATTCTAGAAACTTTCCCCTGCTAATAGACTTAATCAAATTTTATTTTTTTTGTGTTGTCTTGAGCAAAATGTGTTGGTTTTATTTATGAATGTCTACAAGTTTTTTTTCTTGTCTTTGTTGCAATATTGTATTAAAATCTTATTCAATTACATAGGCCTCAATCCTTGTGACAGTTTAGTGGCATCTGCAATTCCATTTCTCAGATTAGCTTTCATTTGGGATTGGAATAAATGGTTTAAAATTACTTTTCTCTCATTTGTTTACACATATTGTCTGTAAGCCTTTGGGTGTACCTTAGGCATTATTTGACTCAAATCTTGATGCTTTGTTGGGTTTTTTGACTCTAGCGTCATGATAGAATCTCAAATATTGTGTGAAAGAGTACTAATTGAGGCCTCTATTAAAGCACATATTCTAGTTAAAGGGACATTTTAGCTATTCTATGGAATTTATTGGTTTGAATTTCCATTTTGTAAGGTTCCTCAAGGATCGGTGAATCTATTTTTACCCTGCCCTACCTCCCACCAAAAATTCATTTAACAACAACAAATCCTACCCATACTATCCCTATTTGTCATGTGTGTATGTCAATGCACAATCCTCATCACCAAAACATGTATAAGTAATCGGGTCTCAAATCTCTTTAGTGACCTTTACCTTGTTCGAAAATATCTTCATGAATTGGAAGTGACAACTCGTGAGGTCGAGATCTGGTGTGTTGATAATATTTTCCCCAAGGTATTCTCTATAAAATTTATGCAAAAGAAAGGTACCAAAGTATCTCCTTTCATATAACAGAGGTTAAAGAATAGGTTCTCTTACCTTGGTTGAAAGGTACAACCAAAAATGGTTAGGATCAAATCACATCCTTTTTAATGTGCTACCCACTCCTGCAAAGCCTAAGTGCCAACAAGTCAAATAGATTGCTTCCGTAGCTGCAAAACAACATACATGATTTTTTATCTACCTTTGAGTGTCCTTTCTAATCCATGATGTTTCTTGGTCTTTGAAGGATGTTAAATTTGGGTACCAACATAAAGGATTCTAAAAATCGAGATCAACAATCTTGATCTTTTATCGACTTCTAGTATAGATAGTCATTCAACAACAAATACTAATTTGAATGATTTTTATCTAGAGGATGAAAATATGTTAAGCTGTGCAATAAATTATTACCTTATTAGATGATCAATAATAAAAAATTAAAGAGGAACAGTTTCACATTAAATCGAGGAGAAATTAGGAGATTCGGTGTTGCCCCATGACAAGGAAAAAGATTTTTAGCTTAGTAAACTTTTTGTTAGAATGGGAAAATTATATGGAGGAAGGAGAGTTGAAAAGTTATCAAGATGTTATAGATAAATGAAATGATCCCCATTTACCTATGTATGTAGAGATTCGGGCACTTCTTGAGGGTTATTTTGATACATTAATAACATCATTAGTCACTGCTACAAAAAAATAGGGAGGGTATCAAGTTTTCAAATAGGATGAGTTTGAGCTATCAAACATCTTATTTGATGAATAATAAAATGGGAATATAATATTGGAAATAGTAATTTCTATGAAAGAACAAAAAATTTGAAGTCCAAATCAGCTTGTATTAATTCACCATAAATAGGAAAGAAAAAAACAAGGCTGATTAGAAAGAACAATTTTTCAACGGTGAAAATACCATGCCCAATCAAATACTTGGCTCATTTAGAACTGAGATATGCATTACCAATAGTTGCGATTAACTCAATGCACAATGATAAGATTCATGTTGTACAAATTCATGTCCAATTCTTCAAGATTAAACTATAGATCTGATTGAGGTAGTTATCATTTTGAAGACTAGTATTTATAGCTTAAATGTGCAAATCAAGTTTTCACTCTTTCCATAATATATAGTTGTCAAGTTGATCTCATGGTCACATGTTCTCGAGGAAGGGAAGCTAATTCTCTCTACCTTTATGAGGATTTATTTAGCTTCTTATTTCATCTATTTAGATTGGGTTATTGTATGTTTGTTTTTGCATAATAAGTGCTCACACACACTCTGCATTTTCCACTTTGAGAGTGTATTATTTTCCATCAAGTTATATGTTTTTTTGCTTGCTCCAATGAAATTTTTGTACAAGTTGATTTTATTTTCAGTTTTGGTGGAGGATTTTAAGTCTTTATCATTGCTTCTCGGCGTTGGGCATGCTTGCTCAATCTTGAGTTAAGGTTTCAAGTTTCTTTCATGTCTCAAAAATATGATATCAATACCTCTATCGGATCGTATACTTTCAATGCTACATTTTCTTCTAGTAGAATACACATCAATGCTTATCTCGTATCTTATATTGTTAATAACACCATGATCAATCCATCGGCTTCTGTTGCTGCATGATCTATTACAATCGATTGCTATCAACTATCCACTATCTAAAAGCTCATATCAAATTCAAAAATCTTATCGATTAGTCAACCTTCCAATTACATTGGGCCTCTCACCATGCTTGCGCCATTTTTGTGGAACATTCAATCAAAGGTTGTGACATTATCTTAGGTATTTCTTATCTCTATGAAATTAAGGTTATCTTTTCTATTACCCACTTTTGTCTCGAATTCATTCACAATAAGCAATTTGTAACTCTCAAAGGTTTTCCACCATCTACTCTATTACCTTTATCTCCTCTTAAGGATTCCCTCTCACTAGCTGCAACATCTAGGGCCCTTAGTCCTCTCAAGTCTAGGGAACATTCTACACCTAGATATCCTATTTACACATGACCTAATTATTCTCATCGGTCTACAAGTACATCATCTTGACCTAAGTACCCTACTCAAGAAGCCCATTCACATAAGATTCAACCACCTCCATCACCTCCTAGGTCTACTTCACATAGGTTTGATCACCTCCTCGGTATCCTTCACATAGTTGTTCATCACCTCCTCGGTCTCCTTCACAGAGGACTCGTCAAATCCTAGGTCTCCTTCACATAGGAAATAACATCTTAGGCTTCCTTCACACATACATCATCAATATCATAAACCACCGATCTTAGATCTTGATCATGCACACCTTTATCTCCTATCACATAAGGTGGAGAAAAAATTCCCCTAACCTTCGCTGGATAGATCACTCATCATCACACACTTGGGAGGCATCAATCTTTCTTCTCTCCCCCTCCTATCATCGTCAAGTGCGTGTCATTATTTTTTGTACTTCATACTTCATCTTTTTAAGCATCTTTACACAACTTTTCATACACATATTGTATCATCATTACCCTACGAGGAATTCTTTTTCTAAGTTTAATACTTGATTATTGAGTGAATACTACATCGATGAACCTCACCAAACTCACACTTTTTACGCTCTATGATTCATTTATCTATCTTTCTAGTGCACATTATCACACCATTTCCTTATGACACACTCTCGTTCTATGGTTCATTCTTGATTGTTGAGGGGTCCTTTATAAATGAACCTAATTTCATACCAATACACATCCATTGGAGGGAATGTTAATACTATTACATTCACATTGCATAAAATTCCATCTCATCACATACACTACATCTTGCATATCTTAATTTCACTTGCTCTTACCTTTTCATACTAGTTATAGGTTGCACTTTTCTTACTATGTTAGCCATATATCCATTACTTTATTATCTTTTCTATATAAATATATGTGTTCACTTGATATTTAGTTGTGAATGGATACTTTTATAGATGTTTACAAAAACAATGATGCTTGGCACTATACCTCTTACCAATCCCACTGAGGCTCCTATGAGAAAATACTTTATCACACATTAGAGGTTCCATTATTTCATTATTTACTACTACTACTTTGTAGTAACCTACTCTCTATTGGTATATACATGATTTGACTTTATATTTATCTTCTCTTCCAAATTTAGAAAAACTAGGAAACCGACATGATAATGTTTGCTTCATGTGCAAAATTTTCCTTGCAAGAACTATTTTCCACCATGGTTAGCTATTACATCTTGTTTGAAATTTTTTTCTATTCGATTCTATTATTTGTGGGATATGCCCTATATCTTATTTGATCACTAATTATATGTTTTTGGCCACTTCAACTCTGATTCTCTTGTGACATTGTGATTCATGTCCCATGTATGAAATCTAATTTTTGCGGTCTCTCTTTTATGCACGTTTTATTGTTCCACTAATTATTTATGATATGTTTGCTTCTTTTTATGATAACAAATCTATTTAACCTATTTATTTTCATGTGACTTGGTTTATACCATGCACATCCCCTTCCCCTCTAGGCCATCAACTTCAGATCAGCATCCGGTCCTCTCCTTTGGGATGTATTCTCCTAGTGAAGTCACATGCACTTTAAATGACGGTGGGCATACATTGGGTGAATCTTTCACCCCATATAACAACACAAATCTACATCACATTAAATTTAAGAATAGGAAAAAAATAGGATATGCTTACATAAACCACCCAAAATATTACTTAGGTGCTCAGTGCAACACAGACTCTAGTGCCAAGATATAAAAACTAGTGTCTGGGCACTCCTAACCTCTCTTGGGCACCTATGTCGTGGGGAAAATAGAATTAATTTATTATATCAGCACAATATCTAGTATTTTACATAGTAGTTTTCACAAGATAGGCATATTCCTCTAGCAATAGGAATGCATTATTTCTACATTTCAATTAAGAACAAATATGTATGTAAACACAATACAACTTGGAATAAATCAGGATCACATCATTTGCAATTGTGTATAATCAGAATCAATCTTGGAAGGAGACTAGCACTAGACCTCTCTCCCCAACACTCCTCCTATGGCATTACATTACCCAAAATAGTTGCACTTTGCATGCAATTTTCTAAAAAAATCATTCTTGGCATGACATATCCCCAAAACATCACTCTTGGTGTAATATCTCCATAAAAAATCACTCTTCTAAAGAATTTTTAATATTTTTTTTATCCTTTTAAACTCATGATCATCAGGTGCACACTATTCTTTTGCTACTTTTACACACATTTACATAATTTTATAGATTTTTCATAATACATGACTTTGATTACTCTTTGTCTCTTCTTTTACACGTCCATCCTTAATACGTAATGAGAAGGATCCCTTCATCAAACACAATAATAGATACAACATGGTACAACATAATATGCTTCACTCCTAGGGCCACTTCCTCTTTCTTAACTTCTACGCTTCACTTTTATCACTTCATATTTTAACTTGTCTCTTCGGCATGCTATCTCCATCACATTCTATATGGTTATGAGGTATGCATCTCTTATCTATTTCATGTTATCAAGTATTCATTCAACAACATAATGTAGGGGTAAATTTAGAAACAAAATCCCATGCTTGGGTACATTTGTAGGTCCTAAAATCAAGCATGCATTCGTATGATTTCTAAAAAAGAAAACTAGTAATTTACATCTATATTTGGTATCTTTGATTTATTTGTTATCTTCTTTATGGTATTTTACACCCTACTACCTAGTCAATACTTCACTTTCTTATCTTTTATGGCTTTAGAATCTAGCACCCGGATAGCACGCTGGCACTCAAATAGGACGGTAGTGCCAAGGTGCCCTCGTCTATAGACACCATTGAAGCTTATCTATCTTACTCAATTATTTTGGGTATCTTTTATATTTTTGGCATCTTATTTTCTTATGAGTCATCCTTCCGATTATCAATTACGAAATTCAACTAAGGGAATCATATAAATAAAAATCTAGGTGACTGAAATTAACAACCAACCTCTAGCCATCTATTATCATCACCTAAGATTACATTCAAAGGAATCTAAGAGCATCAAGGGAATTCATTTAGCACTCATAAAAGAGACAAGGGACTGCATTTTCTTCATACACTTCATAGGTGAAGGAAAAAATATAACAAAAATGATTGAATGACTTTGCTTAATCAAATATTCAATAACGATGTAAATATATATAGTGGAGGGACGGTTGAAGGGGAACTACGGACTAGTTTATGATGCCATGAAGGAAAGAAAATTCATACAAAGAAAGCATATCTGAAAAAAAAAAACCGTAAGCATAATTACATATATTAAACAATGTATTATCTTATGTTAACATTCCCCTCAATACATTGTTTATAAACATCATATTTCTAGATAGTGGACCAAGATTATTTCAAACATGGTAAAACGTATTTACACTCTCTGTGTATCCTTCTCACCTTTGA
The DNA here is from genome assembly GCA_018340775.1 of Taxus wallichiana var. yunnanensis. Taxonomy (NCBI): domain Eukaryota; kingdom Viridiplantae; phylum Streptophyta; class Pinopsida; order Cupressales; family Taxaceae; genus Taxus; species Taxus wallichiana. The sequence goes on from CM031243.1 coordinate 833,768,037, forward strand.
GGTGGAATGCCATCTTTGTGGCTTCATGGTCTTGGTGACACCTTGTTTTTCCCTTGCAGGATTACATAAAACCTAGAAGTTTAATTCCCCACTTCATTATATTAACACTGAAGTGTGGGTTCCACCTTCACATCTATCCTTCAAATACGAAATCTAATCTCACCAAACTATTGTGTGATTGTGGGGTACTCTAATGAATTTGATGTTTTGGGGGTCAGTATTTATGAGGGTATCAACCAATCATATAGGTTCATAAAATTTTCATGTCACCCCTTTAATGAAATATAAAATCCCCTTCGGTGGCCATTACTTTAGTTCATTTCCATTATAGGTGTGTCTCATAGATACACAAACTTGTATTCTTCGTTTCTTTAATCTCATCCTATAGGGTCTTCTTTTCTCAAAACTTGTCGTTTTATTTCTCAAGATAGTAAATGATAATTTTATTACCTTGATCTAAGGTTGGTATATCAAACTTATAAAATTAATGAACATACAAATAAGTACAAATTATATATATATATATATATATAGATAAAGACACAAATATGATCTAAGTAATAACAAAATAATTAATAAAATATAAATGTTATATAAAATAAATTAATATAATTAAAAATAGATACAATATAAATAATAACAATAATAATTAAATAACGAAGTGAAATCAAAGTTTGGTGGAGGCAGAATTTAATGGGTGTAGGTGAGTTGTAGACCTGTGGGGGAGCATGGCATGTAGAAGGCATTTTTAGTAGGGTATGGCCTCCATGCATGTCCTTTATGACCTATCATATTCCTTGCATAGTAATTAAACTACTTTATTTGAGATACAAAATCATTAACCAAGTTGAAACCCAAGGCAACATTGTAAATTTTAGTAGCATTTGGATAGTTGCAGTGACTAGAAAACTTAATTAAATAAAAAAAATGTTGGGGGATTCATGCTCGGTGGAGATCCAAATAGCTTCACTAAAATACTACCCATCATGGGTCAATGTAGTGTTGCGCATGGAGGAAAACATGTAAACCAAATACCCACTCATTTTCTCATTATACGAGTTTTTTTACTTAAATACACACACACACACACACACAGATATATATATATATATGCATATGAAGCGAGTTAAATACTCTTGAAAAAAAGGGGGAAACTACTACTTGTTATGTTTTTTTGTATGCAAAGGAAGAAGAGGTTTGAGGACCAAGGAGGATCTTTAGATAGGCATAATTCTTAGCTTTGTGTCAAAATGGGGTCTTGTTAGTGTGTGTTATTTTCCACATCATTAGGTGAGTCATCTCACTTAGGTGAGATCGTAGGTCCATGTGTCATTTAGGGGTCATTATGAGATTCTCTTACGCGTTAGTGCGTCAGTGTGTCATATGTGTTATTGGGAGTTACACTTATTTTCTAGGAATGTAACTCCTCCTCTCTACTTGAGTTATCATGATTGTAGCACTAGGGGTTACTCAACACCTCCTATATGTACACCTCTTTTGATCTATGAGATAGAGGAGAATTTTATGGCTTAACCAGGTTCTTCCCGTGTTTCAAATCTTTGCATGCACATTCGGTTGATGCTCGCTCCTCCTGAGATCTCTTCACATTGCCATTCACACGTCTGTTGATTTGCATGTTGTACCTCATGATCCTCACTTGTGGGTTTTAAACCCTCTTTCATGGTATCAGAGTGGATCTTGTGGATCCGTGCAATCCTCGGTCTTGCTCGTGCATTTTTTGGCTTCCGGTGTGATCTTCAGATTCTCATTGTGTGTGTCGTAATGGTTATTTAGATCATGCCCTTCTTGCATTGATTAGGGAATCATACCTCTTACACGTGTTTGTTCGTGGGTTCCAATTTCTTGTTCGAGAGTGCGAGGGTATTGTTCAAGTTTCTGGTGTTTTTTCAGACTTAGTTTCCTTTACCACTTGATTCTTGAGATTGCATGTGCATTTGGAGGTGTTTTCTTGAGCTCTATTACAGTTCTAATTTTTTGAACCCATCTTCGACCGTTGGTACTATCTTCCCTTGCTATCCCGGCTCGTGTTGTGTTCATTTAAAAACTTCTTCTTGCTCATTCTTGGCATCTCGTGTTTTGGATTGAACATGAGTGCATTGGTCTTCTCGCTGCCCCTGCATTGTTCGTTTGCATCATTTTGACTCATTGGTTTGGTCTTCAAAGCTCGGGTTTGTCCTCTATATGAGTGTGTTTACATTCACTTAATTATGCTTGAAAATATACACCGATCTGTGGCATTAGTTAATTTTTGTTGTGCATTGGATTTGGCACCCTACCACTCACCTTTTTGCGTGCTTGCACTAGTACTGGGCTCCGCTACTCTGTCCACTCACCAGTTTGGGTTTTAACCTGCCAAGGTTATTGGTGCATTATCTTGGATGCTCGTTCCTAATTTTCTCAACTCTCACTAGCTCACCTATGACTCACGTCTACCCTTTGTTGCACCTCGGTCATGAGTAACTCTGCAACTCACCTTGTACGTGCTCAGGGTAAGAGTCATTTTCATGGTTGAAGATCGAGAGCTATTTCTATACATGCCCCTGGTTCTTTTCGCAGCCTTGGTCTAGTCTATGTGCTAGCTATTTCTTCTGGTGTCGACGGTTCCTTTACAGCCCAACTCTGCCACATGGGTTCCATGTGATCGGCGGTTACTGTGGCGTGGCTTTGACTGCGTGCCTCAACACAGATTTGACTTGACACCTAGCAAATCTCCTAGCCACCTTCGATCCCTGCACAACACGTGGCCATCTTTCTTGAAATGGTTACGGCATAGCCGCCTTTTGTCTCTATATAACACGTGGCTTCATTTCTGATCACACTAACCCATCACTCGGTGGTTTTTGGAAAAATAGACTCGGTGCTGAACCTTGCTCAAACTCAAAGTCCACTCATTCAACTCACCATGGAGAGCCATCAAAACAACTTGGTCTTAGCACCTCCTCCATTTTAGAATTGTTTGGAGGTAAAAACAATCCCTATTTTTTGATGTTTTGAGGCAAAAAAATTATTTATGGCATTGTAATAAATCTCTAGGGCCTTTATTTGCTTGTTATTATTGCCTTATTATGGATGTCGAAGATGGAGGGCGAGGTCCGGGGTTGGCAAGAGGCTAATCCCCCCTCGCAAGAAAACCAAACCTTTGTTAAAATTTGATGTCATTTCAAATTAGTCACAAAATACCCTTTACACTCATTTTGAGCACTTTTTTAATGCATTTGCAATGTTTATTTGCATTTTCTCATCAGTTGTGGGAATTATTTTTTGCTATAACTTTTGACTCATTTCTTGGATCTGAGCACTTCTTTATTTAAAGTTGCATATTTTTTCACATTCTACATGATGGGATTATCGATTTTGTAAACAAACTAATTTATAAAGTGCCACCAACTGGGAGTTAACTGTACTCTTGGGTTTTCACACGCAGACATATTATCAGCCGAGTCTGACGTCTTGATTTTTGTATCTTCCATTTTTCATCATGGAGAGTTAACTTTCCAGACTTGAGCGTCACAGGATCACCTTACTGACCTCTGCCACTTCACCTTTGGAAGAGGGAACTATTAAGCTTGGTGTGCTTCCATGGAATGTTACTTCACCCATGAGGGTATTTTACCCTTCTTGCTTTGGCTAGTTTCTCGCACCCACTTGATCATCATCATCGGAGAACTTCCATGACACTTGTGACCATGTATTTGGTCACATGATGATGCATGTCTCTCATTCTCTTTTGTTTCACGTGGAAGACTCGAGCCACCTCACCGTGTCTAGAGCATTCTTGAATCCCTATATGGAGACCCTTCACATACTGCCACCATTTTTGCTGTTGCTGATTCACTTGTATCCTCCATTTCTTCATGTGATGACAAGTATCACCGACATAGACTCACTTGGTTCTACTTCTGATGACGAGGATTGTGCACCTAGTTTTGATGCAGAGGGCATTATAGAGGACTTCTCTCCTCTTTCTCTCACTATTCTAGACATTGTTATCACCCCCCAAATCTCATCATATATTGAGCGAGTCTCATACATTCATCACACCCACCTCTTTTCCACTTCATGTGTGCAAGGCCCCTTCCACTCCTTTACCTTCATTGGATGACTCATACCTATCTGAAATCACTCTTTTGTTTATTGAGCCCCCTCATTGGGATGAGTATTTGCTTGAACTTAGTTGTCTTTTGGTAGAGTCTACTTGTGATGCTCTATAGGTCTCTCATCCATTTATAGCTATTTCGAGAGGAGTTCATCATCTCTGTTGTTGGGAGTTCCCCTTCCGGGAATCATGTCACTTTCACATTTCGAGAGACCTTCATCGATCAACCCTAGATGTGGATCCCATTTTTGTTGTGGAGGATTTTTTTCCCTTCACATCACTTGGATATCCTTTCTACCGGTGTTCCTCTTTTTCACTCGACAATTCTACACATGTGGCATTACCTTTAGTTCCTTGGCACTCACTCGATAGACCTATGTCACACTTCCGTGCACCAGACTCAGAGTTCTTCATGCTGCTGTCTTCGGTTTACTTTATAGAGTGGGTGGACTTCCAACACTCCATTTCTATCCTTCCTAAGGGAAGGCACATACTTCATTGCGGGTGGATCTTCTTCAGTCCAGAGGCAGAGGATCTCGTCATCGAAATTCTTCTCGGAGACTTCCTAGAGCTGTAGAGTTCAGATTCGTCCATGGCATCTTCTGCATCCCTCTCATCTCCCTCTTCTTCTCTCTTCTTATTCTTTTTGAGAGATTTCCTCTTTATACATGGGTACCTTTTCAGGCTCGTCTATGGCGGGACCCATATTTGACATCTTTCTTAGATTAGAGAGTGTGTTTTTCTCTTGTGGTGGATGTTTTTCCCACTGGGTTTTCCTTCACGGCTTGGAATCCTTTTCTTGTACATGGGTACCTCATTAGACTTTGTCTTTGGGACCCATTTCTCATTTATGACTTGCCACCTCATCCTAATTTATGATGAAGGGGGTGTTGGTGTGTGTTATTTTCCACATCATTAGGTGATTCATCTCACTTAGGTGAGATCGTAGGTCCATGTGTCATTTAGGGGTCATTATGATATTCTCTTACAAGTTAGTGTGTTAGTGAGTCAGTGTGTCATATGCATCATTGGGAGTTACACTTCTATTCTAGGAATGTAACTCCCCCTCTCTACTTGAGTTGTCATCATTGCAGCACTGGGGGTTACTCAGTACCTCCTATATGTACACCCCTTGTGATCTATTAGATAGAAGAGAGTTTTATGACTTAACCAGGTTTTGCCTGTGTTTCAAATATTTGCATGCACATTCGGTTGATGCTCGCTCCTCTCGAGATCTTTTCACATTGTCACTCGCACATCCGTTGATGTGCACGTCATCCCTTGTGATCCTCACTTGCACTTTTTAAATCCTCTTTTAGGTCTTTGGAACAAGTACAGATTTCAATGAAAGCATAAAGGACAAAGGAATATTCTCAAATGTTGTAGTTACAATGGCCCTGGTATACATGTATGCAAAATGTAGAAGCATAGACAGTCACATGAACTATTTGACATAATGTCTTAAAAAATGTGGTTTTTTTTATAGCATTAACTTTAGGATATTCCCAAAATGGGTTTGTTGAAAAGGATTTAGAAACTTTCAAGAAAATACAATTGGTAGGTGTAAAGCCAAATTAAAACACATGCACACACACACATATATAAATGAAAACCTTTTTCTTCCAACCTCCCAACCTATGCCTAAATGGGAGTGATGAATATAGATTGGGTTCCATCAAAGCATAAAGGAGGGGATTTGAGTTGGATGTTGTAGTTTTAGTGCTCAATGTGAAAGCTCTCTCTAGGAAGTGTAGACTTAGAGCAAGGTTGCTAGTATTGGATGTGCTAGCTTCCTTGATTAAAATCTAAACATTTATCATCAATGTGCCACTTAAGCATATGGTGGTTGTGTGGATTTGTTTTCTTGGTTCTTGTAGATCACATAAGAATAAAGGGGACTAAGAGTATTTAGTAATTTTCCTTCATCTAGTTTTTCTACGTGAGTTACATAAGATGTTACATTGTATGTTCTTTGTTAAAAACATATGCATAAGGAGGCATGTGGTTTCCATTCAAAAGTAAGGAGATCGGTGAAATAGAGAGGAATATTTTACTCCTACAACCCTGAAAGAAAGGGGGTGGATAAAAAAATTCTATGGAATGGTAATTTTTAATGGGGTTCCTAAACAAAACAAGCTCTCACGGACTGAAATCCTTGTGGGGAAGTTCTCAAATAATTTTGTTTAATGGGTATAAAATATTTTAGGTAAATGTAAAAAGGTGGAAATACTTGATGCGTGCAAACCGCTTTATGAAATTCCTCTTTGAGATTGAGAATCAAACGCCACAGTTTAAAATAGATTTATTTCCTCCAAGGATCATCTTCTTACCTTCATATTTTATAATTTTCATCTAATTTGGTGTTTCATTTGCAACATAATAGAAATGTTAAACTATTAGATGCTTAAACATTTTGTTATTTTAAAGAGACTTGTATCGCAAAGCAATAAACCATCACGTTGTGACTTGCACATTGCAAATAAACCTTGGTGTAAATATTACACATAAACCCACAATCTTAGGTGTTTGGAAACTTAGTAATTTAAATTTCTAGCTGCATCCCCTTGAGTTGGCTCGTTGAGTTTGAGTTCTTTGTTAAACATAGTTATTTTCCTTTCATAAAATCAGGTAAATTGTAATTTTTGAAGACTCACAACACAAATTTTGGGCCCCAGAAATGGGATGGAAAGTTTCGTCTTTGTCCTTCGTCATGTGGGGAGTTGTATCAAACTTTAGATTGACTGGAATGATCTTTTGTGATTTCTTCTTTGCCCCTCTAGGTGCCATGTTACCCCATTCTTGCAGTTCTAGTACGCTACTAAAACTCAAAAGTTGGCCTTCATTTCGTCTCAGTATTTGGACCCTAAGCGAAGGATAAATTTATTGCATTCACAAACCTCTAATATTTCTACTAAAAATTTCTTAGAAGATATAGTTTGCGGAAAAAACATTTCTATATATATATATATATATATATATATATATATATATATATATATATATATATATATATATATATATATATATATATATATATATATTCGACTGAAGGAATGAGGCCACCGCACACAACAAGGGAAGGCACGGGTTTAAGAGTATTAGTGGGCTGCATTTTTTTAGTTTTCATTGATTAAAGAATCGGCCATGAAAATGTTTAGAGGGTGGGATTTAAGTGAATTGGGTTTGATTATTCAAAAGTATATGGGTGGGGTGGCCAGCCCCAGCCACCCCCACCAATAACCATTAAAATCCCCACCATGGCCGCAACTAGGCCTATCCATTGGCTACTTTGTTTTAAGTTTTTAGTTTTATAAAATCTGCAATTTGGTTTTAAAGTCTCATATTTATAGTTTTTGTTTCATGATAACTTTTTTTGGTTATATTAACCACGTGTACATATAACTTACTTTCTATATATATATATATATATATATATATATATATATATATATATATATACTGTGTGTGTGTAATTTAATATATAAGTGTATTAAAAGTTTAAGTATGTTAATATTAATCTATTATTAATATTAATAAGTTGATTAATATTAATAATATTTTAATATTGATAATACTTCAAGGTAATAAGATTACTATTAATAAGTAATAATAAATTTATGTGAGCTAAAGTTAGCAAGTAAAAATCTTGTGTTAGAATCTCTCCTTTTTTTGGTAGATTTGTAATAATTTCTAAATGAGAATTACAAGCTAGCATTGGAAATTACTTTCTTCATTAACCAAGTAAAAAGACAATTGCAAATTGAGTTCTAGGAGATGATCTATTTTATTTAGCAAGTAAAAGATCACTAACACTTAAGTTCTTTCCATTTCAACATACAAATTTAAAATGTCTTTCAACCAATATAAGAGGATGAACAATTATAACTCTTTCACTATTTTATAAGCCTCATGGAATACAAAGAAGTAACCATCTTTTTATTTTATTTTTCAAACTACTATTTTCCAATCATTCACACCACAATTACAACAATTTTTTTCAATAAATCTTAAAATGAGAGCTACTAACTTTCCAATAGTTTTTTTAAACTAGAACAACATACTTTTATCATCCAAACTTGCTTCACTAAAGAGTCTTTCCTTTCCACATACATCACAACTATGATAGTAAAAATCAATACAAATTTCCTTCAAAAGATTAATACAACATCTTCCACTTAAAGTGGGAAAAATTTACAAAAATGAAAGCTAAAAGGAATACAATATTACAAGTCTTCCACCCTAAGTGGGAATAACAAGAAGGTTTTCTCACAAGGATGAATTTCTGAAGGATTCCTACAAAAGGTCCAAGCTTCCTAAAACTAACAAGAGAGCTCCTTCATGATTTTCTTGATCCATAGAAAAATGGGGGCGAGGCAACAATCTCCACCCAACCAAAATATCTAATGAGGAGGAGAAGTCATCCTCCTCATTAACCCCTGAGCCCCAACCCCATTACAATGAGAGGTGATTCAAAATATGGAAACAACAAGCTTCCACATCACAAACCAAGTATTTCATAGCCATTCCAAATTCACATTCAACTCAACTACACACACAAAAAGGAATAACAACAAAACAAACAAGGCTTAAAATGAAATCAAAAGGAGTAAGAACCTATCGGGAGGCCACTTATGTCTCCCAATGGGAAATGGGTGCCCACCTTAAACACCTCTAATGTATATCTTAAATACCCTACATACTCTTATGCCTCCCTTAAGTACCTCTTATTCCTCCCACGTATTGTTATGCCTCCCTCATACTCTTATGCCTCCCTCATACAAGAACAAGTAGGAAATGCAAGCATTCCTTGTCCAAGGTGGGGCACCCAACCCAAAATCCCTCCAAAAAGTGAAATAACTCTTATTCCACCCTATATGAAGTCTCCCCATAGTCCCCTCCTACCCCACACTTAAGCAATCTACCCAAGCACGTAAAAATCATTCCAAACACTCAAAAAAAACAAGAACACACAAAAGCAAAGGAATGACATAAGAAAGTGTAAAACTCGTACATTTCCATAGTTTATCTTGTTCCAAGAGTAACTCTCCAAGCTCCTTTAAACCCAAAAATCACCAAAAGCTCCCTAAAAGACCACAAGCTCTTCAAAATCCTTTAACTCCAAGAAAATGCAAGAGCACAAAAGAATGAAGTAACCCCCAAACAAGCAAAAGAACTTGAATAAATAGAAAAGGGAGAGAGGAGGGTGAGGTGACTCAATGTTGGATGCCACATCACTCATCCTCATCTCCACATAACAAGCCAAACCTCAACCCCAATGCACCATAAATTGGTGGGTGAAAGGAATAACAAGTTACTTACACACACAAACCAAGCCCACACCCCCCTAAGGAAAAAACTAATTACAAGAAAGAAAGTGAAATAGTCATTTTACCTTTTTATCTTCCTTAAACACCTAATGGAGTGTATTTTTGACCCCCAACCCATAGGTAGGGTTGGCATAGAAATTAAAGACATGTGAGACAATTTTAACTTGTTCCACAAGCCTTCAAAATTGGCCCTTAAAGAAAAGTTGAAATTTCCATGAGGGGGTACAGTGTACAACACTCAAGATCACAAACCCTCAATATGACAACACAAAACCCAAGAGCCATCCATTCTAATAAATGAAAACTTTTGGTCACATCCATAATTAGTTATTAAAAAGATTAATTAACTTAAATAGAACACTAAAACCCATTAATAATAAAGGGGAAAATACATACACCCAATTCCAAATATTCACTAGAAATCACATACTAACATCAATTAAAGGAAAACTTAAGTAAAAGACATCACATAACCCCTTGGTCACAATTTCCCCCTAACAATAATTCAAACACACACCCAAAAAAAATACATGTTGCCATGGTGACCCTTATTGGATTTACCTAGAATTCCAATATGGTTGGTCTCTAATCCCCCATTGTTTATGGTGAATATATTTACTAGCAAAACACATACTACCTCCATCACCCCCATGGCCAAATTAAAACATCCAAGATAAAATATGTAATATAAATCCATAAAAATCTATATATGCATCAAATCATCATCTAGGCAATTACGTTATCATTTACAATTTCTAACATCTCAATTCTACATTTCATCAATATCAATAGGATAACAAAATTAGTTCAATTATTAAGGTCTTCTTAGTGTGACTAAATATTGCATGTCAAATATATATAGCCATGTCAACAATCATATCAAAATCAATATAAATTTTCTCTAATAATCCACACACATCATGTATGAATTGAAATCAACAACAATCCAGTATCTCTAACATCTAACATCATGCTAAATAAAAAGCTTCTATAATATCCATCAAGTATAGTCGACGTAATGAAATAATAACAAAAGGGTGTCGAAGGAAATGGGCACTATAGATTTCATCACCATGTTGTGATGAATCGTGTGTGTCACCATGTTGTATTACAATTGACTATATTTTGTAATGTTAGTCAATGTATTCATCATATGTAATATTCATGTAATATGTGATGTTTCATGTCGTGAATTAGGGGCACATGGTGATCGTATGAACCCTATTGTGTAGTATTTGTGCTTTGGGTTCATTATGTGGAAATTTTATGTATTAAAACAAGTGAAAGTAATGATTTTGTGTTTCCCTTTATTTATACCATGTGTAAGATGCTATGCTTAATGTGAGTTAATAAAAATTGTGTTGGTGATGTACTTATGTGTTATGTTTTGTACCTTATACTAGATGAGCTTAAGGGAAGTAATCGTTAAGAGTGTATGTGTGGAGAGAGGAGGCATGGACTAGGTTTTCATAATCTTAAGCTGAGTACGAGTTATAAAGTGGAGTCTCATATAAACCGAAACCCCACTTTTATCTATTTATTATACTTGATATTTCTCACTATATTATGGATGCACCCCACCTTAGGCTCAACTTATGCAAACTAACGTACCATACTCTTTCCTATGTGGGTTTTCCATTGAACAATATTATGTGATTTTTACTATGTTGAGCGTTGTGGGAGTATGAAGCGATGATTCAGACAGAGATTATCTCAGTCATATTATTTTATATGTTATTTTACGAGCTGAGTCTTGATGTCCAAGTGCTAGCTTGTGACTTGATGATTACCCCTTTGGTGGCTATATAAGGCCACATCATTATTGTTATGTGTTATTTATCTATACATATTTTATTCATAAATTGGAATTTTCTTTTCTCTTCCTTCTTGAACTAGAAATTTTTTTCTATTTAACTTATGGTTGATTTGTTACAATTTTGGGAATTTTATTTGCTTTTTGCACTAAAGCGTGAAATTTTTCATTAAATACCTCTAATTAGCTATTTTTTTCTTTTATTGAAATTTGAATTTAAGTTAAAATTCTTCCTTGAGTTTTAAACTAGTTTCCTCGCTAGCTCGAAAGCAATTGAGTTCAATGCCACTTGGAAATTTTTCTTCTTGTTTTGGAATGTTGGCTATAATGTTGTATGTGTTGTGCTAGGGACATAGATTCATCAAGGAGAGGTTGCACCTATGGGACTGCTTCATTGTATGGGGGTACACCCCAAGAGGTTATAGATAACTAGTGGGTTGTTGAAGCATGAGTTATTATGTCACTTGGGTTAGAGGTGTCCGGTATCTATGTGCTTAGGGATATATGGTGACCAACCTCTTTGGTGGAGCTAAAAGGAAAATTTATATTTATTTTATTTCTTTTGGAGGTAGATGGAGTTTTTTATGCTTTGAGAGGTATATGGAGATGTTTTATGATGCTTTGGGAAGTATATGGAGATGTTTTGTGATGCTTCGGGAGGTAAATGCAGATTCTTTTTATGCTTTAAGAGGTATATGTAGTTGTTTTGTGGTGTTTGGAGGTATACGTAGTTGTTTTGTGATGATTTGGGAACTATATGTAGTTGTTTTGTGATTCTTTGGGAGGTATATGTAGTTGTTTTGTGATGTTTAGGAGGTATATGTAGCTCTTTTCTGATGCTTTTGGAGGTATATGTAGTTATTTTGTGATGTTAGGGAGGTATATGTAGTTGTTTTATAATGCTTTGGGAGGCATACAAAGTTTTTTTGTGACACTTTGGGAGGTATATGTAGTTGTTTGTGATGATTTAGGAGGTATGTGGAGTTATTATTTGATGCTTTGGGAGGTATATATAGTTGTTTGTGATGTTTTAGGAGGTATAGGGAGTTTTTTTGTGATGCCTTGTGAGGTATATGTAGTTTTTCGTGATGTTTTTGGAGGTATAGGGATTGTTTTTGTGATTGTTTTGGAGGTATATGGTTTTTTTGGTGATGTTTTTGGTGGTTTATATTTTTGTATTATGATTTATACGTACTTATGTGGGTTTAGTTATGTTCTATAATGTTGAGAACTCGATGCTCCTAATTTGGGAATGTACGATTGTGATCCCCTTTTGACACTGTGTAACTACAATTATAGTTTTGAGTTTTGTGAAACCTTCGTATCTGTAATGTTTGGAATTCCATGTTGTTATAGTCTACTTATGTTGCAAGTTATATTTTGTGATGGGAATGTGTGTGACAAGTAATATATTAAGTGGGTTGTGTATGTTTTTTCCATGGTTTGGTTGAGTTCTTATGATGTGATATAGTCATGAAGGTACATATCATGATTTTTTATGAGCCATTGACATTGTGTTTGGCCCTGGTGTGGTATTGTGATGTCATTTTCTATTGGGCCTTCATGAAAAATGGATAAAGTAAAATCCTAAAAATCAAAATATTAAGAGCTTGAGATTAATAAATATTGTTAAGGAAAATGATTAACTAAGTAATAATGTAAACTGAAAAACTACCAATATTCACATAACATTAAGAAATCATCAAGAATTGTCTTCTTCCTTGTGGTCATGCTTTGCAAATATGTATTCTTTTCACTGGTGACATGAGTCGTTGATTATTTCCATCTTTCTCATGAGCACCTCTTCTAATCTTGGCCTTCTCATCGCAATGAGAAATATTCTCATATAAGGGGAGGGGAATGTAATGACCCAATTAATTTTCCTAACAGTGAAGTGCGGGATCCACCTTCATATCTGCCCCCCTCTTGGTATGAAATATTATCTCACCAAAATTTTGTGCGATTTTGGGGTACTCTAACAAATTCATCATTTTGGGTGTCATTAATGGTTAGGGTAAACCGATCGTATTGGATTATAGTTCCTTGTAATGTCACCTATTTCCTTGAATATAAAATCCCCTTTGGTGACCATTAGTTTAGTTCATTTCAATCTTGGGAATGTCTCGAGATACATAATCTTCTATTCTTCATTTTGTTGATCTCATCTAGGAGGGGGTTCTTCTTTTTCTAGAAAATCTCCCTTTTTTCGCAATATAATGAATGACAATTTTATTACCCCTGATCCAAGGTTGGTATATCAACATGATAAAAGTAATGAATATATGAATAGGTACACATATATATATATATATATATATATATATATATAAAGACACAAATATGATCTAAGTATTAATAAAATCATTAATAAAATATAAATGTTATATAAAAAATAAATTAAAAAATACAAGAATATAATTATAAATAGATAAAATATAAATAATAACAATAATAATTAAATAAAGAAGTGGAATCAAAGTTTGGTTGTGGAAGAATTTAATGGGTGTAGGTGAGTTGGAGACATGGGGTGAAGCATGGCATGTAGAATTCATTTTTTCAGGGTATTGCCACCTAAACGTCTTTTTTGACCTGTCATGTTCCTTGCATAATAATTTAACAACTTTATTTGAGATCCAGAATCATTAACCAAGTTGAAACCCTAGCCAATGTTGTAAATTTTAGCAAAATTTGGATAGTTGCAGCAATTGGAAAACTTAATAAAATAAAACTAATGTTGGGGGAACCATGCTAAGTGGAACTCCAAATATCTACCCTAAAATATTACCCATTATGGGTTAGTGTAGCACTACACATGGAGGAAAAGTTTTAAACCAAATACCCTCTCATTTTATCCTTATGAATTTTTTTGACTTGGATATATATATCTAAGTCGAAGCATGTTAAATAATCTTAATAAAAAAGGGAATCTACTACCTACTACTATTATGTTTTTTGTATGTAGAGGAAGAAGAGGATTCATGACTAAGGAGGGGCTTAAGAAAGGCATATTTCCCGGCCCTATGTCAAAATGGGGTATTTGGAGCATGGTATGGATATCAATAAAAGCATAAAGGATAGAGGAATATTTTCAGATGTTGTAATTGCAATAGCCCTAGTAGACATGTATGCAAAATGTGGAAGCACAGAAATGCACATTAACTCTTTGAAAAAATGTCTTAAAAATACTTGGTTTTTGGACAACATTGACTCAAGGATATGCTCAAAATGGGTTTGTTTAAAAGGCTTTAGAAACTTTCAAGAAAATGTAATTGGCGGAGTTTAGAGCCAAATAAAAAAACATATATATAAATGAAAAACTTTTCTTGTAACCACCCAACTTTGTGCGTAAATGGGAGATGATGAATAGAGTTTGGATGTCATCAAAGAATAATGGAGGGGATTTGAGTTGGATGTTTGTGTTGTAGTACTGAATGTGAAAGTACTCTCTAGGAAGCATAGGCTTAGAGCATGGTTTGAAGTCTTGGATGTGCCACTTCCTTGAGGAAAATCTAAACATTTATCATCAATGCGCCACTTAAGCCTATCGTGGTTGTGTGCATTTGTTTCATTGGTTCTTGCAGATCATATAAGAATAAAGGGGAAAGAGAGTATTTAGTAATTTTCCTTCATCTCTTTTGTCTATGTGAGTTCAAGATGATGTTACATTTTATGTTCTTTTGTGAGACACATATGCGAAGAAGGCATATGGTTATGTTCAAAAGTAAGGAGATCAATGAAATAAAGAGGTGTATTTTACTCCTATAACCTGAAAGAAAATGGGGTGGTTAAAAAAAGGGCTATGGAATAGTACATTTTAATGGGGGTTCCTCAACAAAAATTGGTCTCACTGGCTAAAATTGTTGTTGAGAAATGCTCAAATCATTTTTTTGAATGAGTATAAAATATTTCAAGTAAATTTGAAAATGTGGAATTACGGATGCGTGCAAACCACTTGACGAAATTCCTCTTTGAGATGGAAAATCAAACCGCACAATTTTGACTAGCTTTGTTTCCTCTAGGCATAGTCTCGTTACCTTCATATTTTATAATGTTTGTATAATTTGGTTTTTCATTTGCAATATAATAGAATGGTTAAAACATTAGATGCTTAAATTTTTGTTATTTTACACAAAATTGTATCGCAAATCAATAAAACATCACCTTGTCACTCACGCATTGTTAATAAACTTTGGTGCAAACCTTACACTTAAACCCACCTTCTCGGGTTTTTAGAAACATAGTAATCAAAATGGATAAATTCAGCCTCTCCCATGGGATAGATGAGTTTGAGTTCGTTGTTAAACCTAGTTATCATCCTTTTGTAAAATTAGGTAAATTTTGATTTTTGAAGACTCAAAAAATGACCTTCATGTCCCCATAAGAGGGATGGAAATTTTTTTCTAAGTCCCTCGTTACGTGAGGAGTTGTATCCATCTTTAGATTTTCCTTGAGTGATCATTTTTGCTCTCTTATACACCCCTCTAGGTGCCCTGTTACCCCATTCTTGTAATTTTAGGAAGTTGTTAAAACTTAAAATTTTTCCTCCATTTCATCTCACCATTTGCACCCTGAGCAAAGAAGCACTTTTATGCCTTCACAAATCTCTAGAATTTATACTAGAAAATTTCTTGAAAAATTAAGTTTGGGGAAAAAACATTTCTAGATAGTTTGCCAATGTGTTTTTGTAGGCCTCCAGTCATAGTTTGAATAAGTCAAACTTGACCAATTACGACTGGTGGCTCTGGAAAGCTCGTCGCTGTTTATAACCCATTTTCCAGTTCCCAGTTCCATCAAGTCTGACATATTAACCATATATAAGAGGGAATGTAGGAATATTCCCATTGAGAGTACAACACTTGAAACTTAGTTTTCAAATGAGGTTTCTTTTTCCTTCAACCAAAATTTGTTGTTGTCATGCAACTAGTCTAATTACGACCACCGCCCCGAGTGAAATGAGCTGCTAATTTTAATTTGTTTTCAAGTTTTGAATTCGGATGTTCGGTGAATTATTTTTATAGATAAGAACACGTAGGAATTTAATCATTGTGTGAGTGCCTATCGGAAGGATACTTTCGAATATGGTTCTTTAGCCTCGAGCCAAAATTAGATATTTTTACAACTAGTAGAAAAATAGAAAATAGGATTTGTAGGACCCTAGCCAAGACAATACACTGTAGTGAAAACCATTGAAACATATAAGTAACTATATGAAACTCTCCCATGTGTCTTGTGGTGTGAAATGTGACTTTTGGAAACATAATGTTTCTCTCTCTTCCCTATCTCTTTCTCTCTCCTTGGTTAGGAAATGAAATGAAATGGAATGAATATATGTCTATATACCTCTCCTTTCAAATGGAAATTAATATTACTATGAAAATAGAAAACTAAAATTTTTAATTATGTTAAATTTAGGTGGATGCCATGCTAACAATTTATTGTTGATTTCATTCTCACATGGTTTTGCGGGATGCAAGTAAGATGACGAAAAGGCATTTTTACTATTCATGGTTAATTATTGTAATTTATATATGTTAATGGAAATATACACACACAAACACACACACACACACACACACACACACAAAGATACACACACACACACACACACACACACACGTATGTATGTAATCCTAGGTTATAGTAAATTTAATTATTAAAATTTTGTAGTATGTATGAGATGTTATTTTTAGGGGTGATTTTGGAAATGTGCATTTAACCATAGGTGTCATATTCATTTAGATATATGTATGGAAACAAAAATAAAATGGGTTGGACAGATATGTTAAATGAAAATTAATCTAGTATCTTATAGTGCATTTCTAATGTGCAATTGATGATTAAATAATTTGTGCATGTTATGTTACTGTTATCCAAAATTCACCCCTCAAGGTAAATTTGATAACATGCATCAAATTCTCAAGTCGAGTGAAAATAGATTGAGTCAGGGCAAAAATTTCATGTTTCTAGGGTCCCCTCATATTTTTCTAACTCCCCTGTCCAAGTAGAAGAGAGCAAGTTCTGAGGAAAGGTAAGAAAAATTGCAAAAAATAGGCTCAAGCCAGAAAAAATCATGAAAAATGGCTAAGTCCTGGTCCTTGCAATAGTCGGGACATGAGGGACATCTGGACACGAACCAGCCGAAAGGTCGCCAGGTGGTGCGTAGCATTTGGGACATTCGGGCCAAAGGGACGCGCGGGATGCGGAAATCCGAACTAGCTGAAAATTTGAAAAATTTGACTAACTGTTGAAACAGGAAGTCCGGGACGCGCGGGCCAAAAGTACGTGAACCGCCGAAATGAGTCAAGGCAGCCTGGAACAGTTGGGCCAAAGGTACGTGAAGTACGTGAACCAGGCCGGATTGGCTGAAATGAGAACTTTCAGTCAGGGACGCGCGGGACAAAAGGACGCGAACCGGCCGAACCGGGCGAATCGGGAAAATTTGTCCCAGCTTGATGAAAGCAAATGGGACATCGGGCCACGACTACGCGAACCCAGCCGGTTCGGCTGAAATGGGAAATTTCAGCATTTAGGACAAATGGGAAAAAGGGACACGTGGGACACGAAAAGCCAAAGCGGCTCAAGGAGAAGCGAGAAAAGTCAACATTTGACCCGTGGAACTTCAAACGGCCATAACTTTTGACTCCGAGCTTGATTTTCACAAAATTGGACTTTCTGGAACGAGCATGACGTCCTCTACGCCACAAAAAAACACCTTCCATGACTTTCTTAATTTTAATGAGGGTAGATATATTTAAATAAAAGAAACATATTCGGCTCTAGTCAGTTAATGCTCATTCCTGTCAAATGACAGAAAACGCCTGCCAGGCCGAAAATAGCTGCCCGCACTCAGAAGGCCATAAATTTTGCATTTCCCAAGGAAATCACACAAAATTGGTACCGTTGGAATCGTGGTTCCGAGTCTGATGCATAGAAATCAAGAAATTCCATATTTGATTAGAAATTGATTGAGTTTTTAAGAAAACGTGGCCAGGTTCAGAACAGTGTTTTATTTGGTAGCTGGGAGTGCAATTAAGAGGCATGGTCATCATTCTTTCTCCGCTGCAGCACATGGGACAGTATGGGGAGCCTTTTGCAAGTAATTTATAACCATTTCACTCAATTTAATGCCTCTTATAGGTGGTTGAAGGACAAATTTCAGGATTTTCATTTTCCCTTCTCTTTTCCTTCTCATTTTTTTTATATAAATTGGAGTGTTGGGCTCATTGTAAAGGAGGGAGTTTTTGATAGTAAAGCTCTGCCAAAATTTCTTTGTGAAGCCAGTGTGTTGTAGGCCCTTGTAGTGGACTCCTTGCATGGTGATCTAGGCCCTTATCTTGTAATAGACTGAATTGTGCATACCAGGAAGCAATAAAATAAAAGTTTGTGGATGTATCTTCCCCTGCTGTGTTTTCTTGCATTCTTCTTGCCCTTTTATCTTCCTACAAGAATATTGTGTCTATTATTATGTTCTTGCAGGAATTCATTATCATTGTGTGTGCTTGGAATACTGCTGTGAATTCATTTTGGTAGATTATGGAGAACTGTCATCACCTCTTCTAGTGTGCACTTTGCCTTATATTTCACACATTTGGAGACTACTCTCACATCCTCCTTTTCTGGTGTATCACCGCTTTAGTGTAGGCTTTCATTTTATGTATTCTCTCTCCCTGGTCCCTTGGAAATTTAGATTAGAACAGTTAGCTTATCCTGCAATAGAGTAGATTGTGGCAGGTAGTTTAGGAGCAAGAACTAGCTTTCTCTGGAGGTCTATCTCAAGTAGCAAGTCCCACAACTTGGAGATAGTACCCATGTTATCCAATCACTGCTTTGTGAGTTCGGGTATATGCATTGTGAAGTGCTTTGTGATTCGGTGATATGATTACTTTCCTTGAAAATTTAATAAAGAAATGTAAATGAAATAATCGACCCTAGTATAAAAATCATGCATAAATATTCTTCCTATGTGATTATTTTTAGCATAGAAAACTAAAATCTTAAGATGAAGTAAAATCTTTACACTCGATAGAACCTTCTAGTTTAGGTAAATAAAAGCACTTTGTAAGTTTGATTTTATCTTCATATCTTACATTGTTAGCGTCATTTCGTAAACCCAACAGTTAGGAATGACATGGTTAAAATTTGTCTTAGGTATGTGGTCCCATCTTAGGATTGATAGTTGTGTGCGTAGTAAGGAGGATTTTTTTCCTTAAGGTGGTTCTCTATGGGTAACCAAAATGCAACATAATGTAAAAACCTCTTGGTGAGGCATATGTGTAGAGTAAAGTTTGTTAGGTGGAAAAGATTTCCAACTACCCTTTAAAGTCACCTTTAAGAGTTGGGATCATAAATGAACTCGATACCCAATCTCAATTGTCATTTGGGTTCTATGATGCAATACAAAGAGTTAATGGTGAAACTTAACAACATTTTAGTGTATGATTAGTTTGAGAAAACGTAACCATAAGATGATGTTCTTGGAGAAAGGTGAAATTTAGGTCATTCTCATATTGTGTTTAAACCATATTTTGGTGAGAAATGAGACCCATGTTGCGTAAACTCTAATGTGAAGCTTAACCCCATAAAATGATGAACTACTCCATCTTGTTGTCCCACTAGTCCTATTTTGAAAGGGATGTCTATTGTAAAACTAGGTGATCATGTCATGAGATACAAATCCCTAAGATAGGGACTAGTAGTCTCATGAGGATACAAATGTCCCTATTAACAAATATGCTACACAATTCACTACAAAAAGCATATGAACCTAGTTAGGGAAAACCCTCTTATGTTGGATGTAAATGATACTCAAGAAACCTAATCTAGAAAAAAAGGAAGTATGTTTCCATGTTAAGTTCCTTTGAATTCTTAATTAATTGTTGGAGCATAAGTATAGTAAAATTGTAATGGACATTTGACCTTGGGAAGGGTAATCGTGGGATGTTATTACATAGGAAAGTGAAACATGATCTTCCTTGTAATGTGATTAAACCTTCTAGTCATGGATAAAGAACATATTTCGTATATAATCCTTACTAGATACTAAATCAACTATTAATCTATAAATGAGCAAAAGAAATGCGACCCTAAATCCTTAAACAAAAAAATGTAAATTTCAAATCTTTTAGACTTATACTTGTTCCGTTGTGTAATAGAGGTATGATATAAGATCAAGATGCATGCCCTTAGGAGTGAATCCTATGGATAATACCTAGTAGCCTTGTGTGTATGTAAATAGTCTTGTGTGTAAATAAATATCATGTTAACGAATGAATGAATTAAAAAGTAATTGAAATAATGTAGATGATCCTTATTTAATGAGATACACCATAAGTTAAATGTTAAACTATATAAATGAAATCAAGAAAAATGAAAAGAAATGTATGATTCACATATTATGAGCCTTTCTAGAACTTAAGTTAAAGATTGAAACATGATTGTAATAAATGTGTAATCCTAAAATATCATGCCATGGGAAGACCTTATTTATAAGTTTATAATGTAGTTGAATCATTATGTTGTGCTTTGTAATTTGACAAAAAAGTGGCCTTGATGTGTACAAAGTGTTCTCATGTTATCTATGTTGGCTAATGTTATGAAAACATATCATGTGTTATGCATAGTCCTAAGTGATCTCCTGTATTTTCTTGTGTAACATAATTCATGTCAAAAGAAAATTATTACGGTATTTTTAATTTTTTTTTTTTGTGTAAAATGTGGGAGTTATAGGAAGTGACATGATTACATCTGTCTTTGAACACCTTTGATAGTTTTTGGTTTCCTTGAATTACCACGAACAACTATCATTTTCAGAATGCATGTTGACCATGGCTGGAGGTGACCAGAGGTATCAACTATAAACTTTAGTAGTTTTTCATATTTCCACAATCCCTTTACTAAGAACCAAGTGTTACATTAGTGCTTCTACTCCTCACAATGTTCTTCATTCAAGAGGTACCAAACAAGAAAATGCTATAAATATTGTATTGAAAAAAACACTACACAAACTAAAATGACACCAAACACAATAAGAAAAAACACTATCAAAATCATCATCAAATCAATGATGTAACCTCATTGTTGATGACTGATGAGAGGAAAAAAAATTTCCTCCAACCTCTGTATATCATCCATCCTCTAGTAGTTTTATACTTAATTAGCAAATATGGCTTTGAGGCTCATTTTATTGGAAACACTTAAACATCTTTTGATCCTTGGCATTCTCACTGGTGAATATATTTGAAAGGAAGGTTGTATATTCTCCATTGAAACTCCCTTATTTGAAGGCATTTAGAGATAGAAAATTAAAACGTGTCTATTTTTACGGATCTCAATTTCCAAAAAGAATATAACTGTGGAATATGATAAATTATGTAACATGTAGTTTTTATTACATGGATGAGGAGAAGACGAATTCTATGCCAATTCAAGTATTTCCATAGTTATGCAAAAACATGTCTTTGCTCCTTTAATCCTACATCCTACCATCCTCCATACTCCTACTTTTATCCTACAAGCTTGAAATAGGTCTGCTCTAAGTTAAATCCCTCAAAAGAAAAACTCACTACTTCAACTAGTTATACACCATTCTTGTATGCAAATAGACACCAAAGTAGAGAGATTTGTATTGCCACAATAGGAGGTGTCTATGATATTTATAGCGGCGGTCTTCAGATGCTTATATTATACAAGTCCTCCATATAACTCGCTACACCAAATATACCTACAAACAAAAATAATAAAATAACAGACATGTACTCCTCCAAATCTGGTGTGATCTCTAGTTGGTACTAGTTTTGGAATATGAAGGATCCGTTGAAAGAAAGAAATGTAATGATCAGTAGGAAAATGCGAACAAACCAAATATGACCACATCTAAATGGGTATACTTAATCTCAACACAAGATGTCCATAGGTTGCTAGCAATGATAAAAAAATGCCAAGAATGATAGAGAAACACCAAACTCTTTGTAGATATGATATCAAACAAAAATATTATGATTTCCAAGCACTCCGAGATGTGAAATTATCGATACCAATGAAGGTAAAAAATAAGAGAGATGATTGAATGACTTTCCTTAATAAAAAATTAAATAACAATCCAAATATATATAGTGAATGGATGGTTGAATGGGAACCGTCAAGTAATTTAGGATGGCAAGAAGGAAGGAACCAACCTATAATGAGAGCATAACAAACACAACAAAACCAAAGTATAACTACATACACTAAACAATGTATTATCCTATTCAAATAATATGTTGACATCTCCTTGTAGGGTACAAGTGATTTCGTGATGAAGGTATGACATAAAAGTGACCAACAATGTGTATTAATGACAATCTTGTGACACTAGGAAAACTAGGTTATGAGCTCCTCTGTAGTCACATGCGCACAACAAAGGTATCTGGTGCATAGGCGCCCCCACCCAAGTTCATGAGCCATAGTATGGCTTCATTAGATAACTTTATAATTTATTGATCTCGAGATGCGATAGTATTCCCTTCTTGTTCATCATTTTTTCAATCTAGATCAGTTCCATGGATAACATGAACTAGCTAATTCACTCTTTCCCTCTCTTCCAAGTAGGGAAATATTTATCTAGCTTATTGCTTGTGTCAAACTTGTAATTTAGTATTTATTTATGATACATGACTTTCCAATTAGTATTTAGAATTTAATTACATTTATGTTAACTCAAATAAATTAGTTTGTTATGTTAATTTACAAGAGTTTTGAAGGTTAATTAAGATATTCATCTTTTTGTTTGTGATTGATATGCCATCATGAGTAAGAAATATTGAAATTATATTATTATTTGATACTTTATATTTTGAAATAAAACATAGATTTTTTGTTTTTTTGCACTACTAATCTGCTATTTTATGGTAGGTGAAAAAAATTTAAGTCATGGACACTTATCTAAAAATGTGACCACAATTACTAGTACAACGAATCTCTAATCTAAATTATAGTAATTCTTTGAAAAAATCCAGTTAAATCTTTATTTAATTATTTGCATTTCTATAATTTATGGTTGGTAAAGCTCGATTGTAACACCCACAAATTTATCTACACGAAACCCAAGGCAAACAAATGTTATATTAGAAAAATTATGGAATAATTTTTTTTTTAAACATAAAACGATTCAATGTTTAACAAAGGTCTCGATTTATAAACGATCATTTTAAAAACAATTAAATAATAATATTTAATCTTTAGTTAGGTTTAAAAAATTCATTCCTATAATCCTTAGTTAATCTCAAAATATGGTTCAAGGGTCACTTAATACTTTATTAAGATAGGGCTAAATCTAAAACACCCTCCCATTTATTAAATAAAAATAAATAAAATTCCTATAATAACGTTGCCTAATTACTAAGGAGAATTTGGACTTAATTTATTACAACGGTCAAGGATTTTATCACAAGACAACAATAAATCAAAAAGGTTATAAACCAATTTAACTCTTACACCACTTAAGTGGCCCCATTGAATCTTGACCCATGCATCTGATTAAAATATTATTACCTACCTCTCACCTAAATTTTTAGGGAACATTTCTATTCATTGGATGTGATCAATCAAGTCATTGTATTTAAGGATCCCAAAATAACCCTAAACATCTCTATGGAGTATTCTATTCATTCATTTTATTCATTTCTTCATTTTTGTTTTACGAGTTAAGAGAAGGAGGAAGAGAAGGAAGACATGGAAGAATAATGAAGCTTAGATGGATGATTCCATTATTTATATATATATATATATATATATATATATATATATATATATATATATATATATATATAGTTCACTATTAGAAATTAAACAAGGATTTTCCAACATTTTAACTTGTAAATTTATTTTACCCTCTCATAGGGTTTGACTCAAATTTCTTTTTTTAGTAGTAATTTTATTCAATGGAAATACCCATTTGGATATATGGCATTTTCCAAATAGATATAGTTTTTTTGTAAAATATAATCTTTTTTTATATATATATATATATATATATATATATATATAGTGTTCGCTATTAGAAGTTATAGAAGGATTTGCCAACATTTTAACTTGTAAATCTATTTTACCCTCTCGTAGGGTTTGCCTCCAATTTTTTTTTAGTTGTAATTTTATTCAATGGAAATACCCATTTGTGTATATGGCATTTTCCCAATAGATCTAGTTTTTTTTTCAAAATATACTCTTTTTCATTTGAGTATATATACACAAGTATATATCTCCATATATATTCTTGTTTGTGTATGTATGTATGTATATATATAAGTTATTATTTTAACACAATAACTTGTATATATATTGTATTAAAATAATAAGCAAAATATTACATATATACTAAAATTAATCTATTTTTTAAAATATAAATGGCCGCAGGATACTAAATTTAATATTGTGTTAACAGGGTTTTAGTTGTTGTTGATATGGCCGCTTATACATAGTAATAAAGGTTAATATAATGGAGGGAGGGTCCCCGACCCCAGCCCCCATCCCATAATACAATTGGCTGGGGTGGAATCGGCGATCCTTCCCCCTTCCCGCTGCTTCCCCTCACTTAATAAAACAACCAAAAAAATAGTTGGCCCCATGGGCTTTAACCCATGCGGCCCTTATTCAATTTTTTTTTTAATAAAAATTGTGTATTGTTTGGTATTACATATAGGTTTATAATATATATATATATATATATATATATATATATATATATATATATATATATATATATATATATAATATTAGTAATATAAAAATTTCACCAATGTTATCAAGTTGTAAAAAAACATGATTATATTAATATTATTAAAATAATCAAACTAACTCAAATTAATTTTTTTATTATTAATCACATTATGAACCTTACTATTTATTTCTATTACCACAATTATCAATTTTTATAATATTTAACACATATATAAAATTTGAGATTAGTTATACAATTAAATACAACTACAACCTATATGAACTTAAATTCCTTTTTTTCTCTTACAATGATAATTAAAATGGCATCTAATTCATATAGCAAGGCATTTTAAGAAAGATTTTCAATATCTTTATAATGAAGCATATCACATGTTGAGGATTTTAAAACAACTTAATTCAAGGAGATGTATTTCCATATCAAAACCATATCAAGTGTTTTTTTTTATTTACAAACTAACACATTTCAAAATGCATATTTCTAAATCAAATACTCTTAGAAGATATTACAATTTATAGAGATTTACAAATGAAGATACAAATTTCTCTTAAGCAAAAAAATAAACAATATTCCACTCAAGGTGGGAATAATTACATGAACAAATTTCAACATGAAGGCTTTCCATAATGACAAATTAAAAATCTCTTATTTGCATGTCTCCTTCTCAATGTAGCTCACCTAGCTCACTTCAATATTTTACAATAAGGATCACAATGCAAAGGAAGGGGGAGTAGGCAAGGCTGTCCACCCAACCTTTAATCCATTAAGAGGAGAATTCATCCCCTTAATGGCCCCCAAACCCCAACCAAGGAACCATGAGGAAGTTTGAGTAACTTTTGACAACTTTCAACAAATAAGGCTTAAAAAAAAAAACATACATTCAACACAACCAAAATATATATTAAACAAGTTTGTAACTTCTCAAACACCACAAAGTTTTTAAATCAAACCAAAAGGATCTTGGACTAAGGGAAACCACCTCCTTATGCCTTTAAAGTGAGGTTGGAGTTTCAAGCTAAGCCTCCAAGTGCACAAAACTAATAACATGATATCTTTATCTCTCCCTTGAAAGTATGCAACATTATAACCATGATTTCCATTTCACTCCCACCAAATTCATGCCTCACAAAAAAATATTTTCCCTCCCAAATGTTCTCATAATTCCTTCTCCTACACCAAACTTAAGGCATACTACCCAACCACACACAAGCACATTCACAAAACCCAAAAACTTAACAACAATATTTCCACATCAAAAATATAATAACAAAACAACAACAGTGGAGAGCATACCTCTCCATCAAGCTCCAATAATTCTTCACTTCACAAGATTTGACACCTTCAAGCTAAGAAAATTCAGAGAAACTCCAACTAGCTTTTCCCAAATCCCAGAAGTGCACAAGAATACAAAAGAAAAAGTAACCCCAATTGTAATAAAATCCATCAATAAATAGAAATGGAATCTGAGGATGATTAGGTGGATCCATGTAGGATTCCACTTCATCATTCCTCCATTCCCACACTCAAGTCAACACACCATGCCCAAGAAAATAAATGAACTTGTAAGAACTATGACAAACCCACATGACACATAAACTTGGACACCATGCTTTCTAAAGACAAAATTTATTGAGACAAGAAGAAGGTGAAATTATTTTCACCCTTTTACATTCCAAAAAGGATAAATAAGTCAAAAATAAACTCCCCGACCCATAGGTAGGGTTTTTGGGTAAATTTAAGAGACATAAGACAAGCTTAGTTTATCCCACAAGCCTCCAAAAAGGCCCCTTAAGTCAAAATCCGAATTTTTAAGTTATGGAGGAGTAAAACACACATAAAATAACCTAAATCTTATTTACAATAAGGACCATCTAAACTCCAAATTACTTATTTGTCACATATCTATTCTAGTTAACCAAATAAGAAGGGTTAGCTTAATTAAGACACATTATTACAAGCTAATAAAGTGACATCAATTCCAAAATTTAAATACATAAAACAAAAATAAAGAACATACAAAAATTAAAAGAAAGGGAACACAATTCACCCCATGGCCACACATGTGAGGTCACCCCAAACCACCCACCCTCCCCTCACCCCTTCCCATGGGAGACCTCCGAACTAAGTATGCAACAATAACACAACATAACATTACATAAGTTGTCAAATTTTGGCCATGTTGCACAACACCGACATCCTTCCATGGTTGGTCTCCTATACCCTTCCGATGTATGTGATAAAGTGTCCTGTAACACAAATAAAATACATTTATGGCATTTCGGTCTTATTAACAACATCAAAACAATATGCATATAGAATCAATAATCATCATTCGAATCTAGCAATTCTATTATCCATCATCATACAATTAATTTTATTTTGGCATCCATAAAATCATAATTTTACTCAAAACATCCAATCATATGCTATGCATCCAAAATACGACATGTTAGTATAAAATCAGAATATCGACATCAACATATATAACTATCTATCATCACCATCTAGTGCATCATAATAAAAATGTAAACCACATAATTTCTATAGTCTCAATATCTCTGCATAGTCCATCATCTACGATCAAAATATAATACTCAAATGTCCATGTGTGATTCCAACAATATCAATTATCAAAATGAAATAATGTCAAAGAAGAGATGGCACAACATTGATTCTATTAAGCAACCCTCACTGTTATGTTATATGGAAAGTGATGATTATTCATGTCATAGCTTAACCTGAAAATTTAACCATGTGCACCATTTGAAGATGTTTCTAAGCATAATATTCATATTTTTGTTTCCTTTTATCCATTTCACATTTCGTTTCTTTTAGTCCACATTTTATAAAACTTTGTAAGATGAATGACCAATTAGTGAAGACATAAGTATGAACTTGGATGAACCAAAAACATTCTAAATTGGGAGATGTTGGGATTATATTTATTGAGGGGGTATAGGCTATATTTTTGTATGCAAAAAGAATAACAATATTAATTATAAAATACTGAAATTACACTACCGAGATGCATCTATATGCTTGCGTTCATCCATTTCAAACACTAAATTATTTACCTATAGATCGAAAAATGCATCAAGCTGAACGTAGTTGGAAAATTTAAATTCCTACAAGTTAGAGCTGATGCAAATGCTTAAAAATTCTTGCAAGAAATTCATTTCATCCGTGGATAGCTGAATTTATGGTTTTATAGTATATAAAGTTATATTTTCTTTATGGGGTGTCGAAGTGTCAAGCCCATTAGGGTTTTATTTTTACTTTAATTTTCGTTGTTTAAGGAGCTCACACAAACATAGTTCAACTGATTTGTAAACACATTTCCGTCATTCTTTTACTTTTCCTTGGGTTTATACATTTGTTTGCAATATATTTCCTCTTAATTAGTAATTACTAGTATGTTTAGGTCTACGTGGCATCGTGCGTTCTTATTATAAATGAACTTAAGATTTCAGCTTCAAGCAATATTTTTTAGTTATGTTGACATAATATGATTTATTCGATAAACTTATAGTTGATGCATCTTTCTTTCTACATGCCCCACATTTTATAGGTACTGCTAATTAATTTAGCAATGTTTACAATCACTTTTTTAAAAAAAGTTACCAAAACATTCAGACATGAGATATATGAGATCTCAAAATTTCAAAAAAAAATGTAAAGTTTATTCTTTTGGAATATGAATGTGTTATACATGCATTTGGATCCATGTATGTTGATAGAAAAATTGAAATCCATTTCTTGAATTTTTTTGGCACATTGATCAACATCATTTTTATTATCATCTTATTCATCACAATAGAAGCTATATTTTCTTAATATTCCATTTGATAGAACCATTTCTAAATGGGAACAATGTTTAATATCATTCCTTAAATGTCTCATTATTCAACAAGATTTTCTTTTATACTTGTTTTACTTAGAATAGTTATTGCTCAACTTTTTTAGTTCCCTAAAGTTACTAGGGGTATCTCATCTTGGCTTCCAAATTTACACTTGCAATGATTCAAAGTGCATTAATAATAGCCTTAATGTTGCAAAATTTTTCAACAAAAAAATGGATTATATGGTTAATATAATGAGAAACGTTATGAGAACACAAAGTGCATCTTCAAAATAGTCGATGGAGAATAAATAAGTTAGCACACAAAATTTGTAATCCTTTATTCATGCAGTATTATTATTTACCCTCATATTTAATGCCATGTCAAAAGGAATTCTAGATTTTTTAATCAATAAATTCAAGACTTTATTGGATTAAAACATTCAAATTGTGTGAAGACATTAATGGCATATCCAAGTATTGTTGATTGCGTCTAAGCATTATTTGAACACAAATTGACTTTTGTGGAGGCATGTTCAATATACTTTATGATGTCCCATGGTCATAATTGATGTCTTAGTGCAATGTTGATTATTGCTTCAATTTTTAATTGAGATAAGTGTTGGCATCACTGCATCCTTGAAGCTATCATTTTCTAGTTGATGGTTGTGGATTATTAGTAGATAATTATTTTGGTATTTACAATAGGGAATTTGAGAAAAATATTTTCTCCAAATTTATTTTTTTAGGTTTTTACCATATTTTGTCATTCTTTTTATCTTCTTTTCCACATTCTTGTGTATTCAGTATCTTGATCATCTCTTGATTAAATCTCCACTTTCTTGGGAAGTGCAAAAATCTCATAATCCTCCATCTACAATTGAAAAGGTTCATTTAAAGCATTTGGTCTTTTAATGAATAATCATATAGATGGATAACATGTTCATCTATTGGATGTCACCCCATACTCTTTTACTAGTGAGAATGTTTTATTTTATCTATAGTAAAAATTAACCAAAGCATTCATAGCTTTATCTATTAATTTTTTTTCACTCTCTTCCCTCGAAAGTTGGTGATGATAGATTTATGCCGTAATGATGGTCTAAACTATATTTATTTAACCAAAAACATTTGACAAATGCATCATACTCAACAATATAGTTTCCAATTTTATCACAATGAAGTCCAATCTTGTACAATCATGATATCAAAGGGTAATTTTCAGTTTGATGTTATCATAAAATTCGAATAGTTTCAATGTTTTCTTCAACTTACTCCATGTTTCTTTTGAAAAATTAATGGTCTTAGATCCTTAATAAATTATGACATTTATTAGTACAATTCCAAAAATTGGATGCTTGATGTGGTACATGTATCATGATGTCATCTTTCACAACACATGCTTTTGAGTGGATGGTATTTTCATCTTTTGAAGTGCTAATTTGAGTAGCTTTATAGTGCCCACTTCTGTTCGACACCTTTTGCTTTGATTTCGATACTTTCGACTACACATATGGACATTACTATATCTTTTTGATTTAGCATGATACTAAATGTTAGAGATATTGTACTATTGTTGACTTCGATTCACATATGATGCATGTGGATTATTAGAAACATTTTATATTGATGTTGATATGTTGTGGACATGGTTATTTATATAAATATATATTTTTGACATGCGATATACTTTTGTCACCATGAGTAGGCTTTGATAATTGAATTAATGTTGTGATCATTTTGACATGGATGAAACGTTGGATAGAAATGTTGCTAGAAATTTGTAAATGATTCGTAATTGCCTAGATGATATTAATTTGTATATAGATGATTTTAGATTTATATCACATATTTTGGCATGGATGTTTTAATGCAGCCACGAGGCCAAAGGAGGTATTTTTGTGTTTTATAGGTAAATTTATTCACAACAAAAATTGGGGGATTGGAGACCAACCACATTGGAATTCTAGATGAATTCAACAAGGGTCACCATGGAAACATGTAATTGTGTGTGTGTTAGAATTATTTGGTTAGGGAAAATTGTGACCAAGGGGTCATGTGTTGTCTTTTGTTTTAGTTTCCTTTTTATTAATGTTAGTATGTGTTTCTTTTGAGTGATGTAATTTACTTGTTTTAATTATTTAGATTTTTATGTATGTTTTTCCCCTTTATCTTAGTGGGTCTAAGTGTCTTATTAAAGTTAATAAATATTGTCCTAAACTAATTAAAGATGTGACCAAAATAAGTTCATTTATTAGACTTTATTTTCTCTTGGATTTTGTGTTGTGTGTTGAATGCTTGAGATCTTGAGTGTTGTACACTCTACCCTTCATGGGAAACTCGAATTTGGCCTTAAGGGCCAATTTTGAAGGCTTTTGGGACAAGTTAAAATTTTCCCACAGCTCTTAAATTGCTATACCAACCCTACATATTGGTTTGGGGGTAAAAATTAGACCCCATTAGGTGTTTTGGGAAGATAAAAAGGTGAAATTGTTATCCCAAATTCACCACCCCAAGAAATTTTGTCAAAACGAGCCCTACGCATGAAGAAAACATGAAGGGAAATGATACAGACCCATGAGCTCACGTTCAGAACCAAGCAAAGTGAAAACAGAAGCCCGAGAGAGTCAAATTTGACCCTGCATAAGAAGAAATAGAAGAAATGGTTCTTTTGAGTGTTTCCACATCTTAAATCTATTTAAAGGGTTGAGGGAGGACTCAACAATGGAGTGGCGGGGAAGAGAATGATTAAACAACCCTACGAAAATAAAATGACTATGTCAAGTTTTTTCATGTCTTAAATATTTTTGTAAGCTATAGGAAGACTCCACTATAAGATAACAGGGTTAGAAAAGAAGGGAAGAAGCTATAGAGGATCCGAAGTAATAAGAAGGAAGAATGATGAAGATTCAAAGTCCTCGAGATTGAAACAGATTCAGGAAAGGGTCCAAAATTGAATAAGTTTGGAGGAGGCAGAAAAGAGACTACATCTCCTCGTGGTACTTCTCCAAAGATGGATCCAAATAGAGAGGATCAAACAAACGCCACATCTCCACGTGTCCTAAGGAGGAATGGCGACAAGGTCAAATGGTAAAATAGAGTCAAAGGTGGATGGGGTGGGCCTGAAAATAAACTAAGTATGAACGTGTGAGCGGAGAGTGCTAAGTGTCAACATGACACATCTATAAGATTTGGTCCCAAGGTGAAGACCAAAATGAGCATAAGATCGCCACGTAGCCCAAAGTCTAAAAGTAAGAAATACTATTGACAAGTCCATAGATTAGTGGAGGTCGATAAGTGTCAACTTGGCGCTCCTCCAAAGGCAACTTTGGGTCAGGTTTTCAAACAAGCGTGGTGCCTCCACGTATCTTCAAAGGGGGCAGAGTTAGTTGAATAGTCAGTGCATAAGCCAAGCTAGTGGAAGCTTCCACGTGTCCTAAGGGCGTTGTTTCAAGGGTTAAAAGGAGAAAATGTTCTTGAGCAAGTGTTAGACTGACGCATGTCGTAAAGGAATGCGGGGTGTCGGGGAAAAGTTAGTTTTTCACCATTTTCCCTAAAAGGAGTAAAAGTGCAAAAGGGCTGCGACATCGCCAAGAGGCAAAAATTAGCATTTGAGCCTGATTCAAAGCCAAGGTGGAGAGTTGGAGGAAAAAGAGAAAGTTTTCCTTTTGTCTAAAATAAATAAAAGTAAATATGGAAGCACATTTCCAAGCCAACCAAAAAAAGCCACATGTCCATGAGGAGTTTTAGGTTGTAGGGATTTTTCTAAAATTTCTACATTTTTGTACAAAAGACAAAAGGTAATTATGGACCCATGGACCCTATCTTTGCCCCAATCTAGTTACCATGTGTCCCAATAAAAAGGGTGACCCATTTTTGGAATTTTTTTCCTACCCATTATTACGAATTGATGCAAAACTTCAAAGAGAAATATATTTCAACCTGTGGTTCTAAATATTGCAAATCTAACACCATTAGAAAGATCTCAATGTCATCTACACCATGGGAGTCTGAATCTTTAATTTTGAAGAGGTTAGGTGGGAGAAAAATGAAGAAAAGTATTTTAGGCCATTAATGCAATTTCCAATCTCTTCAACTACTGGATCTAATTCGATTTGATCTGCTGGGGATCCAGAAGTGACATATTGTGGGAAGATTTGCATAAGGCATTGATTTTTGTGGTTGAGATTTCGAAATGGGATTCAATGCATATCTCAAAGTGGTTGGAGTAGGATTCAATTCTTTCCTTCTTCTCTCTCCCATTCTTCTATATATTGTAATAGAGGCATCATTTTGAGAGGTTAATTAGTTATTGTTCATTTTTATTCTCTGCCTCTCCCTTATTTTCTTCCCCATGGTTGAAATGGAGTTCGAACCTCTTCCCACACTCTATAAATGGAATTTTTTTCCTCTTGTCCATAGATGATGCTCTGTGCAAACTTTGAAGCAATAAAAACATGTTTTTTTGATGCATTTGTCCATCCTTGCTCATTTTTGGTGTCTCTTCTTGCCTCTCTTCATTGCAGGGTATCTGTGCATGTTTTGAATGTTCACTTATAGATCTGGGAGCTGTGTTCATGGGGTTTTGGAACATTTTCTATGTGAATCTGATCTATGGTATGTGATGCTACTGTCCATCCTTTCCATTGCTCACCTCTCTTTGTTCCATGGTAGTTTGGTAGATGATCAACATTTTCCTTCTCTGGTGTATCACCATTTTAGTGTAGGCTCTGTTTTTCCTTGTTTTCTTTCTCTCCTTGTCTCCTTGGAAGTTAGATTAGGATTAGATTAGCTTGCCTACACTGGAATAGCTTGTGGCAGGTAGATTAGGAAGAGGAACCAACCTTCTCTGGAGGGCCATTACCATTTGTAAGTCCCACATGTTGAGGAATGATCCAATGTTATGCAAATCACACCAAATGACCATGCCATAGAAAAGAAGATCCTTATAACTCATTTGGGGGTGCTCTGATTTCACACTAAAAGTTCTGGCATGCCCAGTGGGAGCAAAAGGTATTCATTTCATTTCATTGAGTTGATGCATTCTTAGTGAGATTCAGCCTTTAGAGGCACATTTAAAGCATATCCGGTGACTCCATCTGGTCATAAACCCATTCTCTAAGTTGCAGACCTTTTCCATCCATATCCACTCATTTTCATCCATTTTATTCTTCCATCTCTTTCATTTTCTCCCATTACATGAAGTTGTGCAATCACGACTTCATTCCCTTCATGGAACTCACACTTACAACAACACCAATACGTTCCACCTCCAATGCTTTTCACAACTTCTCCAAATCTACATTATGAGAAGATTCAAAATCATTATACCTATCCACAACTGTAATGCCAAAACTAGTTTGGCCATGAAGCTTATCAGGAATAGGGATATGTATACAATGACAACAACCAAATGGAGGACGTTTGTCTATTGGAGTAGATTCAAAAAATGGAGGATAACATGGTGCAGTACAAAGGCATAGAAAAATTGAATGCGTTCATGATTGGTTTCAGGGCACCTTGTCTATGGGAAGGCCCTTTTAGAAGACACTACAGCCCTAAAGAGAAGCTTGACTTCATTGTTGAAATGATGCCCCAACTTACACAATGGATTGAGGAGATAGAAGCATATGAGAAAATTTTGAATCAACCTTGTCAATGGGTAAGTCATTCAATAGCTCCTTATCTTTCTTTTTCACCCTCTCAAGCTTTACAATTTCAGTATGATCAAGATTCAAGACCCTCGCCATTACTTACCCAAGTGTTAGTTTCATCCCTCCATCAACTAGTCTTCCATCCCATCTCATTTTTTCTACCCTTTTCTCTTCCAAATCAAAATTCCCTCCACAAGAGCCAAAGTAAATATCCTCCCCTCCAAAGAAACAAGAAGTTTCATCTCCTCCCTCTACACCAAAAACAATTGCAAACTTGTTTGAACCCCAACCCGCCACTCCTCTTTTTTTCCCAAGTCCATGTTGGGAAGAGTCCCAAGAAACCACTCAATGAGAATAGCAAGAAGAAGAGCACAACAAAAAGAAATGAAATACAATCTGAAGATTTGGGCTGCCTAATTTGGGTTTACAAAGATCCCTTGATGGTCAAGCCTATACGGGAAGTCAAGATGTAACACACCAAAATTTCACACACAAACAACACAGTAAAAGACAGGATATTTTTTTTTGACTTGCTTGAAGATAATACGACACTACACAAGTTCTCTAGGGAATACAATCAACTAAAGACATGCGTTCCACAACACGGACCCACACTGGTTACGGATAAACATGAGGCACACACTTAGGACACAATGGTTCATCTAAAGTATGTAATTTTACAACAAGGTTTTCCCACAGAAGGTTTCTTTAGAATCATGTTTTAGTTGTAAGTGCTTTTACATTCTTTACTTTTCCCAGAGAAATCATGATAGGAGAATCTGAAGTTCATGTCTCCTTTGAAGAATTTTCTCCTACCTTGTTAATGTTAATATACAGTGTAAACCAATTATTGGATGGCAAGAGGTTACTTCATTTACTTGATTAACTTATTCATTTGTGAGGAGGCAGTTAATTTCTCAAGGCTCTTAACTTCACCAAACTATTTTCAACGTTGTGCTTTTAAACATATATGTTTTACCCTTTTAAGCGGTCATATTTTTATTTTATTTTATTTTTACAGTACATGACTATCTAAGACTTGGATTCATCATTAAGATCTTATTAGTGGTTAAAAAGGATTTCATTGGGGCAAGAGTCTAACCAGAATTATTAAAGGGTTCACTTGGGCTTCACTTGAAGAGATAGACATAAGTATACTGTTTACATTTTCAACGGGTAAGATAGATCAAAGAGTTTCTTAATCAAGTTCCTTCTATTTATTATCTTCCAAGATTTAATCATTGACTTCACCTTAAGACCATTCTAAGAACTCACCACAATAAGAGATTGTTGATTAGTTTACATGGGATCACAAGGTATATTTTTTTCTCTTGTTTTCTTTTTGCTAGGTTCAAAACATAGTCCTCTACCAAACGACACATGACCAAAGGTAACCAAAGTGATGTAAGTTGATTCAAGTTTAGATAATTATAATTAGGTTGACAATTCAAGGATAAATCATATTCTGAAAAGTGAAAATTCAACAAAGGATACGCATGTCAAAGCAAGTTCATTTAATCTTATTGACAATAATATTTCTCAAATTGACTTTCAAACGATAACAACCTACATGAGAACAATACAAAATTATAACGCAATGCCTTCTAAATAGTCTCCACAATTTCCATACTAATGTTTTAAAGCAAAAGAAAAACATTCGTGACAATGATTCCTAAGAAGCCTAGAATCCACTTTCTACACGTGTTTCTTTTTCTCTCTCTCTTTTTTTTTCTTTTCTACTCAGAAATCCTCCTGTACATTTGTTAGCACATGTCGAGTTCACAAGAACCGAGCATGATAAAATCTATAACATTAAGACAATATGTTGTTATCTAAGCTGTTTGAGGAAGAAAAGCACCATTGATGAAGAAAACAATAATCCAAGAGTCTAAACAAGAGCAATTAAAGAGTTGTCCAAAAGCATTAAATGTCTAAATAAAAAGGGATGGCACTGACTCTATTTAATTCTCAGTTTCTCATAGGAGCAATTAATAAACCTCATAGTGAATTTCACCCATATCACAATAATGACCGTCATTTTAACAAGATAACATTTCGAAACAAAAACAATTACAAGAAGGGAATTAATTTCAAACGTGATCTGTCCCTATTTGTTTAAGTTAGTTCACCAAGCCAAGGATTCACTATGCCACTGGAAGATCCCAAACAATCAATCGACATGAGAGTATCTAAACCAACATGACTCATTCATATTAAGGTGATGTGCCTAAAACAGTTAATTTTATGTTAGTACAGAATAAATAAATTGAAAAGAAAAGGAATGAAACACACAAATGAACCCATATGGGCCACATCATATCCTAACAATCCTTCTATTAAACTTTCTTCTAATCAAGAGAATGTCTTAAGAAAAAGGACAAACTTGACAAGACCAAACATAACCATTATAAATCTTACAGGAGGGTTACTCAATCATTCCCAAGAACACAACACAGGATACAAATCTTCCAAAGGATCTATCATCAACAACAAGTTGACTTTAACCTTTTCTGGTCAACATGTAACCATTCTACTACAATGACAAGAAAGAGGTCGTATCACACGAGCATCACAAAACCTAGTCAACCAATGAGTTTCCAAACACACCAACCTCTAAGTCACGGGAGAATGAAATTTAAACATCTTTATGGAGAAAAACGTAGGGTAATTTCATACGCATAAAACCAACATCCCAATTTTAAGATTTGAAAACTTCCTCAATAATGATCCAGTAGATCTCATATCCTCCAACACGTGTGAAACAAAATCAAGGTACGAAAAAGAGTATTTCCTCTGACATTTTAAGCTATCCAAAAGAAATGTGAGTAAGGTCTACAGAAAACATTCCATAGGATCAGCTACATTCCTCAAAACAAACAACAGTCACCAAGGGAGAGAAGGTGAATTCCAAAGAAAACAATCTCCAAATGGTGAACATGAATTGATATCAAATTATGAAGATCAACCATGACGCTTGAAGAATAAAGGTATTTCTTCGAGTGATTTTAAAAAAATAACAAAAGCAACTAACCTAGTTGAGAGTAATATCAACTTGGCTCAATTCAAAGATCAGTCAAGCTAAGCACACACTAAGCCAACCAAAAAGGGTTACTAGAACCTAAAACAACTAAAAGAAAAGGATAGAGACAGGAATAGCATCATTTACCTATACACAATGCACTCGCAGTACTCAATCACTATTTCGCAAATACCCAACATAAACCAGAACTACAGATCTCGAACCGAAACAAGAATAAGAACAAAACAGGAACTATAAAGTTGAGTCCAACGACAATGTTTGATAAAACATTCAAAATCGTGAGACCAACACAAACATTTAGGGAATTTTCATTGCAGGACCCCCACCTCTTTTGTTTTATTAGACTAAGAACAAGTTCACCCAACTAATATTTACTAAAACCCAGAAAACAATATAAAAGGCTTCAACCAGCGCAATCATTTCTAACGCCCAAAAAAAAAAATACAAAAGAGCAAGGGAAGTGGAAACCAAATAGCATACCATCACACGAGACATTTATATGAAGATTAGAGTTATTTAATGAATCAGTTAAATAACAGCATAAGAATCAATGGTATAGAGAATATCGTGCCTGATTAAGCTCCTGCAGTCGAAATCAAGATGGACAGGGCCTGCAACAGCAACCCAAGCCTAATTCCATTTTCTTCAAGCTCGTTGGGTGCCCAAACATCGAACATCTTCACATTGGCATAGGTAGGAGTTCACGGCCAGGGTGGGTGGTCTAAAATACTTGCCATCATCCTCCCAACACCACTCCAAGATTAGCCCTAGAACTTCTGTAGGCCCCATTTTTGGCAATTGAACTTGATCCTTCGTCATTCATCCAAACACCTCCACCATCTCCATATGCATCTGATTGTTTCTAATTTGGACCTCCTAACCTTGGTGCTCTCATAATAGGAGCAGCCCTAGTCTGAGATAAAGCAAAAGAAGATGGCTTTATAACCAAAAACAATCTCTTGGTATAGACTCCATATCTAGAAAACAGTCCCTAGACTTAGCATCCTCAATTAAGGTTGACCAGTCACTAGATTGCTTCAATGCAGCTACTTTGTCACCCCTGGTGCTCACTTCTGCTCTAGTGACAGATAGACCATTTTCACAGAATATGCGAGTCACATCAGAGAGAAGACCAACTCAATCACAACCGCATAATTCAAGTCTCATTCCCTCGAGAGATTCTTCTTTCTATAGCTGCCTCTAAAGTGGATTATTCTTTGCCTTTCTACTTTCGAGTTCACTAGGCGACCATCCATATGTCTGATGTAGTACTCCTGGAATGCATCAGGTCCGTCCGAATCAACTGCTCCATGAAATACAACATATTGCATGTCGGTTAAAGGGTAAATCATGTCAAAGAGAAGTTTTGGTCTATCCTTAGACTTAATATTAATGACAGAATAACCTTTCTCAACACAGTTCTGCACAGTCGCTATAGGCCTGGTTGTATCATCCCTGGATTCTAGCAAAATGCTATGCACTCTTTCATAGTCACGATCTGCAAACATCATTTGATGTAGACGCCTTTCAGTCCCTGTTAATTCAATTGTTGTATGCTCAGGAGCAGCCTTTACTCCAACAGTTTTTCTAAACGAAGGTAACAAACAAGCATTTGTTCCGAGGGACTGATGCAGTGTGGCAGAGGAATACTTTTACTTTCCCTGTTCACTCAGCACATGTTCTGAATCTGAAAAATATCCTGCTACCTTCATCTCCCAAGACGTTTTCTCCAACATTGCATAGATCTCTTGTGCCTGTGGGTGTGATCTGTCACCAACACAAAAAGCATGCGCCATTTTATTGGCTTTAATCCAACTACACCAAGTTTCTTTTTAATTCCTCTATCCTTCATCGATCTCCTAAAAGCTCTCTTGCAAAGCAAACTGTGCTTCATGAATATTCTGATATGAAACAGATCCACCTCTATGAGATCCTCTTCCATGAGTTACATCGTAGAACAAGCAAGGTCTCAGTAGAGAATCTCTGTAATAAATTTCATCGGGTCTCCTGGTAACACTCTCACTGTCACTTAATCGATTTTGATGAAAATATCTTGAAGGAGAATCCTGAATTTGAGGATGCAGTCGAAATAGAACAGATAACAACATAGCTGGACAGCCTGCCTGTTGGAAGCACTCAAAACAAAACAGCTTCTATTATTCTGCAACATGCCGGCTTCACTAGCTTGTAGCTTCAGCGCCGAAAGAAGAAGAGAATGGGGAGGCGAAGCAGAAAAATGAGGAGGATGTAAAGGCCGAGCAGAAAAATGCAGAGGATGTGGAGGCCAAGCAGTCTAGTGCACGGAGTGCAAAGAAGGCAAAATCCGAGTAGAAATTTACACAGACCGTGATCATAGATGGAAATACTACAGAGAAAGTTGAGTCGCTGAAAATTTCAGAGAACGCTGAGCCAGAGCCGGTAAAAGGTAAACACAGGGAAGAACAATTAATAAAATCGATTGAAAGCTCAGCGGCTAGCGCTAGAGAAAATAAATGCAGGCTGTAGCAGGTGAAAAGGAGTACAAAAGTCCTGCACAAACACCAACCCTCCACGCAGCAAACAACAAGAAAAATCAGGGAAAGATTTGCAAATCAGACAAAATAAATGAGGTACATCCACCAACCAGAAGACTCCAACACGTCAATATTTTAATGTCTCCATCCTCCACGCAGTCAGTCCGCACAAAGAGGCCCCTAACAACAATAAAAACAAGAATTCCCTCCATCCCACGTCAAGCGGAGATAATGTTTTCGAGACAAGGTAGGTTGGGGGCATTACACAAGATTGAAGAACCAGTGGTGGCTGAGGCTGAGTTTTCAGCAGGAAAAGAGCAAGAACAAGAAGAAGTAGATCAACAATCATTTTTCTTAGAATGTAGTGTCTATGTTGGCACTTTGTTTGAAAAGAATGTTGATCTAATTGAACTTGCACCATCAGCCATGGAAGGAGAGAAACAATCAGCTCAAAGTCCCATTGGAAAGGAGCAAATGGGTGAAACCAAATCAGAGTTTGTAGCAGTCAGAAGAAGAAGACATCATTGATGTTTTCTTGCTTTCATTTGAAGGGCCTGATTTGGTCAATAAACCCATCATGGAGGAAAGCTCTAAAAGAGATCTTGCAGCCCCAACTTGTCCTCTAGAACAACATATTGGAGAGTTTGATTTGAAAAACTTCATGCTACAGGAAGGGTTTGATCAAGAGAAAGATAGTCTTCAAGCAGAGAGGAAGGAGAAGACTCTCCATATCCAAAAGAAGAGGAGTACATTCCAATGGTGAAGAAGAGAATTCATTTAGAGTAGTTTTCATTTTATAGCAGCCCTCTGGAATCAAGTTTGGAAGATCTTGATCTTCCATGTTATTCAAAAGAGGAGGAAGGAAAAAGGCAGGAGGATCTCACCACTTCTTCCACACCATCCATCCAAGAAGGTCCACAAGAAGACTCCATTTTTGGAGTTGAATTTCAGAGAAAGGGGCACATTCAAAGGATCAGACCATGCCCAATCAGGTACTTGGCTTCATTGGGGCCAAAGGAGCAGCCACAACTAGTCATGCTTGCTTCTAAGCATGAGGATGAGCATCAAAGTACCAAGGGTCATCATCAATACCTCCAGAAGTTTGATGCAAGTCAGCTGGAGGAGGTATTTTCCATTAATGCTGATACTTTGATGATTTGGGTGGAGGATCAACTTATTGTCAATTTTTCACTCATCTAACCAGCCATGTTCAGTGCCAAATTAGTTGCATGGCTGCCATTTTTAGGAAGCTATTTTTCCCTCTCGTTTCGGGTTTTGTTTCAGCTACCTTTGCTCTTTGTTAGAGTAGTGTAGGTAGGTTTTTTTTCAGTAGAAGAAGTGCTTATGCACATGCTGCATGTCTCTTTTGAGACTTGTATGATTTGATATTTGTATATAAGTTTTGTTTGTATTGCTTAAGAGGGGCATGAGGCTAGGCTCTTAAACTATTTAAGGAAAGAAGGCTCATGTTTTCCTGTGATAGTTACAAATTGAAATAGGGAACAAATGTAGAGCAACTAAAAGCCATTTTGAGACAGTACATTTGAGGGACAAATGGAAACCATGGGTCTAATCAATTTTCTACTCTCTAAAATCATTGTCTGAAGGTTTTCTTATGAAAGTTGAGAGTGCAGTCTTAGGGATAGGAAAGACATAGAAAAGGCTTGTAGTAAAGCTCACAGTGGCTCAAGGATTAGTTCCATGTTTATCAAGTAGACTCCTTTCCCAATGGATGCTTCAAGGCCACTGATATCTTCATCTAGCAGGCATATGTCCCCGTGAGTCACCAAATTGTTATCCCAAATTCACCGCCCCGACAAATTTTGTCAGAATGATCCCTACGCATGAAGAAAACATGAAGGAAAATGTTGAAGACCCACGAGCTCATGTTTCCAAACTAGGAAAAGTGAAAATAGAAGCCAAAGAGAGTCAAATTTGACCCGCACAAGAAGAAATAGAAGAAATTGTTCTTTTAAGCATTTCCACATCTTAAATCTATTTAAAGGGTCAAGGGAGGACTCAAAAATGGATTGGAAGGGGCAGAGAACATTTAAACAACTAGATATAAAGAAAATGGATCTGTCAAGCCATTTCATGTCTTAAATCTATTTTTGCAAGCTACAGGAAGAATGAACTATAAGATAGCAGGGTCAGACAAGAAGGGAGGATTCTACAAGAGGAGCCAAAAGTAAGAAGAAGAAAGAACAACGAAGATTTGAATTCCTTTGGCTCAAAATAGTTCCAGAAAGGGTCTAAAATTGACTAAGTATGGAGGAGGATGAGGAAAAGACTACATGTCCTCACGACGCTTCTCCAAAGATGGATCCAAATAGAGAGGCTCAAACAAGCGCTACATCTCCATGTGTCCCAGGGTGGAACGAAGGCATGGTTAGATGGTCAAATAGAGTCAAAGGTGGATAGGGCAGCCTCAAAATCAGCTAAGTATGAACATGTGAGCGGAGAGTGCCAAGTGTCAGCATGGTGCATCTCCAAGAGTTGGTCCCAAGGTGAAGACCCAAATGAGCACAAGCTCACCACGTAGCCCAAAGTCTAAAAGTAAGAAAGATTGTTGAAAAGTCCACAGATCAGCGGAGGCCAAAAAGTGTCAAGTCGACACTCCTCCAAAGGAAACTTTGGGTCGGGTTTGCAAACAAGTGCGGTGCCTCCTAATGTCCTCAAAGGGTTCTGAGTTACTTGAATATACAATGCATAAGCCAAGCTGGAAGAAGCTGCCAAGTGCCTTAAGGGAATTGTTTCAAGGGTTAAAAGGAGAAAAGTTTCGAGTGAGCGCTGTAATGCCCACATTTTTCACACACAAAAAAATAGTAAAAATACAAGGATAATTTTTTTTGACTTACATTGCTCACTACACAATGCCAAA
Organism: Taxus wallichiana var. yunnanensis; assembly: GCA_018340775.1. Taxonomy (NCBI): domain Eukaryota; kingdom Viridiplantae; phylum Streptophyta; class Pinopsida; order Cupressales; family Taxaceae; genus Taxus; species Taxus wallichiana. Next base: position 833,810,931 of record CM031243.1, read on the forward strand.
AGGGCTTCAAGAAAAGAAAACTCAAAGATGTATACGTCACTTATAAGTCATCGACTAAGATAGACACATGAAAACACCATGGACATGTCAATGTCATTCTTTTTCAATTTCCCTAACAATGACCCAATCAATGGAAAAGGAATGAAGGATTGGAAAACCCACAACACATTATTTCATTTATTTCATCTTAGTTATGATTAACATTCCAAGAACATTATTGAGCAAGACTAATTTCCTCCTTTTTCCAACTACAAATTTTTATGTTCATTCCACATTTAATTTATAGTTCGACCATTTTAAGTTAGCTTTTTATCATTTACAGAAATTTCCATAACTTACATACTTATTTGGAATAATTACAATTACATACAAAGTAATTAATTATCTTATTCTTATGTTAAGAATTTTCTTCTCAAATGTTCATTCAATGTCTACATTTTACCCTTGTAACTCAAGTGAATCTGACTTGATGTCCAGAAAGAAAAATTAGGATATAAGGGGGAGAGGCTGGTTTAGATTCAAGAAACATTTTCCCTATAAACATTATTCGATCACGGTATCTTTATTTCCGATTCAACATTCCCAAAACAAGAAATTGTATTTAGATTATATATATATATATATATTGTTCTACTCGAAGTTTGATCTCACCAAGGGGAAACTCATATTCTTTGTAACACATGAAAATGTTTAATTGGGTTAAAAGGGCTCAAAGAGTGGCATTAATCCTGAACTCAAATCTCATTTTACTCTTATGTGATTTAATATTACATCACGTTATGGTCTCAAAAATACCATCACTTTATAATAGAAGCATGATGAAAGTACTTGCATGACATCTAGAAAAGGCACAGGCTTGGAACCATCATAACTACACATGAACCACAAGTGATTTGTGTTCAAGATAAGATCCCATGTTTCTGCATTTCACGATTCCACATGTGAAATTTATTTTATTCTTAATGTCATAAAAGGGCATAACAAGGGATTATGGGACAAGATTTGATTTCCTAGGTTCTCTAAAGTCAACATATTACAAATCAATTTCGTTTGCAAAGAGTTACTTATAATTTTCTACCCACAAGTTAACCTCCTAATCAACTATGGTTTAGTTTAATTCCAATTTTCACTCAGGATTTATGCCCAATTATAGATTAGATTAAGGTTCAAAAACATATTTATCCTATACACTCTCCATAAAAGATCAAGGCACTATATTGTCACTAGCCAAAGATAAGACATTTAGCCGAGGGAATCAAAAGAGGTTAATAACAAGATTTTAAGTGATAGTACAACTATTTCACTAGCTCCATGATGTCATCTAGATCCCACAAGCAATTCATTTGATGAAGAAGTTTAATTCTAAATCTACCTTCAGAAGACAAGCTAGTCCACTAGGGTACGAAGGAAGAGTTAGCTCTACTTACTCCAGATCAAGTTTGATTGTGTCATTCCTATCTATCAGGTTTATGAAGATGACACTAAAATTACCATCTAAGATTATAAACCCATTCTTGGGATCTTATTTACCTCAACTAGGAGGTTCTATTGAGTGCATAGTTTAAGTTCATTCTAAGGAAATTTAGGGCTAGTTTTAAACCCTAGGATCTAGTGGCCAAGATTGATTTTATCTAAGGGTGGAGGTTTCACCCTACTTTTGTTAGGTGAGAATGATTTTTATAAATGTTGTTTTAAAAACCTTATAGTATGTGTAAATGGGGAATGGGGCCATTTAATTGCCATAGAGTGCTAGGCCATGGTTAGTTCTTAGCAAGCTTTAGGTAGTTATTAGAAAGGACTCTAAGTTAATAAGATAATGAATTTAATTAAATTAACATAAGGTTAACCTTTCCAGGATTGAACATTAACTAAAGAGAAGAAAACACCTAACTATGTAAATTAATCTATGGTACCTTCCTAATGAATAATTGATTTATGGACCTTAGAGATAAATTGAGATTATGTTAACCTTTTATCTAGACCTGATTCTTTAATCGAGAAGTGGAGTTAGTGGTGTAAGTTAGTTGTTGTACCCTAGGGGATTAACATCCTTGTAACCTGTTTTATCCTCTTACCTTGTTCTTGTAAAAAAAAATTAGTCACAATTTTTAGGATAAGTGTTAGGTGTTAGTGTGTTCCTAGAACATCATTTTTGTGGGCGTTACATTTGGTATCAGATTCATGGGTTCAAAGCTTGGACCCTTGGGCACACTAGAAAACATGAGACATGAACTTTTAACCTAGTGCAAATTTTTCTTTTAAATCTAGAAAACCACACTACTTATATTTGTATAATTTTAGAAAACTTAGAAAATTGAAACAAAACCAAAATTATGAACTAACTCTTTCCTTGATCTGTGTAGAAGGTGTGGACCAAACAAGGGGTATTTTCATATAGACCTAGGTATACCACCACCAGATCATGTTGTAGTGGCCATCCTTCCTCAGATTTTATAGATGCTTCAAGACGTCAATTTCTAAACAGGATATGGAGCCATCAATTGAGGCTAGGGAATCTCCTCAATACAATGAGGAGCATGGGGTAAAGAACTTCCGTGTGGAGTTGGCCAGGGAAGAGTCACCATAGAGAGGGAATAGAGACAAGATTTAAAGAAATAGGGATAGATCTTGGAGCCCTAGACAGAGGGAGGATCATTTAGAGAGACCTAGGAATCATCAATCGTTAGATGAGACCATATTAGGGAGATCCTGAAGCTACGACCATCTCATTATTCTAGAGATAGAAAAGATTTTCAGTAAGAGGCCTAGTTGGTGAGCTTGAGTGGATGCTTAAAGCTCTTCCCTTGTACTAGAAACACAAAATCTCGTATTGTGATCCATCTTTTGAGGGATGGAGTAGGATTCTGGTGGAGGAATGAGAAACATAAGCTCCATGTTGACTCAGAGATAATTACCTGGGATATTTTTTAGGAGTGTTTTAGGAGCAAGTATTTTCCTAGGAGGTTTATGCATTAGTGGATAGACGAGTTTCGCAACCTTCACTAGGCATGTATGACTCTAGCCAAGTATGAGAGTTAATTTTTGGATCTACTCCAGTATGCCGACTATATGTAGGCTTAGTAGGTATAGATTCATAGGTTCATCTGGGGCCTGAATTTATATTTGGGCAAAGTGCGGTGTCCATTCACTACCCATAGACATTACCGAGAGGCCATGGAGAAGGCCTATGTTGTAGATGAGACACGGGGAAGATGTAATAGGTTAGAGAGAGAGTTCAAAGCCACATTCATTAGATGTACGATAGTAGATCGAGTGGGTCATTCCTCCTCCTCATGATAGATAGAGTTCAGGATAGTCTTCCTTCAGGCCACTGTAAGATTGAAAAGTGACATGTGAGTGTGGGAATCTACAAGCAACTCTTCCTCGCACCTGACCTCCCGAGGTCATGCCGAGACAGCCGATGGGTATGGAATATGTGTGAGATGCAGACAAACTAGTTAGGCAATCTAATATCCTCAATACGCACTAGCGGAATTTGTGAGTCTATGGCAAAGAAGGCCATCCTAACTTGAATTGGTGTGATAGATCGGTCAGCAAGGATGACTGCTCGAAGGCTCCAATCAATATCGAGCTCTGGCATGATTCAATCTATAGGTTGTGGAATACATGGAAAATGACTCGAGATAGTTTCGTGTATTCTTCCGGACAGGTTCATATTGTGGATGGTAAGTATAGTCAATTCTATGGAAGATTCTCTGGCCTAGTCCAGAATTCCCTAGCTCTATTAGCTGCTATGTCTAGCAAGGATAATTGTTCGATGATAATAGGTGGAAGTGCGGTAGACCTGAATACTAGTGTGCGCAGCCAGTGTCTATGTCTATTTCTCCTATGCATTCGTTGGGATATGGAATTTTTGGGTCACAACCGTAGATTCTTAGTTTTTGTGGACCTGTTATGGTCATGCATGAAATCAAGTCCTAATCGCTAATATTCAATAATCATATGCTTTCTCAGCTTCTATATTTAGGATCAATAACTATGTGATTTTCTCAGAATATCTTACAGGCATTCGTGCAACCTGGATTCTTAGGCTGGTATCTATATCTAGAAGAGTGTCTCCTGCGCCTAGCTGTGGGACCAAAGGATCACAACCAAATGTTTGTTCTCTTTCAAACCCTTCTACAGTCATATGAATGTTGCCTAGGATAATCTGTAGTTCGGTTGATTCGACCAAAATGTGTGTGCTTGGTCATCTTCTATGTTTAGTCCACTCAACTGGGAATTGATTTGTTGCAAGCTTACCATTGTTCGGAAGACTTGAATCCTAAGATTTTGATCTATATCAGTTATTGCTGTGATGAGATTGGGTTGAGGCACGATTGGCTCGAATATGTATTCCCTGGGCTCTCTAGGTCCCGTGATTGTCATACAAAAGCAACAAAGTAAAGCGAACTATAGTAAAATAAAATTTAACTATGTGAAATATATCTATAGCATATATAACTTCTCTATTTTTTTGTGTTTTCTGATGAGCTTTACGAATTTAAGAAAGTAGCTATTTAAAATATCTAGAAATGACAACTAAAATAATCAATTTAAAACAAACAAAATAACCGAGTGTAGCTATTTGTCTATGCAATTTGTAGATCTATTCTAAACAATAAAATAGCTTATCTAATCTATTTGCAAGATTCTCGATCCTACCTTAGAAGTGAGGAGTGAATCATAGTTTCTCAGAAACTATCAATCCCCACAGCTTCCCTGGCAATATCGAGAATAGAATTTACTGAAATAAAGCAATTAACTACTCTATTTGATATGATTCTAACTAGAAATTTGAAAGCTAGAACCTGGATTCTGCAGAATAGTGGTGAATCCGATGGTGTGTGTGATCTTGTCCCCTCAGTGTGATCTCCTCATTCCTTCGTGTTCACGTGGATCTAGAAAAGCATGTAATGCTAGCATCAACAGAAGTAGATATTGGGACAAAGGTAGCTCAAGACATAGACTGAATACAATGCGAGTAGGAGAGGGATAGCGCAAGAGTACAGAGCTTGGCTTATGTAATTCCTAGCGGGATTTATTGCGAGTCATGCAACATAAAGTGTCCAGAACCTGAAACTATCCTGTTTGAGGAGAAAAACCTGCAACTTTAATGGCTTCCTAAGCTATTCTACTCCAATGGATTGGATGAAATAATAGCAGTGCTTGCACAAGATGGATATGTGGCTTACCAACAGTAAAACAATGCTAACTAAGCATGCAATGAAAGAAACTAAGCATTCTAAGAAAAAGGAAAACTAAATCTATTGCAAAGAGAAATCAGAGGCAAATTTTGAGGGGCCATTTGCTTGAGCACAAGCCAACTATTTATAGCATTTGCATTTACCCAAGGTAAAATCTAAATAGAACTCTTAAAAGTTATAAATAATGGCAAAACACTATTCCAAGGAACTAGAATCATAAATGCAAGCTTATGGCGGTGAAAGAAAGCTGGTAAAACATTGAATTTACGTGAGTCATGTTAAAAGAGATTTCTAGAAAATGTGTAAAGGACCGCCGCTCCGAGGTGGCGGTGGTTCAGAGACCGCCGCCGCCTGTTCAGTGGCGGCGGTCACGAGACCACCGCCTGGGTCAGTGGCGGCGGTTTTATCACCAAGAGAAAAAGGATAAGAAAAGAGGGGAAAAGGAAAAAATAAAGCATGTGGGGGCTAAGCGGGGCATGCAGGATGTTAATGCACACTTGAGAGCTTTTCGGGATCCCGAACACCTTGCAAGGAGACCTGTATCATCATTGGGGCACGTGTCACGTTATTCGCGCATACAATACCTTAAAATTTTGGGTATGTACAACCACCTCAAGCGATAGAGACCCATCCACTTTAAAAATCTCCTCAAAGATTTGACACATAGAGGGGGAAGAGTATGGGGCCTCCTCCTAGGGGTCCTATTAGGAAACAAGCTGCACAACGAGGTCTTCTAGAAGTAGCTCGTTAGTAGATACCTCAGTAGTCCATATCTAGGTCATCAAGATCCACAACACAGACATCTAGAGTATCGGCTGGAGCTGCATCCCACTGGAGAGGACCAGACAACTGTTATGGTTGTGGTATAGCTGGCCACCATTGGAGAGAGTTCCCATAGAACCCTAGTAACAAGGGTAAGACATAGATCTCAGAGCCTACTGTTGGAGATATGACATGAAGCCATCAGATCTATGTAGCGGTCGAGAACTGCCAGGCTGAGCACTAGAGTACCATGATAGAGACGACATGTAGTATTTGTATTATTTCCACCTCTATATTATTATTTTATTGTACCATCCTTAGTAGAGAGTTTTAGGCTAGTGAAAGTTAGGTAAGGTTGTATTTGTTATCTTGAGATGACTTCGGGAGCCAAAATTTTCTTAGACTCCTTAGTTAAGGAGTGTGTAGTGGATTTGGGACCCTTCACCACTACTTCGGATCTTCGAATCCTTCCATTGGGTTCCTATGGTGTCATCTTGGGCATGGACTGGTTGTCTGCACACAAAGCTAGAGTGGACTATTACCATAAGACTATTTCTTGTATAGATGATCTAGGAGTGGAGTCAATGATAGTAGGGGTTAGGAGGCATGTTTCTATTTGCACCATCTCCGCTATGCAGCTTAATCGGTGTGTGCGATGGGGTTGTTAGACGTATGTTGTTACGATTACTGAAAAATATTAGGATGAGTCTAGTGGACCATCCCTTGATGACCACCCCATCTTGAGAGATTTTGATGATATTTTTCCGGGGAGTTACCGAGGTTACCTCCCCCACCTGAGATAGATTTTCAAATAGATCCGGTTAAGGCGTAGAGCCTATCTCATGAGCACCTTATTAAATGACTACCCCGATATTTGTGAGCTCAAGTTGTAGCTTGAGGGCCTTCTAGAGAAAGGCCTAATCCTTCCTAGTGTATCCCCTAGGGTGTACCGGTGATTTTTGAAGAAGAAGAATGGATCTCTGTGGTTGTGTATTGATTACCACCAGTTGAACAAAGTAACGATTAAGAATCGTTACCCCCTTCCGTGCATTGATGATTTATTTGATCAGATGAAGGGAGCCAAAATTTTCTCTAAGATAGATATTAAGTCATGGTATCATTAGATGAGGATTACGGAGGCTAATAATCATAAAACCGCCTTCCGTATGAGAGATGGCCACTACAAGTTAATAGTTTTACTTTTTGGTCTAACGAATGCCCCTGCAGTGTTAATGAGCTTGATGAATGGGGTATTCAGTACTTTTATAGATTTCTTTGTGCTCATTTTCCTTGACGACATTCTGATTTACTCACGTATGCATGAGGAGCACGAGGAACAACTTTCCTAGAGTCTTGGAGAGCAGCATCCTTAGGAGAACCTACGAAGTGTGCATTCTTTTAGATAGAGGTTCAATATTTGGGCCACATAATTTATGGGGAAGGCATCACAGTAAATCCTTCCAAGATTAGATCTATCATGGATTGGCCAGCACCCACCAGTGTGACCAAGGTGTACAGCTTCATGGGTTTGGCAGGGTATTACAGGATATTTATTCAGGGCTTTTCTCAGATTGTGCACCCCATCACTTCCCTTGATTAGAAAGGGAAGAAGTTTGTTTGGTTTGATAAATGTGAGAAGGCCTTGATGAAACTCGAAGGAATTCCTCATGAAAGTGCCTATTCTTGTAGTGACAGATGCTCAGTGTGAGTTCTACATTTGCACATATGCTTCTTTGGCAGGACTTTTAGGTGTGTTGATGCAAGACGAAAGAGTAGTTACTTTTGAGTCTTGCAAACTCAAGGATTATGAGCTCAATTATCCGAATCATGATATTGATCTTGCAGTAGCTATGCATGCCTTAGTGCAGTGGATACATTTCCTTGTTGGCTAAAGATTTACACTCAAGACTGATCACTTGAGTCTTCACCACCTCTTCATGCAACCCAATCTCGACGCTCGTCAGCGGTGTTGGATGGATTTGTTTGTGAGTATGATATGGAGATAGAGCATGTGAAGGGGAAGGACTATTTGGTTTTAGATGACTTGAGTAGATGGTGGCATGTGGCTATGGCTACTTCAGTAGTACAAATTTGTAGAGAGTAGGATCTTGCAAAGTGCCTTCCTCATGACAGCCTTCTACCTTGTAGCTAGAGTAGAGATTGAGTCTCAAAGGACCCTTGATGAGATATATGATGGATTTTTGTTAGAGGAAGGTGGTATTCTCGAGACATAGAGGTTGGATATACGTTCCTAGAGATGGAGAATTGAGATGGGACATTTTGATAGAGGCTCACCATGCACCTTATTCAACCCATCTTGGGGTGAAGAAGATGCACGCCACTTTAAGACAGTTGTAACATTAGAGAGGACTTCAGAGAGACATGGCTCAATTCATGTTACACTATTTAGAGTGTCAGAGGGTGAAGATTGAGAATCATCATCCAGCTAGCCTTCTCTTTCCTCACGCCATACCAGAGTGAAAGTGGGACACCATTTCCATGGACTTCATTGTGGGATTACCAACATCGAGATACCACCACGATGTCATCATGGTCACAATGGATAAATTGATGAAATTCTCTCATTTTTCTCTGATGAAGACCACCTACATAGCTAGTGCAATGACACGGGTATATTTTAATGAGATTGTAAGACTACATGGGATTCTACAGAATATCATTTGCAACCATGATCCTTTGTACACCTCCCATTTCTAAACCACCTTGTAGCATGCTCTCGGGATGAGGATCAATTTCAGCACAACATATCACCCTAAGACAAATGGATAGACTGAGCGGGTGAATCAAATCCTGGAGGAAATGCTTAGGATATATGTTATGGATCACCTCAAGATGGGAGGAGTATCTGTACTTGGTTGAGTTTTCCTACAATAATAGTTTCCAGAGTTTGATAAGCATGGCTCCTTTTTAGGCATTATATGGTAGAGAGTGCATGAAACCTATTAGTTGGGACATGTTTGAGGATAGGGTTTCTCTTGGGCTAGCCTTATTGTAGGACATGGAACAATAGGTTGTTTTGATCAGAAAAATATTGCAGGAGGCACAAAATAGACAAAAGAAGTATACGGACTAACATAGGACACATTGTAGTTATAAGGTGGGCACGAAGGTGTTCCTTTGTGTCAGACCGCATAACATCCTTATCTATTACAGAAAAGGTTCTAAGCTTTCTCCTAGGTTTGTGGGTCGCTTTGATATCTTAGAGTGCATCGGTACCTTGGCCTATTGTCTAGCATTGCCACCTATCTTATCTCGTATCCTTGATGTGTTTCACGTTTTTGTGCCTAGAAGATATATTTTTGATCCTTCTCATGTATTAAATTGGACCATGTTGTAGGTGTTGGATTAGGGGCAGGTGATGGTGGAGCCCGTCAACATTATAAAGTGCAGGACCCTGAGCCTTCATGGCAGAGAGATTAACTGAGGTTTGGGTCCAGTGGGACAGATATGATTAGACTAAAACTACATGGGAGGATGCTACATTTCTATGAGTTCATTTATCACACCTATTCCAATGACCTCCAGGAGGAAGTTGAGTGTTAGGGGAGGGGGATGTAGTGCCTACTTGCCTTCGACACATTTTTCTTTGATTTCGATATTGTCGACTATACTTATGGACATTGTTATAGCTTTTTGATTTAGCATGATAATAGATGTTAGAGATATTGTATTGTTGTTGGCTTCAATTCATATATGATGCATGTGGATTGTTAGAAACATTTTATATTGATGTTGATATGCTATGGACATGGTTATATATATATATATATATATATATATATGACATGCGATATACTTTCGTCACCATGAGTAGGCTTTGATAATTGAATTAATGTTGTGATCATTTTGACATGGATGAAACGTTGGATAGAAATGTTGCTAGAAATTTGTAAATGATTCGTAATTGCCTAGATGATATTAATTCGTATATAGATGATTTTAGATTTATATTGCATATTTTGGCATGGATGTTTTAATGCGGCCATGAGGCCAAAGGAGGTATTTTTTTGTTTTGCAGGTAAATTTATTCACAACAAACATCGGGGGGATTGGAGACCAACCACATTGGAATTCTAGATGAATTCAACAAGGGTCACCATGGAAACATATAATTGTGTGTGTGTTAGAATTATTTGGTTAGGAGAAAATTGTGACCAAGGGGTCATGTGTTATTTTTTTATTTAGTTTCCCTTTCTATTAATTTTAGTATGTGTTTCTTTTAAGTGATACAATTTACTTGTTTTAATTATTTATATTTTTATGTATGTTTTTCCCCTTTATCTTAGTGGGTCTAAGTGTTTTATTAAAGTTAGTAAATCTTATCATAAAATAATTAAAGTTGTGACCAAAGGAAGTTAATTTATTAGGATTGATTTGCTCTTAGATTTTGTGTTGTGTGTTGAATGCTTGAGATCTTGAGTGTTGTACACTCTACCCTTCATGGGAAACTCGAATTTGGCCTTAAGGGCCAATTTTGAAGGCTTGTGGGACAAGTTAAACTTGTCCCACACCTCTTAAATTGCTATACCAACCCTACCTATGGGTTGGGGGGTAAAAATTAGACCCCATTAGGTGTTTTGGGAAGATAAAAAGGTGAAATATTTATTGCACTTTCTTTCAAGTAATTAATTTTGTCCTTAGGGGGGTGTGGGCTTAGTTTGTGTGTGTAAGTAACTTGTCATTCCTCTCACCCACCAATTTATGGTGCATTGGGGTTGAGGTTTGACTTCTTAGGTGGAGTTGAGGATGAGTGATGTGGCATCCTACATGGAGCCACCTCATCATCCTCTCTTCCTTTTCTATTTATTGGAGTTATTTTTATTGTTTGGGGGTTACTTCATTATTTTGTGCCCTTGAATTGGAGAATTATGGGAGTGCTTGTGGATGCTTTCTTGGTTTTGAGGAGTTTGGAGATCTACTCTTGGAACAAGCTCTACTATGGAAAAGTAGGAGCTTTACCTTGCTTATGTTATGCCTTATTTTGTGTTTATGTGTTTGTGTTAAGTATTTCTTTCTTTGGAATACTTGTTGGGTGTGGGTAGATTGCCTAAGTTTGGAGTAGGAGAAGACTATGGGGAGATTTCTTATAGGGAGGTATAAGAGTTACTTTCTTGTTTAGGGGGAGTTTTGGTTGGGTGCCCAACCTTGGATAAGAAATATTTTCATTTCTTACTTGGTTATTTTATGAGGGAGTCATAAGAGATTGACGGAGGCATAAGAGTATGTGGGAGGTATAAGGGATACTTGAGAGAGGAATAAGAATATGTAGGGGATTTAAGATATGCATATGAGGCTTTAAGGTGGGCACCCATTCCCATTGGGAGGCATCCATGGCCTCCCATTGGTCTCGCTCCTTTGGCTTTCACTTTAAACCTTGTTTTTTTTTTTTTTGTTCTTATTTCTTGTGTTGTTTTTGAGTTGAATGTGGTTAAAATAGCTGTGAAATATTTGTTGCTATTGTGGAATCTTTTTATTGCCATGTGTTGGAATTATCTCCCATTGTAATGTGGTTGGGGCTCGGGGGTAATGGACAGGATGGCTTCTCCTCTTCATTGGATATCTTGATTGGGTGGAGAGCGTTGCCTCTCCCCCATTTTGTTGTGAATCAAACAAATCTTAGAGGAGCTATCTTGTTGAAGTTGTGAAGATTGGATTTTGTTGGAGACCTTGTGAAACTTCCTTTGTTTTGTTCCCACTTAGAGTGGAGGAACTTGTATTAATGTATTTTATTTTGCTTACATTCTTGTATTATTTCCCACCTTGAGTGGAAGACTTTGTAATAATTTCATGGAGAAAGGTTGCATTCCAATATTTTATATTGTGTAAGAGAAAGAATCAAAATGAATATATTGTGTAAAAGTTTAGTTGGAAGTTGCATTGTGAAAAAAGAAAGTTACTTTCATTGTGAAGTTGTAATGTTGTAAATGAGAAAGAGGAAATATAGTTGTAATATGTTAAAATGTGTGCATAGTAAACTTGAATGTAAAATAAAGTTGTTATAGTCATTTTTGATATATGAAGTTGTAGTGAAGATGAAAGAGACAACAAATTTGAGATAGGGAATTGTTGCATTTTGTATTAAGAAAATAACAATGTAGAAGTAGATATAAATATATTATTTTACTCTTGAAATAGAAAGAAAATTTAGTTGAACAAAATGGAATAGATCTAGTAGTTATTATTGTTACTATTGGATTTCAAATGCTTTAAATGAGTAATTTTAACTAAGAAATGATCAAATGGAATGAAATATCAAAATTGGAAACTTTAGGTGCATAAAATCAAGTTCAGAATGTGTTTTGGAACATTGTAGTAACTTTTATTTTTGTAAAAATATCAGATTTTAGGTTCTATTTCTAGGAAACAGGATGCACACCCTGTGCAGAGCGACGGTCCCGTAACCGCCGCTTAGGCTAAGGCGGCGGTCTCAAAACCACTACTCAGTAGGGCGGCGGTCCGTGGTTTGTCACCTAGGTAGGGTGGCGGTCCCATGACCGCTGGTCTACTCTAGGTGACGGTTCTGTCACTTATGACAGAACTCCTCGGATCCACCCATGTACAATTTTTTAAACTATTGACACTAAATGTTATGTTGTGAATTTATCTAAGGAAGTACCAGAAATCAAATAATGCTCCAACCTTGTTTTATAAAGTAATTAAACCTCCAAAAGGAGGATTGAAAACATTCTTTTCATTTATAACAATGGTGGTAGGGTTTTTCGTAAATTTGAAAACCCAAATACAAAAATCTTGAAATAAAATTAGATTGGTAGAGGAAACCCCTCCCAATCCTTAAATGAAATAGATTACATTGATAAAACTACCACTAAACTAATCTAAACTAGATCTCCATGTATGATCCTCCATAGTTCTTCCTCCTTTGCTCCCATGGCTTCCTCTTCTCCAACCTGCAATTTTTAACAAAAAAATAGACCAAATGAGGGGAAATGAACAAAGGAAAGGCTTTAATAAAAACTCATAAGGAAATTTAGGGCTAGTTTGGAACCCTAGGATCTAGTGGCCAAGATTGATTTGATCTAAGGGTGGAGGTTTCACCCTACTTTTGTTAGGTGGGAATGAATTTAATAAAATTTGTTTTAAAAACCTTATAGTATGTGTAAATGGGGAATGTGGCCATTTAATTGCCATAGAGTGCTAAGCCATGGTTAGTTCTTAGCAAGCTTTAGGTAGTTATTAGAAAGGCCTCTAAGTTAATAAGATAATGAATTTAATTAAATTAACATAAGGTTAACCTTTCCAGGATTGAACATTAATTGAAGAGAAGAAAACACCTAACTATGTAAATTAATCTATGGTACCTTCCTAATGAATAATTGATTTATGGACCTTAGAGATAAATTGAGATTATGTTAACCTTTTATCTAGACCCGGTTCTTTAATCGAGAAGTGGAGGTTAGTGGTGTAAGCTAGTTGTTGTACCCTAGGGTATTAATATCCTTGTAAGCTTCTTCTTGTGAAAAAAATTAGTTGCAATTTTTAGGATAAGTATTAGGTGTTAGCGTGTTCCTAGAACGTCGTTTTTGTGGGCGTTACAAGCTTCATTGTGTTGATTTTTTTAAAGAATGTGCAAATGTTGGAATATTCACCAAGAATTACATCTGCAACACTTTTCCACGACTTCAACCTCTAACTCGAAATAACTCTCTTGCGAACTATGACAGATGTAATTTTATGTTGTTTTACTACCCGAGTCAAAGTTAGCTTCTCTCAAATTCTTGGACATTTGACTATTTAATTTTCTTTGTGTCCCACAAAGTAACCAAAGAATGAGTTTATCAAAAAAAGACTAAAGTGAAATACACTTCAATTAGTAATGTAATTAGTGTAACATGTTTTATTTTAATTACATTTCTAATCCTTGTTATTGTCCTATCTAAAGAAATTGCATCCTCCTAGATGTTGTTTTTCTTCAACATAAATGTGCTTCTTATTAGACCTAAAAATTTAGCTCAAGTCCATTCTATCATGTGGGCTATAGAATTTTCTTCTCGTAATTATAGGAACAACATGTGGCAACATGAAAAAAATGTAACAATTAATTGTGCTCATGATCCATTTACCTACCTCAATACATAATGAAAAAATACATCTGTCTACATATACATTGTGTAATGTATGTGTTTTTAAATAATGGATTGTTTTCTATATCAATAATATGGGTCTCAAATATGTGGTGAACAATCCTTTGCAAAATTGTCACGCAATTACATATGGGAGCCATGTGTAGGGATAAAGGTGATGCCCGCAAGAAAATTGTTTGGGTTATTTCTCAACAATGAAATATTGCTATTAAAATTTAAAAATATTATCTATTTTTTTATTGTCCATCATTGATATTTTCCATAGTATTACACTCTAAAAGAATATACATTAGTACAAAAATCAATATATTCACGAATAATAGATTACAATAGAATATTCATTAGTGAAAGAAACACCATATTTAGGAATACTAGCTATCACATACTTGATTCAATCAATGTACAACTACTTTTTATGATCAAATCATATATTTAATTTCAATGATGATTTACTCAACTAAATGTTTACAAACAAGGATTGTTACATCCGTACCACTTTATCGCCCTCACTGCATCTAACAAAGAATATATCATCTCCCACAAATACACTTATTCTCCCTCTCTTTCAACAAACAACTATCCACTCCTTCATCACTTCCCTTTCAGCGTTAACATCGCACTGTCCATGTGCAATTGCTAATTTATATACATAATGAATAAATCATAGAAATATGTATATAACATAGTGAAGTTTGAAGCCACGGAAAAGAGCTAAGTGGTAAAAAAGTTCGATTCAACAGGCAATAATTAGAAATTGCAGGCCTGCAAGGGACATCGTGGAAAGCAACAAGACGAGCACCATAACGCAGTTGTCCATAGTGTACCGTTTACCTAAAATATTCTTGGCTAGTAGGGGTGATATTTCGGCCAATGTCGGGCTTGTAAAATTCTTCTACAGTGAAAGAGGTCGTATTGAATGACTATTAAATTGCTTGAGGCTATTTTATGAGCTTCTTTTGGTTTCCCTCATCAATTACTCGTGACTTTAACCAAGGAAAAAGATTTGGCATTCTGTAGTGCAGTTGGGAGGATGACTTTAGGATAATGATCTTAACAAGGACCATCTAAATTGGTTTTACTTGTTTTTCTGTGTTATTAGTATTGTTAACTTCCTGGGCTATGCATTTTGTGCCATGTCCAGAAAAAGAACATAGCCACTTTTTCCCGGGTTAAGGGTGATCAAAATAGCGACACTGTGCTCCGAGAGAAAGAGCGCAGCGGGGACAAAGGAATCAACATGAAGTTTTCATGCAATCGACTGGAACACATCTGTGATTCGTTTTATTTAGATGTAATATTTACAATTAATGCAATAGCCATCTGTACATACGTGATATGATCTGGTAGACAAAAACATCATCTCGTGAGACCTTACATCACCTATCATATCATACACTTCACAATTCTTAAAGTAAATGTTATTTCAGTTCTTTACGAAAAGTTGTTTTCTTTTAAAAGTGTGATTGCCAGTGGCCACCAGGCCTGGAATTTCAAATTATCTGTCCCTGTCAAATCAAAATTCACTGACGGCTTAGCTCTTTCAGGTGGCTGTAAATTCCAGTAATTTTTATAGATATATCTATAATCTGTTCACATATATATAGATAGGTATTATGTTTTTATACAAATGACTTAAAAAAATTACAATTTTCAAAATTTGCAGCCTGTCATTGTCTACGGTTTTAAAAAAGTTTCACCTGTAATTTAAGGTTAAAATCACAAAAAACGGCCTACAGCCTATCAATTTCCAGGGCTGGTGGCCACCATTTTAATATCACCCCGGGCCTTTTAAGTGTCTCTGCAAAGTCCTATGACATCATTATCATTAATGAGAATTCATATAAATGTATTGAGCCAGGCCAAGTACTTACGGTAACAAATGTTATTACGCCCACGGGGTTAAATTTAACAGCCACCTATGGCTGTCAAGAAATTTTTGGGTGACGATAATTTTTCAGAACTCCCTTTTAAAAATAACAAATAGTGTTATTTATACCAACAATTCCATATTTATTTAATTAATTTTAGAATATATTAATATATATTGCAATAATTTATATATAAACTTATATAAAAATTGACGCTCATATCTGAGATATGCAAGTCGCATGGGGTGTTTATTATAAATATTTGAAAGTATTTTACATTTTAAATTACTAAAAAAACGTCTAAATGGGCGTCTAATTCAACCCCTTGCGCGGCACAGGGCATTCTGCAAATTATCTTTAGGGAGGGAAACCTGTTGGTTTTGACAGTATCGTACTGACCGTATTGTCGTTAACGTGGTTTATCCGAAGGCACACATGACAGATTTTAGTCTAATTTGCTGAATGTCATGGTCTTGAGCAGTTGGCAATCACACAGCAAATCGGCCAACATATGTGGTGGACACGTGAACTCGCATGTTGCACTGGTGTTGTAAAACTTGCGGTGTGGCTTAGAACCTACGAAAGTGGATTTATCTCGAATGCTTTATATTCACGTGATATAACCTATTTTCCTACAATTACTAGAGCTTAGAATTAGAAGGCAGTGTACAGAAGTGTTAATAAGAGCAAGAATTGTGGTTTTGGTTTCAAACATAGAACTTAATTGGATATCCCCTTCTTATTTTGTCTCATTTATTTGGAAATTGCACTCAGGTGAATAATGAATAATGCCAGCAATATCAAGATGATAAAGTGAAACATATTAATAGGAAAATTTATTTGGGTAGGAACAATATCGGTTATGGAATAGGTGTGGCACATGTAGATATTGTTTTCCCACTTATTTATTTTAAACTTTACTTTAATGTCTTCATCTTATCTAACCAATTAAATCTCGTCCAATTAAAAACCTTTACATAATAAAATAAAAATAAAAAATAACAAAGCCATGACGTTCTCGAAACCTAAACTAAAAAAGGCACTTTGGGATGTCATGCCATAGACTTGCATCATACTATTATAAAATTTGCATTTATGGTTGTGTCCTTTTTATTGTATTTCTTACAAAATTGGGCTACCTCAAAATTTGCGTAAACCTTTCGCCATACATGTTTACTTGGAGGGCTCAATTTACTAAAGAAAGGATTCCAAAGTTAATCATTCTTTGTTTTTCTTTATTAACAATTTTCAAGCTTTACAAGGTTCTTATAGAAGTACCTAATTCTCTAGGAAATGACATCAATCTAAGCAAGAACCTTCAAGTTAGCGAACTTTGTTGGATGGACTTCATCTTTTCTTACTATTTTTTCGCAACTAAATATCATTGCATGTCATCTTTTTCCTAACCGATGTTTTCCTTTGTGTTAGCTCTCTTTAGGATTGAGTTTAGATCCAACATGCTTGATGTTAAAAAATTCAAAATTATATATGGATGCCACTACTATTGTTCATAAATCCAATGCTAGAATTGGAAAAGAATCACCTACTTCAACCTAGAATAAGCACACTATATCTTTAATTAAGAAAACAAGGAATATCTTTCAAACATAAATATTATGTGGTACTCTTTGATGATTTTATTAGTAAATATCCCTCATTGCAAATCATAGAGTAAATGACACTCAATAATGGAATAAATAACATGGAGTCTCAATCTAAAACTTTTAGTAGCTAGATAAAATCTACACATTACTCATATGACCAACCACTAGAGGGGTTCAATTATCGATGCTTGTTCACATATTACTTGTTTTCCTACACTTGAGATTAAAACCAAAAAGTTGGGATACAAAGTGTTACAAGAAATAAGCATTGTGGTAGGGTTTCAAACCTGGAACCCATCGGAATATTCCCTTATTTAATTTAACCCCTTCATGAAAAATTACACTCACATGAATAATGCAAGAGAGATCGAAATGACAAAGTGGATCATAGATAATATATATTATTTCGGTAGGAACAATCTCAATTGTTGACTAGGTGTGGAATATGGATGTATTTAAGTCCCACCTTTTGTTTCCATCTTTTCATTTATGTATTTGTCTAACCTAACCAATTAAATGTTATCAAATTAGAAGTTGTAATTATGTTGTAAAAAAAATTAAAAATCCATGGTGTTCCTAACAACCAAACTATAGAGGGGGATGAGAATGACATGTCAAAGACTTATATCATACTAATATACAATTTCCATTTATGTTTGTGTCATTTTTGATGTATTTCTTATAAAATTAGGTTTTCTTTCATTTCTAAGATTTTTCACCATACATATTTATCGGAACACTTTCTGTTTGCCATTTTGTGATTGTGTTGTCATTGATGTCAACCCCCATTGAGGGAAAATGGTTTCATGATGTAGCTGAGTCTCTATGTGATATTATGTAGTGGTCAAACATGAAGGTTGATTATTAGTGTCATGTTTTGTGTGTTCAACAATGTCCTAGTGCATGGTTAAGTATGTTGAGTCATAGTATGTGGTATCCCAAGCTTGTTGGAGTGTGTCATGAATTCATACATGGTCTATATGATGTTTCATGAGTTTATATGGGTCTACATGAGGTAAACATGCTCAGTTATTAGTTGAGTCAGGTCATTTCAAGCATGTTTCTATTCCTGGAGTATCCAGAATGAGGTAGTGGCATGATATTTACATCTAATGATTCTTGTTGTAGGATGATTGGAGCATGGTGGAAGTGTACTTGAGGTGGATGATGAGTTTTAGGTTAGAATTCATAGGTTAAGTGCATATTTGAGGTCATTGGCATGAAAATAGTGAGGAACATGCATTTAAACAAAGGTAAGTCTTCATGGCCTTTGAGATTGAGGCATGTATTTGACATTATGATGATTGCATATGTTATAGGGATTTTTTATAGTGCTTTGAAAAAAAATTCAGGTTTCCATGATGTGAATTTTACAAGATATGTCGGTTTATATGAGACATGGTCAAGAACAAGTGAAAATCCATTTCGAATTTGAACTTCGATGCTTGTGATATTTGTGCTTTGCATGGTACCTTGTGGCTTTCATGAATGTTTCTATGGTTATTATTTAAGGTTTCACAAAAATAATCATGGTAGTTGATTGTCACATTTTTATGAATGAATGTTAAGAAGATAAAGTGGTTTGAAACCCGGTTAAATGCTAGGTATGAGCAATTTGCGAGAAAAGAGTTATAAGCGACCCGGTTTTTTTTGCTTCATAAAAGTAATGATTTTCTTTTGTATAGGAATCTCTAAGATTTCTAGAAATGTATGGTTAAGGTCATGGTGATGAGGGGGCCCCACTCAAATAGGCCGAGTTTCTAAAGAAGGTTTTGGGACAAGGTTGTCCAAAGGAGTAGAAGTTAAATTGATGGTGCATGATGTATCCGAGATGGTATGGATTTATGTGAAGGTTTTAGAACATTTTCATGCAAGTACATGGTCATATGAGGTCCATTCAAGTTGACTAGTGAAAGGGAAATTTTGAGGCTTCAAATACCAAGGTTCAATAAAATGGCTATATGTTGAGCCAAAGGTGTAGTTTTAAGATGACCCAAGTTTTTTTGGAAAACGATTAAGATAGATTTCTAGTGATATGAGGTTTTCCTCTTGATGTGGTGATTTAATATGGTTTATAGGACATTCTTAGGAAATGAAGATTTTTTGTGGAGCTGGACAAGATGTGTTTTCATGCAAGTGTGAAGTTTTTTGAAGCATGAGAAGGATTGGGCGATACTTTCTATAACCTGAAATGTGAAGAGGGATGTACTTGTCATCCATTGAATCCATTTTTAGGTCTTGACTATATGTATAAATGTATTTATGATCTAACCTTTCGAAACAATGTTTTTGATTGGTTGATCTAGTTTAGACAAACGTAGTTGTGGTTTGTGCATTAGGTTGATTAAAGGATTTTAACTTTCTTATAAGTTTTCTACATGTTCTTCCATTTCCATAAAGTGGATACATGTTAAGTTTCTATCTTGTTTGATTGATGTGGTGGCCTTTGAAGTTTCTGGGGTGCTTAAGGGGGTAGGAAACAACTATTTTGAGAAGTATAAAAAACACTTGGACCATTAAACAAAATAACTTGATTGTTTGAGTTAAATTTATAACATATATAAATGTTAAATTTTATTTAATCATGTATTTTGGGTTATGGGTCATAACTATGTATTGATTTGAATTAAGGGCATTTTTATCTTTGTGCCCATGGGATTTTAAACCTTTTTTGGCACATGTAATGAGTTTTTTTAATCTAGGATGACCTATTTGGGTCATGTGTAACTATTATAGTTAATGGAATTAAATTTTCTAGAGATTTCTGGGTCTAATTCATTATGAGAGACTAACCTCGTTTGGGTTTATGAGAAGAAAGTGCTATAAAAGTAAAGTTTGAGCTCATTTTGTGAGCTAGTCTTGCATGGGGAGTAGTGTGACCTAGAGGAGAGTTATTTACAGGTAAAAAGGCATGATTTTAGGGAAGATCATATGTGTTTCAAATTAAGGAATACATGACATCATGAGAACAATAATTTAGAGGAAAGACAAGTGAAGAAAGAAGGAGAAATATCAAGTTTGATGACGTAGGGTATGAGCTAGGGTTTGTGAGCTAAATTAGTTATTTCCATCACTTGTGGCAGAATAAATATAAGAGATCAAACATCTTAAGTTGGTTTAGTTGGTACTTTGTCATCTTTTGGGGTGTTTTTCCTCCTTGTGGACTTGGTTCTTCTGCTTAAGTTGGCGCTTCACTAAATTATCGTATTATGTGTAATATCAACAAAGTTTCAGTGGGCTTCCTTCCCCATGAGAGTTTCCCACTTACATATGGTGTCCTTGTGTTGAGTACGTTGTTTCTTTGTCTTGTGGTTTAAGTTGTATATCTTAATAAGCATACATGGTTATGAATGGTGTATGAAAAATATAATTTATGAATGTATGGTTTGGTAAATGAAATGAAATTAATTGTAAAAATGATTTACCTACCCTCTTAGTCTCTAGTGCTTCCAACAATTCGTATCAATGTAGGTTCTTGTGAAGAAAGTTTAGCAATGTGAAGGAGATCCTAGAAGCACAAATGCGTAAGTTAGCAGATATTTGGAGAATAAAATATGAGATTACTGAGTATTTAGCTTTTGGAATACAAGAGACAATGGATGAAATGGAGAAATACCATGATCTAGGTATCAAATATTTGATTTCTCAAGTAGAAACTTTTTCTAACTCCCTAAGGGAGAGAGGAGATGCTTATTATAGGTATGAAGACAAGATGAAACCCCTTGAATCAGATTGGAAGGATGAAACTAGTGAGTTGTAGATGTATGAAATATTTTATAAGATCCCCAAGGATCTTAATAACATGTTGAACAGTCAAAAAGTAACATATGAGAAAACAGGCCTAGCGTTTTAAGCTAAGAATGATCATGAAGCTTTTCCAAGCACTAAATCGGTTGAAAATTTGACTAAGAAGGCTGATCCAAGATTGTCTAACTCAATAAAAAAACCAAATTCTATGAGGTAAAGTTCTTCATTCAATGGTTATTGTTTTGTGTGTCATGATTCTTGTCATAGATCTAGATATTGCAAGAGAAGGCCTCTTGAGAATGGTGTAGGTTTCTTCAAAGGTGAATACTTTTCATGTTGTGAGTATGGTCATAGATCCAAGGATTGTGGATTGAGTCTAAGAGTGTCTAAACCTAGAAGAAGCAAGAATGATGTTGTATGTCATAATTGTCATAAGCAAGGTCAATTTGTAAGAGATTTTCACAAAATGGGACCATCAAGGTATTTTAGCATATTTCAATCTAAAAATGGAATTACTTTCAAAAATAATACTCGCATGAATGAGTCTAAGGAGGCCATGCTAGATTCAAGGGAAAAAAAGGATGTTTCTCCTATCAAGGAACTCAAGGAATGTGATTCTCAATCTAAAGAGAAGCCAAATCCAATGGGGTTCATAAAAAAGTGTCCAAATCTTCTCAAGGATGCTTATTTTCTCTCGTTAAGGGGATTAGAACTAAAGAAGATCATTTTTAGCTAAATGATATGCATTCTCTTATTCATGAGAAGCTGAGGAATCTTGGATTTTGGAACACTTCAAGTGTTATCAAGTGTGTCAAGTGACCTCCTCATGTGTCTTCTAGTGCTTGTGTGCTTTGTAGGTGTCTAAATTTGTTGTTTTTATTTGTTAATTCATCATAAGTCTTGTAGATGTTAAAGTCTTCAAGTACATAAGGTAAGTGTTAGTTGTATCAATAAAAGTAAAGTGCTCTTCTCAATCATTAGAAGGTGAGTTGTGTCGGGGATGAAGTCTAATTTCATAATATCAAGTCCGAGTCAAAGCATGAGAGGAGGTTACATTGTCATGAAGTCAAAGACAGTAAGTTGATACTCTCAAGAGGAGTCTTCCTTGGTGTGGTAGTTATTCCATTCATATTTTTCATATTAACATGCATCTAAAGTGTTAGGCTCTAGTTTATGTCATGATGGTGAGTCAAAATGATCTTCAAGGCCTGTTAACTACAAATGAGTGATCTAAGTCATAAGTTTTCTTGTCTAGAAGTACAAAGGGTGAATTCAATGTCTTGATATAAATGAGATGATTCTCTAAGCAGTGTGAAGTCATCACAAAGTGTTCTTGGTTATGTATTTGTGTCTTAAAGTTATTATTATGCAAAGTTTCATCATTTTCTTGTTGTGTTCATATTTGTTGATTGTGTTGGTGGTACATATTAAGTTTTTGATATGCCTATAAGTTTGTTTGGGGTTTATGTTTATGTCTAAAAGTTATGTATGAATGTCCTCTGCGTGAGTATAAGTCTATTATCTAGCTGAAGGTCTATGAAAGGAGTATGGTCCGAGTCTTAAAGGTGTTGTTGGTCAAGTAACATGAGTGTGCACACAATATCATGATAATATGTTGAAAAGTGTTAGATCTCAATTCATCAAAGTTGATTAGTGTCTCAATGAATTCAATAGTACTACAAACATGTCTTGAGTTTTTTTCGCATAAGTTTCATGATAAAATAGGTCTTGAGTTATGTTTTGGGTGTGTTAAGTTTATGAAATATTCAAAGGATGTTTGAAGGAAAAGATGTTGTTATGATAATTGTAAACAATATGGTTTGAGGATTGTCTCATATTGTTTGGGAACCTAAGAAAAACCTTTTAGTACTAAAAGAGTCAATTTAACTAAAAGAGTAGTCAAGTCTAAAAATTGATAAGATACAGGTAGATAGGTGATAGTTGAATGTTTAGGAGACATCAAAAGGGCTACAATCATTACGCATATTGATTTGTATCTTGTGATTTTAATCAAATTGATGTGTCAAGATGAAAATTTTCCCATATACAAGTCAAATGAGTGTGTTAAGGTTTTTGTTCTAGTAAGCAAAATTTAAAGGGATGGAAATACACTAGAGAAATGTGTTGTTTGTGTCCTATAATGGTATAATTCAAGCTATTAAGAGATCAAAATGTTTCTTCATATCTATTGAATTGTCAATGATGGAAATGTGGTGTGAATGATTATCTTGAAAGCAATGTGAAGTGGTTCAAAGTGACGGTGTGGACTATGAAGGATCCAAATAGTTAGAAGAATGGAAATTTGGTAGTTGTATGATTCTAGGAAGAAAGTGAACATGTTAGACCATGATAATCGGAAAGGAAGGGTAGATGCCACTAATTAATTATTGAAGGATTGATTACTAGTGAGTGTCCTTGAGTCTCTTAGAGTGTGATTTCATGTTCTCAATTGTCGGAAGTCTTTGTAATGGTGTGTCTCTCATCTTGAAGTCTTGAATAATCCTAAAATTCTTAATTTACTAGTTGAGATAATTATACAAAGGGTTTGGGTATACAAACCATGGTAATCACTTTAGGTTGCTCAATGATATCTATAGAAGCTCAACAAAATTCATTTCTGATTGATTGAAACTAATAATAGGTAATTGTTATCACTGAATCATAGCACCCCTGTGTTTATACAAGTGCATATACTTGAACTCATGGTGTGTTTGGATAACATGGGTACTATCTCCAAGTTGTGGGACTTGCTACTTGAGATAGACCTCCAGAGAAAGCTGGTTCTTGCTCCTAAACTACCTGCCACAATCTACTCTAATGCAGGGGAAACTAACTATTCTAATCTAAATTTCTAAGGGACCAGAGAGAGAGAATGCATAAAATGAAATCCTACACTAAAGCAGTGATACACTAGAAAAGGAGGGTGTGAGAGTAGTCTCCAAATGCGTGAAATACAGAGGTAAAGTACACACTAGAAGAGGTGATGACAGTTCTCCATAATCTAGCAAAATGCATTCACAACGATATTCCAAGCATACACAATGATAATGGATCCCTGCAAGAACATAATAATAGACACAATATTCTTGTAGAAATATTAAAGGGGCAAGAAGAATGCAAGAAAACACAGCAGGGGAAGATATATCCACAAACTGATATTTTATTGCTTCATGATATGCACAGTTCAATCTATTACAGGATAAGGGCCTGGATCACCATGCAAGGACTCCACTACAGCACATTCACTTCACAAAGCAATTTTGACAGAGCTTTGCTATCTGAAAACTCCCCCTTTTACAATAAGCCCAACACTCCAATTTATAGAAAAATGAGAAGGGAAAATGAAAATCCCGAAATATGTCCTTCAACCACTTGTAAGAGGAATTAAATGGAGTAAAATGATTATATATTACTTGTAAAAGGCTCCCCATACTGTCCTAGGTGCTGCAGCAGAGAAAGAATGATGACCATGCCTCTTAATTGCACTCCCAACCACCAAATGAAACACTGTTATGAACTCGGCCACGTTTTATAAAAATATCCATTTATCTCTCACCAAATATAGAATTTATTTATTTTTGTATGTCGGGATTAGAGTTGCAATTCCAACGGTACCAATTTTGTGTGATTTCGTTGAGAAATGCAAAAGTTATGGCCTTCTGAGTGCGGGCAGCTATTTTGGGTCAGCGGGTTTTTGTCATTGTGACGGAATGAGCATTAAGTGACTGGAGCCAAATATGTTTCTTTTATTTAAATATATCTACCCTCATTAAAAATAAGAAATTCATGCTCGTTCCAGAAAGTCCAATTTTGTGAAAATCAGAGCTCAGTTTCACGGGTCAAACGTTGACTTTTCTTCTTTGCCTTCGGCCGCTTTGGCTTTTCGCGTCCCACGCATACTTTTGGCCCGGATGTCCCAAACTGCCTTGGATGAAAGTCTCATGTTTCGGCCGAATCGGCCGGTTCACGTCCTCCACGTACTTTTGTCCCAGATGTCCCAAACTTGACAATTTTTTCTCTCGGCCGGTTCGGATTTTCGTGTCCCTCGCGTCCCGCGCGTACCTTTGGCCCGGATGTCCCAAACTATCCTTCAGATTTTCGGCCGGTTCGCGTCCCACGCGTACCTTTGGCCCGGCTGTCCCAAACTACGTGAAAACAACACTTAGTCGATTTTTTCCACTTTTCGGCCGGTTCACCTTTTCGCGTCCCGCGTCCCGACGTCCCAACTGTCCCAAATGCTGCGCAGACCGCCTGGTGGATTTTTCGGCTGATTCATGGTCCGGCGTCCCAACTGTCCCAAGGACCGCCTAGGACAAGACTTAGCTGATTTTCTCTGTATTTTGGCACCAAGCTTGGCTTTTGCAATTTTTTCACATTTTTAAAACTTGTTGGGTTTTCTTCTTGGACAGGAGAGTTAGAAAGAAGCCGAGGGGACCCCAGAAACATGATTTTTTGCCTTGAATCAATATAATTGCTTGGGACTAAAGAATTTGATGCATGTTATCAAAATTACCTTGAGGGGTGAATTTTGGATAACACTAATTCATGAAGAGTGTGAAAGAGAAGGAGATTCAAAGAAGGTATAAGTGTTCATCAAGAAAAGTTTCATGAATCTACAAATATCAAATGCATCTATGGGTTTGAAGTTTCTCAAAAGGTTTAGGTTATCATGGAGTTGAAATGAGAATGTTGAAGGAAAATGAAGTCTTGAATAATACAGTGGCATCGATCATGTCATGCTAGAGGTTTGTGAATTTTGAATGATTGCAAAAGTTCTTTGTTTACCCAATAGAAGATCTTAGTAAGTACAGAGAGGAAAAATTTCTCTTCTACATGTCTTAAAGGAGCTAGTCACTTCATCAATGGCTTTAACAATGAATGAAGGGTTTTGAGAGGCTTAGGAGTGTTCAAAGTGTAAGTGGTTTAAGATAATTATGGTAATAAGGAATTAACATTTTTCTGAGAAAGTGTGAAGATGTTGTTATCTGATTTTTTCCCTCAGGAAAAATTGGACAAACATTACCTCTGACAAAGAAAATAAAAGGATCAATTCGGCCATGAGAGCTCACATTTTTTAGCTTGAGCTAAGCAAGTAAATGAACCAGATCGAGCACATTTTAGAGAATTTTAGGAAATGAAGAAGCTCCAAAGTCTAAAATTTGTACTTGAGTGGTGAGGGTGTTCAGATGTAGGAAAAAATGAAATTTGGTGACTCGGTGGAAATAAGTGCAAAAATGAGTGGGAAGTCTAATACTTGATGTCCGAAATTTAAACTTTAGGGGTTAATATTTTAGGAGGTTTGACGAGATTGTAATGAATAGTTCTATGTGGGGACAAGAAAATTTGAAACCCGAAACCTAAAGTCTCGAAACCCCAAAACTTGAAACCCTAAAACATGAGACCCAAAACCCAAGAACCCCAAAACATGAGACCCCAAAACCCGAGAACCCCAAAACTGAAAACACTCAAACACGAAGTCTCAAAACTAGAACTCTAAAATAAAACTTTTTAAAGTTCTAAATCCCAAAAATATGAAATGTCGATTTCAGAGGATGTGATGCAATTCCATGTCCGAAAAGGAAGAGATCACCATTTACATTTATTGCGGTTTGGCACCCTCATCTTGAGATGGACATAAGTTTTGACTAGAATCTCGAATTTGCACAAAATCAGACTTTTTCGAAAGCCCTCAGTATATCAAAATGAATATATATAGTGCACCATTTTAGAGGGATGTTTCTAGATTTATAACCTACCAAAATAATGAAGGTATGGGCTTTTTGTGTTCCCAATAAGGAAAATTACATTAAGGCATGGGTTTTGCAGTGGCACCCGTCATTGTTGTAGGTGATTTTAATGCATTTTTTGGTGGTAGAAGCAATATTTTGAATCCCTCTCTATCCATTCTCTCATTATTCCTATATATTGTAAGGAGGGGATCATTTCAAAAGGTTGGATAATATTTCTTTGCACCCTACCTTATTCTCTTTTCTGTAAGTGAATTTGTGGAGTTTCAAACCTCCCATTCAAGATGTAATGCAAATTAGTGCCTCTTGGCCATTGTAATGAACTATATCAAATATGTGGAGAAATAATATAAGTGTGTGGATTAAATTTAACCATCTCATGTATTCATTGTTCTCCCAACCTCTCATTACAATTTTGGTTAACTATTCATGTTCAATTATGTTGCATATTTAATGGTATATTTTTAATGATGAAAAAATTCATAGCAATTAGTTGACTTGTGGTGTGTATTCATCCCCTTCAAACTTATTGGTTTTCATCTCCATGAAAAACATGTGTTCAACATTCCTTTTTGTGCATCACCACATGTAGCTCAGGCTCAATTTCTTGCAATCCTTTTAATCATGTCTCCTTGGAAAGTTAGAGTAGATTTTATGATAGATCCTTGAAAATTTGAGTGTGTGTATCAGAATAGAGTAATAGGAACCAACCTTCATCCAGAGACCTTTCCTAATTATAAACTCCCATACTTTGGGAAAATATCTATGTCATGCAATCACATCGATAGTTTCAATCTATCGAGTTATAAAGAATCAAGGGTGTTGTGATTACACATCAACAGATGCTCCTAGAAATGTCATCATTCTGTGACGTCTATAATAGAGGGTTCCTAGAGGATCAAGACAATCTACAAGTGGTAGAGTACTTAAGGGAAGGAAAACCTAAGATACAAGATAAAGAAGAGACATAATAAATGTGTCAAGGGAAATGAGAAAAATATTGGATATCTACATTCTCTAAATGTTCTTCATACCGTGTCTCGAGCATTGAAACTATATGAATATAGGGTAATGATAAGATCAAGTCTACAAGATTGACAACACTCATCTAATTAGATCTCCAAAGGTAGTAAATTGGAGGTAATTTACCTTCTACAAGTGATGTCTCTGTGTTTTATTATGTTGATACAAATCAATTTAAGGTCTGGTATTTGATCTATATAGCTGTGTATATGAGATCAAAGGGACTGTAATGGTGTCTTGTGGAATGCTACATCACCAATGTCAAAATAGAGTCTTCCTTTTGAACTGATGCATCTAGAGTTAGAAGTAAAAGATCTCCGATTTCAAAGAATGTATAAGGAAAGGAATGATATAGGCCTAATTGAGGTCATATTTTGATGAGAATTCATGTTTCAAGGTACTACTACAAGTTGAAAGAAGATTCTTGATGTCTTTGATACATTTAACTTAGAATATGGTTAGTTAAATTACGTTGCAGTCCTTAAATAACATGTTCAAGGGTTTGAGTACAAAAACCCTAAAGATTGTTCTTTTGAATCCATAATGTGTTAAAAAGTTTTTTTGAGTTGAAAGGTGAAGTTTTTAGTTGTCTGAGACCAACTAAATATCCCTAAGTTGAAAAGTTAGAGCTTGATAATGATCGAAAGGAATGAATTACAATATTTGACAAATGTAAAGTGTTGCAATAATTGTGATAGTACATACGAATGATATTTCTACATACAAGTATTAAGTTGACGTATCTTGTTGGGTGTGGACTAATTCAATCTACGATCACTTGGGACATGTATTCTAGGTGCCCAATAGGCATAATAAGACAAGATAGTAATGTGCTTAAGTTTTGAAAGGTGTCATTTGACTCTAGGATAATGCATCAATATGGATTAAGGCAAAGAATACTAAAAATATAGTTCAAGATAGTAGAATAATTATTTTCCACTTCTTGAAGCATGCAAACAAGGTAAGAGTATAAAACTTGAGATTATTCAATTAGTGTTTAATGGTATTAGCCCAAGGGGCATCTGGATATTGTTTTATATGCTTATGATGTGTTCATTTTTTTATGTAGATGGTTATTTTTGTATTAAAGGTGTCATTTAAGGACAAGTTATCTTAAAGTAGTCATGATGATTATCGAGGAAGATTTGGTTTGTTTAAGCTTGAAAAGACCTAGAAAGAAATGTAAAATTTGAATGAAGGATAAAATGGATGTTATTATCTCAAGGGAAGATTTTTTCTTGTCCGTATTCAGTCCATAGGATCATATTTTGTTGCTAAAGGATTCAAACATTAGAGAATTCGGTCCCAGGGGAGCTACTCAAGAAAGTAAGTCATGTTTTGTGCATTATTGTCATTATGTTTTCATTTTACATGCCTAAGAGTCATTATAGATTTCTTAATATATAGAGAAATGGGAGAGGGACATTATAAACATGGAGTTGATTTCATATGTGATTTTTTCTTGTTGCTTGCCATCAATGTTTCATAATGATGTTGTTGGTACCCATATTTAATCTCCTTCACAACTTGAGTAGCATCATGAATTCAACAAGACACTCGGAGGCGGATAAAGAATTTATATGTCATTTTGTAGCAGGAAGCAATTTATTTGACTTATTAGCACTCGGGATTTGATCTTATCCTCACTATTTTAGGTTGTGCCTCTCAACCAAAGTAAGAGAACTTGTATTGTAGCCTCTGTTTTATGAAGGGGGTGAAGATATCCTTGTATTATGTAGATTGTATGGAGATGGCCTTGAGAAAACATGATCAATTTCCCATTATTCAAACTCAATAGAGATGTCACTACTAAATGATGGAAATGCTTTCAAGATAAGGTTGAAGCTACTTGAGACATGGTGTGATCTCTGATTGTTTTTGCATTTTTGTAAATGGATTATATTCTCTTGTTGACACACAATGCATCACAAGGGCATTATAGGTGGGACTAGGTCATTTAATGATTTTTGGGGTGGGTGATTTTTACAAAAGACTAACTAGAATTTTCCAACTTCTTTGAGGACCTTTGCAAAAATTAAAAAAACAAAAACTTGTTAGCTTAGTTAATATTTGTTTAGTTAATACATTCTCTCCACGTATCTGATGTGGTTTCTTCATAACCGTGTAACCGTGTAAATGTCTACACTTTCTGTTCCAATGCCTATATAATGGCCTACTCTGTATGTTTGGGATATAGCAATAATTTAATCTCCTTTGTGTGCCATCATTAGTATCAGAGCGGCGTGAAGATGGGAGCGTGGGAGTGAGAAAGGTTTTCTTTCATTGGTTTCGTGGACTGTTGCAGATCTGTTGGGAACCATCACTTCCTCTCTGCGTGGAAAAGATTATTGGAGGTGTGCACTTTCATGGAGTCATTTCCTATTTTTGGTTGAATCTGCATGAAAGAACAGTTTCACTTGTGACCCATTACACTAATGGAGTAATAGTGCGTGGCTGCGTGAACTTGCTGGCGTGGAGGTGTATGCTATGTGTGGCGGAATAGTGTACGTGGAAGGAGAAGAGTGCATGGCTGTGCTGTCTCTCTGTCCCTATATGTCCTCTTCCTTGGAGGTATTAGTTTGCAGTTTGGTTGCTGTGAGTGTGCGTGGAAGACAAGAAGAAGTTGTTGTGCGTGGAAGGAGTCCTCAGTGACTGGTTTTCTTCTTTGTTGTGCGAGGAAGGAGCCCTCAGTGACTATTTTTTTCTTCTTTGCTGTGCAAGAAAGCCATTAAACTGTGCAAGTGGAAGAAAGCCTGCAGACATACAACCCTGTGCAAGAAAGCCATTAAACTGTGCAAGTGGAAAATCCCTACAGACATACAACCTGTGTAGGCAAGTGAAAGAAAGCCTACAAATTTTGAAACCGTGTGTGCGCGTATGTCACAAATTTCTGATGCACAAAGCACCACGAGTAATGCACCAAATATTTTTGCATTGAGTGACAATGAAGACATGACAGGGCTGTTATTTTCCTTGGTCAATGAGCTACACAACTCTGGGAACATTCTCTTTGACGAGATTGTGTGCTAAGGACTGTTGGAATATTTTTGGTTCGACATTCGATGTCAAGCACGGCGGATTCATGCAGAACTTGAACATGGTTATGATGCAGATGATGAATGTGAAATAGAATGCCCACAGGAGCGTTGGTGTCTCACTACACGAGCCTATAGAGCCCATCTTTGGGAAAAATTCCTTCAGTAAGCATTGTAGCCATTTTTGAAAATACATAAATAAAATACATTTTTGATTTTTTTTGAAAATGTCTACTCCAAAAATATTGCTATCCGATGCCCAACTCTTGAGAGGGCCAAATTTCACCGCATGGAAAACCAAGATGTAGATGATTCTTCAGTTCGAAGATCTTTGGGGGATCATTTCTAACAAAGAAACCCCTCCCACAGACGTTGATCTGTTGGAAAAATATGAAAAGGCTGATGCAAAAGCACTAATGCTTATCACCCTGAGCCTTTCTGATGAGGTGCAGCCATACATTCGGGAAGCAACCACTTCTTCTCAGGCATGGAGCGCATTGTGTACCATCTACGAAGCTAAGAATCTGATGAAAAAGTTGCATCTTAAGACAAATCTTCATACGATGAGTATGCATGATGGCGAATCAGTAGAAGCCTTCTTGTAGCATGTAGCTGAGTTACGTGTAGAACTCTCTGCTCTCGGTGAACCAGTGGACGACAAGTTGCTAGTCACGCTCACCTTGTGAGCTCTTCCTTCCCAATTTCAGACACTGATTAGCACGTTGACCATCACTCAACAGGAGGTGAGTTTTTCCACCCTGGTGAATTATCTCCAGCAGGAAGAAGCCATGCAAAATGTACAAGAAGCCTTCGAAGAAAAGTCTCTCATCATGAGGCAAAAACAAGCCTCGAAAAGGGCAGTCATCCCCCCAGAATCAGAAGCAGTATCCTCAGCAGCCATCTTCACAGCGGCCACCCCAGAAGCAACATAATCACAAGGCGGAGTGGTGGTGCAACATTTTCTGCACAGATACGCACACGACTATGAACTGTTATTACAACAGTCGCAAGTATGGAAAATCTGGTGAAGAGAGCACTTCTGGCTGAGGATATTCCAAGAAATATCGATGGCATGCTCGTAATCAGAGGCAGAAGGGCCACATTGTTGTTCAACGGGGATGCCACCTCTGATGAAGTGGTACCAGATATGAATCATTCGACATTGTTCTAGTCTCACGAGACTTCAAAGCCGTCGAGAAGATGTTTGGTTGATTGATCGGATGACCAAAGCAAAAAACATGATTTGGAAATAAGAATTTGTTTCATACTCTATGTGACTAGCCCACTTTGGAGATCGGATCACCATTACTGGACAATCAAGAGTATATTGCGGCGAGGATTGGTGATGTCATCATTCCTCTTGGAACACGAAGATGTACACTCATGAAGGTGCTATATGTTCCAGGTTTGACTTCAAATCTCTTATCTATAAGTCAACTTCCTAACCATCGAATCCAGGTTGAATTCTTTGTTGAGAAAGGGGTCAAGTCCTGCATCATTTCCCAGGGAGAGTCAGTCATTTCTCAAGCATTTATGAAGGGCCGTCTATTTGCATTGGATGCGGTCACTTCATCTAACATTTTCTCTCTTCATCAAATAAAGAGTCCACCTTTGCACTATGGCACTTTCGATATGGTCATCTCTCTGCTGGGGCTCTGCACTAGCTCAGTGCTAAGGATATGGTAAGAGGGCTTCCTCCACTCTCCCATTCTTTACCTGTTTTCTCGGGATGTCTTGCAGGAAAACAACATAGAGGTCCATTCAAACAGAGCTCTTATCATTCTACAGAGCATCTTTATGTCATTCACACCGATCTGTGTGGACCCTTGCCAGCTAGCTTCCAAGGTTTTGCATACTTTCATCTCATTATTGATGATTACTCATGGAAAATGTGGGTATATTTCCTTCGGAAGAAGAGTGAGGCACTTGAAAATTTCAAAACTTTCTACCAGCAAGCCACTAGGTAGTCTGGGAAGCCTCTTCTTCTCCTCCACTCAGATCGAGGGGGGGAATTTTTATCAAAAAAGTTCTTAGCATACCAAGCAAAGCATGGCATTCAGAACATTTGACTGCACCCTACACACCCAATAGAATGGGATTTCTGAGCGCCACAACAGGACTGTCATGGAGATGGCTTGTTGTATGCTCTTGACCACCAAGTTGGAGGATCAGTTTTGGGTAGAAGCAGTCCAGATAGTAGTGTATCTACTCAACCAGCACCCACGAAGATCTTGTAGAACAAGACACCGGAAGAGGTATGGACTGGTCGTAAACCTTCTATTCATCATTTGAGAGTTTTTGGTTGTACTGCATATATGCATGTTCTAGATAAGAGAAGGAAGAAGATCAATCCAAAGACACTGCCATGTCTTTTCTTGGGGTATAGTACTACCTCAAAGGTGTATCGTCTCATGGATCCTGAGACGAAGAAGATCTATGAGAGTCGAGATGTGGTATGTGATGAGTCGTCCTTTGACTCCCTACCACACAATGGAGATCCAGTACCGACCTCGTCACATAGATTGCTCACACATCCAGATGATGAGCAAGATGATTCTTCTCAGAGAGAAGAAGAGCTGAGTGGAGACTTGTTTGTTGATCTTGGCACACTGGAAAACACATCTTCACATCAGTAGCACCAACATCTAATTAGGGATGCACATCTGAACTCACTTCCTGGTACTTCTACGGGAGTTAGAACACGAAGTCAAGCTAGACATGAGGTAAATTTTGCACTCATGAGTTTAGTTGTTGAGAGCACCAAACCTGACACTGTTCATGAGGCATTAGACCAACCATAGTGGAAATAGGCTATAGATGCTGAATATGATTCCCTAATTTAGAATCAGACGTGGGAACTTATCGATCTACCTCAGGTAAGAAATCCATTGGTTGCAAATGGATTTTAAAAACAAAATATGAGGTAGATGATTCAATTGACAAACACAAATAATGACTTGTTGCGTAAAGGGTTATGCTCAAGAGCAAGAAGGAATTGACTATGATGAGACCTTTTCACCCACTGCAAAGATCAAAACCATCGAGTTTTCTATGCACCTTTGGCAGACAAAATGGATGGAAACCGGTAGATGGATGTCAAGAGTGATTTTCTAAATGGTGATCTAAAAGAAGAAGTGTACATGGCCCAACTGAAGGGTTTGTAGATGAGCATCAACCCCATAAGGTATGTTGTCTAATAAAGTCTCTTTATGGACTCAAACAAGAACCTAGGGCATGGTATATAAAAATTGATAATCACCTATTGCAAGATGGATTCACTTGTAGCCCCTCGGATACAAATCTGTATATCAAGAAGGTAGGAACAAAGATTATCATTACGGTTTTGTACGTAGATGATCTTGTGATCACAAGAAGTTTTAACAATCTTGTAGATGATGTAAAGAATGATCTAAAGAAATCCTTCAACATGACCAATTTGGGGCTACTTCACTACTATCTTGGCTTAGAGATATGGCAGAAGAAGAATCATATCTTCATCTCCCAGATGAAATATGCCAAGACACTCTTGGAAAAGTATGGAATGTCATATTGTAAACCAATGTCCACTCCTATGGAAAATTTTTTTACAATTATCTAGATTCCAGGATTCACCACAGGTAGATGGCACTCACTATAGGTAGCTTGTGGGGAGTCTCATTTACTTGACTTATACTAGACCAGATCTTTGCTTTGCAGTGAGCTATCTCACCAGATTTATGCAGGAGCCGAAGAAATGTCATTGGATAGCAGCAAAGCATGTGTTGAGATATGTTTGAGGTACAATTGACTTTGGTCTAGAGTATCAGAAGAACACTCAGTTCTTCTTATAGGGATATATAGACTCGGACTATGCAGGATCCGTTGATGACAGGAAATCCACTTTAGGATATGTTTTTCATCTTGGATCTGGACCTATCTCGTGGATTAGCAAGAAGCAAACTATTTTTTCTCTCTCATCCACTGAGGCTAAATACCATGTCACACGAGGAGCTGTGTGTGCGAAGCAATTTGGTTACATCGCATTCTTGTAGATATAGGGATTCCTAAAGAGAAACCTCCCATCATTCACTACAATAATCAAGGTGTGTTGAAGCTTGTGAAGAATCCTATTTTCCATGAACGAACAAAGCATATTGAGGTTGAATGTCACTACATTTGTGAACAGGTCTTGAACCACCAAATTTAGCTCCAGTACTGCCCTACTGATTTTTAGGTTGCAGATATTCTCACCAAGCCTCTCGGCAAGGTGAAGTTTGATTTGTTTAGGGGGTAAATTTGTAATAGAGATGTATTAAGGGGGGGAATGTTATCTTAGTTAATATTTGTTTAGTTAATACATTCTCTCCACGTATCTGATGCAGTTTCTTCATAACCGTGTAACCGTGTAACTGCCTACACCTTCTGTTCCAGTGCCTATATAATGGCGTGCTCTTTGTATGTTTTGGATATATCAATAATTTAATCTCCTTCATGTGCCATCAAACCCAAACAACATAATGCTTAAAAGATGTTAAGGTATTCTTTCAACTAGGATATGTGCACAAAACGAAAGCCCATATCCGAACTCTTCCACATAATCTTTGATGGTCGATCACAAAATCTTGAGCTAGATGAATCAGTTAAGCATTTAAAAATTTCTATGTTATCATACCTAAGGTGCACCCATAGGTTTACAAAAAATCTCTGTATTAAGGAAGGCGTAGTGAATTTAAATTTGTTTATCCCTTTATCAGATGAAAGCTCTTCTAATATTGGGATTGCAAATACCACTAAGCTATCACAAGAATGAGACCTGCATGATGAAAGAAACTCTAAACACCAGATTACAATAGGAGCAAGAAACACAAATTGAAAGCATTCTGAAATATAAGCATATGCAAATTTTTCCCAAAGACAACACAAAATAATCCATAAATGACCAAAATTATCAGCAGGGGAATGTTACAAGAACAATATCAGATCTTGTTAGTGGCTATACATCTGCAACCAACCTAACATGATACAAATTTGATGCAAAAAAGGAATTATAATGGTTCTCGGTGGTTTCTCAAAGAATGGGCTTCTTCTCGATTTTTTCTGTGAAAATTTTAAAGTTTTTTCGACCATTTGCATGAAAAATTCATCAATATATAACTTTCACTCACTCACTGACTTTTCCACTCAAATGTTCCCTCCAAAAGTGGAATATTCAAGCACGTTTTCTTTGTAGTATTAATGGAAAATGACATTTAACAAACTCACAAAAAGTTTCTAGTTGTTCTTTCAAAAGGTGAATCATTACAAAACTTTCATCATTCTTCAAAATGGAAGCACGTTTTTCACTTCCCATGCATGTAGATCCCTTTCATTTCATCATTTCAAATTTTCCCTTCCCAATTTTTTACTCTGCAACTTTGGATCTGGTAATTCATGTTTTTCACAAACTAGAGTAGAAATTCATTTGAAAAATTCCTTGGATTCACAAATTACACCCGTAGATTAATTAATCCAAACCCTGTAGGCTAAAATGACATGAATTGGCCAAAAAATTGATCAAGATTGATGTAAAAAATGCATCTCCAAAATTCTTGGAGCTCAAATGGTAGCCAAACTATTGAAATACAAAGCTACCATCGATATGTTCCTAAACTTCAACTTTGAGACCTCCATGTGGAAGATCTGGGCCTCGGTACGTATTTTTACCTTTTTACTACTTTTGGAAAATTTACACAATTTCTTAATCTCCTCCTTCATTCCACTGATGAGATTTGGGCCTGACACATGTGCAATATGACTGGATACGGAGTCGCAACTCAATTTTACACATTTTGCATCTTTTTGGAAAAAAGATTTTTTTTTCTTTTTTCCTCCACAGCTCCACCCTTTTGCTTCAAGTTTCTAAAGTGGGTCCCAACATAAATCTGGGTCCCTTTATGCCTTTAACTCCCTTTTCCCTCAAAGGGAATTTTTTTCACTTTTCCTTTGCCAGCCCGTACCTCCGCTATTGACTTCTTAGATGAATTTTGAATTTTAACCCTCGGGCTTGTGGGTTAGTTTAATACTTTGAGTCATTTGAATATAAGAGGAAAAATTTCCAAGTTTCCCCCAAATGTATGCCTCCCCACTTCTTTGAATTTTCAAACTACCATGTGTTACCATGGCACACCTTGAGGCGGTCCCAAAAATTTGATACCTTGAATGAGCGTGGGCTCGCCACGTGTCCTATTTCAGTGAGATTTGTCTAAGTGATTGAAACCTAGCAAAAAGGCAAGCACATGTCATGCTTCGAGGTAGTCTCCTTTTGGCTGTTGAAAATTATAAGTAAAATGCAAAGCAAGCAGAGGCCTCCATGGGTCCCCATCTCACCAAGCCTCCACGTGTACTCTTGACGCTACTTCAAAGCATGACAAAAAAGTCGATTCTCAAACGAGCACCATTCACCCATGTGGACATATTTCTGAAGTGAGAATTTTTTTAACAAATTTTTTTGAAGGATTTAGCTGAGCCACATCCAACCAAAAGGTGCAATGTCCCCTATAGATGCAAGGATGCAAATTTGACCAGGAGAAAATGCCCGTCATACCATAAAATATAGAAACACAAGCATTTGAGCCTGAAAAATTATGTTTTCTTCAATGACACGAGTTTAGACTTTTGCAAGGCTCAAATACAATCCATAGGGACACATAAACTCATTCTTCTTCAAGTATTTCAAGGCGGGAATGTCAAGAAAATAGATTCTGATTTGTGGCGATAAAGGGAATGGGAAAATGTGATTTTTGAAATGACAGCCCTAGTGAAATCAAAATATAGACCTTTCCAAAGGTACAAAGAAACTAGGAGAGCAATATGGACCCATACATCATCTTTGACCTAGGGGCAGACTAAAAATGGAAACAAAGACCAGCCAAACACAACACAGGGATGGATAAGATGACAGAGGCTGTAAATCAATAAATTTCCAAGGGTACAAATGGGGTGAGACAATTTTGAGCACCAACATAGGATTTGACTCGGGGATGGGCACTCCCTGTGAGGGCCATAAGAACAAAAGTAGACCAAGTGCCAAAATATACATTGGGAAAATGGATTCACAAGCAAAAACACCCGAAAACCTACTAATAAACAGACCAAAATGGATGCCACACACAAAGGCAAACTAAAAACTGACCAAAACAACAAAAAATAGAGCATAAAACAAAAAATTGTACACTGTACAAGTGATATGCAAACCTCAATTTTCGGGATCAATCCAAAAAATGCTTCAAATTTTTTCCATTAACGAGCATTTGAAGCATTTCCCCATCCAGGTCCTTTAGGAAAAATGTATTCTCACCAATTCTTATGTCAATGGAATATGAGCCCATCCACAAAGCATCAAATTTATCATGCTTGCCCTTATATTCATGTATGTTATCCCACAATAGCACAAGATCTCCAATATTGAAAGATCTTAGGGTTACCTTCTTATCAAATAGCTTCTTCATCCTCTCTCTAAATTTTACATGCCTCTAATGGGATGCTCTTCTTGCTTCATCAAGCTCAACAATCTGATTAATCCTTGCTTCATATGGACTGATTTCTTGGTCTTCAAGTTGTTGAACAAACTGAAATGAAGACAATTGTAGATGTAAAGGCAATAGAACTTGTGTTCCATATACCAATTAAAATGGGATTTTACTAGTATCTCTTTTGGTAGTGATCCTGTTAGCCCAAACAACAAATTTTAGTTGCTCACCCCACTTCTTCTTATTCAATTCCAAATTCCTTTTAATAATCTTCAAAAAAAATTTATAACATTTAAATATCCACCATAGTCAAACTTGCACAAATTAATCCAAAGGGTAAAAGGGTTCTATTATACCCACAAAGGATTCAAAGTTGACATTTAATTAAAATGTCTCTAAAATACATTTGGGTTAGAAAGTTAATAACACCCATCCCCTTTTACACTTAATTGAGTGGCCCCTAAAATAAGTCAACCCATGCATTTTAAATTTGAATTTCTCTCACCCACTCCCCACCTACTTTTTGTAGGGATGAATCTCATCCATTGGATGGATTCATTTGGGGCCACAAGATCTAGGGATTCCACTAACCCTAAGTTTTCTTATGAAAGGCTTCTTTCTCTTTGTTTGGCTTATTATTTCTTTGTTTTGTTTTGTAGATTGGTGGAAGAGGATGAGGAAGCCATGAAAGGCCACCTCAAGATTTTGGAAGGAAACACATTCTTCATCTATTTTCTCATTTTATTTTTACCCTTACCTAGGGTTTCAATGTATTTTATTTAATTTGTTTACCCCATTATATTAATGTTTTCCGAAATGGGCATATGGGTTTTTCCCCATTTTAGTGATATAATCAAATTTGGTATATATTTTCGTTTTGGGTAGAAGAATATATATGTACCAAATCAAAAATGAAAGGGTTCGGCCACAGATAGGATCATACATGTATGTGGAATTTGAGCAGAGGTCGACTGTGGGGTGATGTTCTAAATGTTGTGGTAGAGATTTATTAGAATGATTTTGTTTTATTTTTGTGGGGGAGGTCCAGAATCCACCCCCATCCCATATTATATCAGGTGGGCGGTTGGGGTCTCTGTGACCTCCTCCCACACAATTTCCTTAGAGCAAGGCGCATAGGCCATGGGTTAAGCAAAAGCTGTAATACGTTGCCTTTATCAAATTTCTTATTTTTTGGTTTTATTAAATGCACTCTTAATTTTGTTTAATACGTGTGTGTGTGTGTGTGTGTGTGTGTGTGTGTGTGTGTGTGTGTGTGTGTTTTAAACCTATATAACACTTGAATACATACAAGTAGTATATTAATATAATTGTAGCCATTATCATCTAATATTATTATTTATTAATAACAATAATGTTTAAATATAATAAAATATTAATAATGTTAAACTAAACCATAACACTTCAATTTAAATTCTCTTCACAACTTGGTAATAATATTATAAAATGTTAAAGGTTACTTTCATTCCCACTTGTTGTTATATTAACTACTAATGGGGTTTATATTTGTAAAATTGTAAAATAACTTAAAAGTAAATTTTACATGGTTCAATAAAGCTATAGCCTAAGTTGTGATCAAGAAATTTCTTTACTCTAATAGATTTATGAAACAGTTTCATTTTATTGACCTAGTAAATGATAATTAATATAACACACACACACACACACACACACACACACACACACACACACACACACACACACACACACACACACACACACACACACACACACACACACACACACACACACACACACACACACGCACGCACGCACATTATTCTCTTTTAACCAAAACCAAGAAATAAACAAATATAGTTTATATTTCCATCATATGCCTTTCAAATGATACATTAGAAATTAATATGTCTTTCCTTTGCACATACAAGTTTCCAACATATTCACAAGAGAATTTAAATAAGATTTTTCCAATAATTCTAAAGCAAGACAAAAACACCTATGTGAGATATTAAATCAACTAAAATGTAAACAATTTGTTTCGTAATTTCAACTACATTTCCATTGTGTCCACTTGTTTTACTAAAATTTTCTTTCTTTCCCACATACAATACAATCTTAATAACCAATATTAAATTTAACTTTTTTTTAAATGTAATACAATAAATATTTAACTTGAAGCGGGAATTTTACAAAAAGGTAGCTACAATACAGCAATGTTTACTCTTCTAAAAGTGCTCCAAGTATACAATATCCAACAAAGCTCGATATTTCTTCACTTGATCACAACAACAAAAATGGGGGAGAGGCAACACTATCCACCCAACCAAAACTCCAATGAGAAGAAGAAGTAATTCTTCTCATTAGCCCCTGAGCCCCAACCATAATGCATTAAGGGATGGATCAAACACATGGAAACTATACAATGCTTCCACTCTTAATTTCAATCAAAAAACACAAAAGAAAGATAATCACACAAAAACCCTCATTTTTAAGCACAACTTCCCAAAACAATGACTCTAAAATAAGTCAAATAGAGATAGGAATATGGGGATACCATTGTGGTTCAAAAGGGTTTGGGTGCCAACCTTGAGAATCCTCCAAAAAAATTTCTAACCAAAAATATCTTATGCCTCCCTACAACAACAAATATATGAGTCTTATGCCTCCCTCACAATTATGCCTCCCTCTCTCTTATGGCTCCCACAATGCACAAAATAACAAAAGAGAACAAGGTGGAGCATCTAAAACCCACTCCCTCCTAAACACACAAATAAATTATTATGCCTCCCAACATATTTCATCCCCATTTAACCATCTCAACACAACCTAAGGCCAATTTGCTACCCAAGACTTAAAAAAAGAAAGCACATCCATACAACACATAACATATAAGAAAGAGAGAAGAAAACAATGGTGCAAGACCCTTCCTTTCCATGGTAAAGCTCCACTTTTAAAGAAATTCCCAAAATATTTATAAATCAAGCAAATCCAAGCTCCCTTCAACTCTAACAGAAAGCATTCCAAAATCCAAGATCCAAAGTTAAACAAGTAATCTTAAATACTTCCACAAAATTCCAAAAAATAGAAAAGAGGAAGAGAGAGATGATGTGGCTCCATGTAGGATGCCACATCATTTCTTCTCCATCCGACATCACCCAAGTCAAACACATACCCCAAGGCATAATAAATGGGTGGTTGAGAGTTATGAAAAAAATATTACACAAACCACTCCAACCCGCACCCTTTAAGGACAAAAATTAAATAAATGTAAGAAAGTGCAATTAAAAATCATATATTACCTTCAAAAACATATAATGGGGAATTTTTTAACCCAAGAACTCATAGGTAGGGTTGGTATAAGAAGTTAAGAGGTGTGGGAAAAGCTTAGCTTGTCCCGAAGCCTCCAAAATTTTTCCTTAAGGCCAAATCCGAATTTCCATGGTGAGGTAGAGTGTACAACACTCAAATTAGTTACACTCAACTTAGAAACACATAAAATAAAGAACCATCTAGTCTAATAAATTATTTACTTTTGTCCCATTCATAATTAGTTTAGTAACGTGATGAATTTACTAATCTAGACACATAAATTAATTAATGATAAAAGAGAACTACATCACCATAAAATCACATACTCTAAAATTAAATAAATGAAAAGAAAAGAACAACACATAAACCCCTTGGTCACAATTGGAGGTCATCTCCCATGGGGACCCCTAAAAAAATAAAACACACACTACATAACACAAGTTGTCATGGTGACCATTTTCATATCCACCCAGTATTCCGTTGTGGTTGGTCTCCAATCCCCCTTTGATTGTTGTGATATAATCACCTACAAAACACACAATACCTCCTTCGGCCTCGTGGCCATATCAAAACATCCAAGATAAAATATACACATACAAATCAATAATCATCCATATATAAATTAAATCATCATCTAGACAAATAATGTTATTATTTTAAAATTCCAACAACATCTCAATTCTATATTTTACCATTACCAAAAATAAGAAAAGATTAGTTCAACTCCAAAATCCTACTCAATATGACGAGGATGAAGAATGCCATAAATATATAAATATGTCAACAACACATCATCATAAATATAAAATTTCTCTCTAAGAATCCACACAAAGCGTACTATGAATAAAAATCCAATAATAGTTCAAGTTTCTCTATCGTTTAACATCAAGCTAAGCCAAAACCGATACAATAATATCCATGTATAAAGTCATAGTAAGACGTGAATTCACAATAAGCATCGAAGGAAGTGGGCACTACATCCCTCTCACCTTTGACTCAAATTCCTCTGGAGGTCACTAAAATACCAGCAATCTCATCATACCTGTCTCACTAAACTCAAACTCCGGTCAATATCTCTACCTTGAAGGCCCAAGGTTCTATGCTATGAAATACGGATGGGCTCAACCATCACCTGCCCATGATCCTGTACCTATAATGAGGTCCATTCTAATACATGAGAAGGATCTGAAATGTATCTCCTAAGTATATAAAATTGAAACACATCACATACTTGAGACAAGATAAGTGGCAATGCTAGAAGATAGGATAAAGGAATGATACACTCCAAGATCTCAAAGGGACCCATAAATATAGGATGAATCTTAGAGCCTTTTCCGTAATGGATAGGTCTCTTATGAGGCCTGACACAAAGACAAACCTTCATTCCCACATCAAAACTATGATCTTTCCTTTGCTGATCCATATGCTTCTTCTATTTTTCCATATTCTTCGCAATCTCTCGCGTGATCATAACAACCTACTACTCCATACCCTGCAATAAGGCTGGCCCAAGAGAAATTTTTTCCTCTAACCTGTCCTAAATCGAGGTGTCTTGCATTCTCTACCATACAAAGATTGCCTAAAAAGGACCCATGCCTATCGAACTCTAAAAACTATTATTGTAGGAAAACTCCACCAGATACAAGTACTCCTCCCACATTGACTTATGGTCAATGACGTACATCCCAAGCATGTCCTTCAAGTTCGAATCACCCACTAAGTTTTTCCATCT
This sequence comes from Taxus wallichiana var. yunnanensis, assembly GCA_018340775.1. Taxonomy (NCBI): domain Eukaryota; kingdom Viridiplantae; phylum Streptophyta; class Pinopsida; order Cupressales; family Taxaceae; genus Taxus; species Taxus wallichiana. The sequence goes on from CM031243.1 coordinate 833,854,554, forward strand.
ATCTCAGGGTGATAAGTTATATTGCAATTGATCATCATCTTGAGATCATACTACATCATAGTCTAGAAGTGAGAAGTGTACAAGGGGTCATGGTTGTAAATGATCTTCCGTGGAATCCTGTGTAATATGAGCATCTATCCAAGGTATACCTGTTCCACTGCACTAGATATGTAGGTGGTCTTCACTAGAGAAAAATGAGCCACTTTCTTCAATTTATCCATCATGACCATGATGGCATTGTGATGGTATCTCGATGTCAATAACCCAACTATGAAGTCCATGGAAATGGTTTCCCATTTCAACTTTGGTATAGAATGAGGTAAGAGAAGGCCAACTTGATGGTGATGCTTTTCCTTCACCTTCTGACAATCTAAACATCATGACACAAACTAAGCCACGTCTCTCCGTAGTCCCCTCTAATGGTACAACTATCTCAAGGTGGCGTGCATCTTCTTCACCCCGGGATGGGTTGAATAAGGTCCACGATGAGCCTCTATCAAAATGTGCTATCTCAACAATCCATCTGTAGGAACATATATCTGACCTCTATGTTCAAGAAGACCATCTATCTCTAATGAAAATCCATCAAATATCCTCTCTAGGGGCCTCTGACACTCAATCTCTTCTCTGGCTACAAGGTGGAAGCTATCATGAGGAATCTCTTTGGAAAATCCTACACCACAACTATGTACCCACTAAAGTAGCCATAGCCACATGTCTCCATCTACTCAGGGCATCTACAACTATGTTCTCCTTCCCCTTCACATGCTCTAACTCTATGTTATACTAACAAAGAAAATCCATCCAATGCCACTGATGATTTTTGATATTGGGCTACATGAAGAGCTGGAAAAGACTCAAGTGATCATTCATTAGTGTAAATGTCTGGCCAAGAAGGAAGTTTCTCCACTGCAGCAAGGCATGCATAAGTGATACAGGCTCAAGGTCATTAGTTAGATAATTGATCTTGTAATAGTTGATTTTGCGAGACTCAAAAGAAACTACTCAGACCTCTTGGATCAATATTGTTAGGTTGTGGAGCCTGTTTTCATGTGTGAAAGTGTTGAAGACTGTACACTAAGAGTACTGTACACTTTTCATGTACAATTTTTTTAGGCGTAATTTTTTTGGCCTCGAAAAATGCACCCGACATATCGAGAAACGTGCTCTTCTCATATGGGAAAGTTTTTTGACCCATAGGTTTATGGGACGGGTTTTGCCCATGGTTTTGATACCCACGGTTTTGTAAAACTTCTTAAGAAGTTGTCTATTTATATGGTCTTATGCATATGATAGATGTACAAGCAAATCTATTGTAGATGTGTTTTGAATTCAGGTGTGAATTCTCTAGAGTTTGTTCAAAGCATAGCTCCAAATAGATCTAGGTATTGTATTGAGAGAGTGGTGGCTTGTAATAAAATCTGAGCAAGTGATTCTTGGTGGATGTAGCCCAAATTGGGTGAACCATGTTAAATATTGTCTCCTTGTGTTGTGTTATTTTATTCTGTAATTTTATTTCAGATCTGTAATAATTTCTGCATATTAGTTTCTACTATTGCGATTCTGTGAGGGATTATTCCGCTTATTTTATCTCTTATTTCCTATAAAATACACATCCTAGTCCTTCCAAAGAAGCATCTATGCAAATGAAGAACTCTCCCGAGGGTCTAGTACTATGAGAATAATCTTTGTTGTGAGGCATTATTTTAGTGTCCTGAAGGCCTGCTCACATCTATATAACCATAAAAACTTCTTTCCTTTCCACTAAAGGGAAAGAATGGGGTACACAACCCAAGAAAATTCTTGTACAAAAATCATGTAGTATCTTGCCAAGCCCATGAAGCTTCACAACTTGGTCACACTAGTGGGAGATGTCCAATCGATAATGGCTCTAATATTGGAAGGATCGGTTGTGATCTTCTCTAGAAATGATGTGACCCAAATATTACACCTCAAACTAAAAGAATGCACACTTCTCCAGGTTTCCATAAATCTCCGCTCATGAAGACACTATAGAACCTGATGAAGGTTCTCCTCATGCGTATGTGAGTATATTAGAATATCATCAAGTAAAATGAGCAAGAAGCAATCTAAAAACATCCTAAATACCTCATTCATCAAGCTCATGAATATTGTGGGGGTGTTCGTTAAACCAAAGGGAACAAATGTGAACTCATAGTGAACATATCTCATATGGAATGTTGAATTATGGATATCTACCTCTCGCAATCCTCAACTCGATGGTATCCAAACCTAAGATCAATCTTATAAAATATTTTTTCCCCCTTAATATGATCAATTAAATCATTAATTTGAGGAAGGGGTTAACGATTCTTGATCATTATTTTGTTCAACTACCTATAATCCACACACAATCGCAAGGATCTTTCCTTCTTCTTAACAAAAATGATCCACCCCAAGGAGATAATAGAGGATAGATTAGGCCTTTATCAAGAATTCCCTCCAACTACAACTTGAGCTCACAAAGCTCAAGTGTGGTCATCCTATAAGGAGCACGTGGGATAAGTTCATCTCATGGAACCAAGTCAACGTGGAAGTCCATCTCACATGCGAGAGGCATCCCCATCAGCTCACTAGGGGAAACATGAGAAAAATCCTGCAAGATGGGGTGATCATCAAGTGAAGGTACACCAATCCCATCCTTTGACCTATCACTAACAATAATAGCATACAACTGACACCCACATCGTGCACACCGCTTAAGCTGCATAGCGGAAATAGTGCGAGATAGATATGTGTCTCCTAACTCCGGCTATCACTGACTCAACTCCCAGATCATCTATACATGATATAGTATTATGGTAACAATCAACTATAGCTCTATGTGCGATAATTGGTTCATGCCCAAAATGACTCCATATGAACCCAATGAAGGATACGAAGATCCAAGGTAGTGGTGAAAGGTTTTAAATCAACAACATACTCCTTAACTAAGGATTTTACAGAGATTTTTGCTCCGAAGCAATCCACACCCAAAGTAAGGTCATGCCTAACTACTACTAGTCTGCAATGCTCTACTAAAGATGGTGTAATAAAATATCTTAGAAGAACAAGAATCAAACATTATAGAGGTAGGAATACAACCAATGCTACATGTAGTCTCTATCATAGTGCTCTAGTGCTAATCCAAGTAGTTCTTAACCACTGCATAGATCTGATGGCTTTGTCCCATGTCACCAACTGTAGGCTTTGAAATTTTCACCTTACCCTTATTACTACAGCCTGTCAGGCACACTCTCCAATGATTTCAAATAATGCCACATCCATAACAACTACCTCATCTTCTCTAGTGAGATGTAACTCCAGTTGGTGCTCTAGAGGTTTTTGCCATGGATCTTAATGATAGGCTATGGACTACTAAGGTATCTATTGATGAGCTCCTAGTAACTGAGCTCAGGTGCACCCTGTGTCCTAATGGGACCCCTAAGAGGAGGCTCCATATGCCATCCTCTACGAGCGCCAAATATTTTTGGAGGTCTCAGTATGGTGGACGAGTCTTTTGATGTGGTGGCATGAATGAAGATTGTATAGAACTATGTCAGGAACGAGGAGGAGGAGCTAAACCCCTTGACCTACTATCTTGCATCTTTTGGATGCAGCTCTGCTCTCTGTCCGTGGCCTGCTAAGTCTTCCCCAAGTCTTTTCTATAATATAGTGCTTTTCAAAGGCCTATACTAAGGTCTAAAAGTAATGTAAGCACACCGCACCTCCCAAATCTAAATTGAGCGCCCTGATGAACCCGTGAATCCATACGTGCTCATCCCGCATATAGTTAACATACTCAAGTAGTTCCAGGAATCAACTCTCGTACTCAACTACGGTCATAGATGCCTAATAGAGGTCATAGAAATCATCTATCCTTTGTTGAATGAACCTCCTAGATAAGTACCTACTCCTAAACTACTTATCAAAAATCTCCCATATAATTGTCTCTAAGTCTATGTGTATATTTTGATCCTTAGTTCTCAACTAAACACCTTCTCCATCCCTTAGAAGATGGACTGCAACACCATATTTCATTTTGCTAGTACATGGGAAGATCTTCAAGCACCCACTCGAGGCTCACTAACTAGGCCTCTTCCTAAAAAGCACTGTATCTCGAAGAATAGTGAGATGGGCGTAGCTTCGGGATCTCCTAATATTTTCTACAACTGATGACTAATGACCAAGTAAGTCTCTCTACATGCTCCTCCCTCGGCCTAAGGATCCAAGATCTGTCCATGTGTCTTCAAATCCTATCTTCATGTACCCTCTACGATGACTATGCTCTAGTTGAATCTATGCGGGATTTCTCTACCATTTGTTCCTCATTGTGTCGAGGATTTACACGAGCCTCAACTAATGGCTCCCTATCATGTCTATAAATTCTTCCTCCTAATGATCCTTCGTATAAAAGCATTAACGTCTTGAAGCGTTTGTAATATTGTGGGTAGAATGGCTGCTACTGGCCTGATCCAGAGGTTGCAAGTATAGATCTATGTGCAAGAAGCCATCATCTAGTTCGTTTCTCTGGATAGACCAAGGAGAGAGTTATTTCATCATTCTAGGTTTTATTCCAGTTTTCTACGTTTACTACATTATATAAATATCATAATATGTTGTTTTCTAGGTTTAAAATTGTGCTAGGTTTAATGTTAATGTCTCACGTTTTCAAGTGTTCGAAGGGTCCAAGCTTGGAACCCATGAATATGATACTAAGTGTAATTCCCATAAAAATTTCCTACATGAAACTCAAGAACAATGTAGGCTAAGTGGAATAATTTTTTATGAAAAATGTGCTTACAAAAAGATTTTGAATCACAATTTGCCACATTCTTGCTTCTAAGTTACTTTAAATTAATAATAAATTTTTCCTTTTTTAATTCCCATTAAAATAAAATAATAAAACTCTCAACACCTTGTAATAAACTTAGTTAGTCTAAAGCATGATTTAGGCCCCCTAAATTTTATTTTCATATACATTTAAATTCCACCATAGTCAAACTTGCACAAATTAATCCCTAGGGTAAAAGGGGTCTAGTTAATTAAATAAAAGGTGCTATTATACCCATAAAGGGAGTTAAAGTTGACATTTAATTAAAATGTCTCTAAACTATAGTTGGGTTAAAAAGTTAATAAGAGGTCCATCTGCTTTTACACTTAATTGAGTATTTTGACATAACTCAGCCCATATATTTTAAATTTGAATTTTTCTCACCCACTCTGCACCTAATTTTTGTAGTGATAAATCTCATCCATTACATGGATTCATTTGGGACCACAAGATCTAGATATTCCACTAACCCTATGGTTTCTTATGAAAGACTTCATTCTCTTCGTTTTGCTTATTATTTCTCTATTTTGTTTTATAGATTGGTGGAAGAGGATGAGGAAGCCATGAAAGGGCACCTTAATCATTTGGAAGGAAACACACACTTCATCTATTTTCTTGTTTTATTCATACCCTTACATAGGGTTTCAATGTATTTCATTTAATTTGATTATCCCCTTATATTAATATTTTCCCAAATCGGCAAATGGATTTTTTCCCATTTTAGTGATACGGTTAAATTTGGTATATGTTTTAATTTTGGGTAGAAGAATATATACATATATATGTATATACATTTGTGTATATATCTATTATTGAATTTTAACTTAATATAAACCCTAAATAAAGATAACCATATAGTGATTATATATATGAAAAAATATATATACACCAAATCAAAAAGAAAAGGGTTTGGCTGCGAATAGGATCATTCACGGTCAAAGTGAAATTTCCGTGAGAGGCAAACTATAGAGTGAGGTTTTAAATGTTGCAGAAGAGTTTAACTAGAATGAGTTTGTTTTATTTTTTTTATTTATTTATTTATTTATTTATTTTTTTTGGGGGGGGGGGAAGGTCGCCAACCCCACCTCCCCTATCCCATAGTATATGGGGTGGGGGTTTGTTCGGTGACCTCTCCCCACTATTTGTTTTGGACAAGGTGCACAGGGACGGCTTAAGAAAAATCCTTAATGCATTTCTTTTATAAAATGTTTTATTAAATGTATTCTTAATTTTGTTTCATACTTTATACATACATACATACATACATACATACATACACACACACACACACACACACACACACACACACACATATATATATATATATATATATATATATTTTAAACCTATATAACACTTTAATACATACCAATAATATATTAATATAATCATAGCCATTATCATCTAATATTATTATTTACTAATAACAATAATATCTAAATAGAAAAAAACATTAATAATGTCAAACTAAACCATAACTCTTCGATTTAAATTCTCTTCACAACTTGGTAATAATATTATAAAATTTTAAAGGTTACTTTAATTCCCACTTATTGTTATATTAACTAATAATGGGGTTTATATTTGTAAAATTTTAAAAGAACTTAAAATTAAATTTTATATGGTCAAATAAAGCTATAGCCTAAGTTGTGATCAAGTAGTTTCTTTATTCCTATAGATTTAGGAAACAATCTATTTTCTTGACCAAGTAAATGAAAAGTAATATTTGGGTTCCTTCCATCTACCTATACACTTTTTATTTTGATTCTCTTTCAACCAACATAAGGAAATGAAAAATATAGTTCATGTTTCCATCATATGCCTTTAAAATTATACATTATAAATTAGTATTTCTTTCCTTTGCACATACAATTTTCCAACATCTTCACAAGATACTTGAAACAATATTTTTCTAATAACTCTAAAGCAAGAGAAACACACCTATGTGAGATATTAAATCAACTAAAATGTAAAAATTTGTTTCCTCCTTTCAACTACATTTCCATCGCGTCCACTCGTTTCACTAAAATTATCTTTCTTTACCACATACAATATAATCTTAATAACCAATATTCAATAGAACTTTTCTTTTAAAAGAAATACAATAAATTTTCCACTTGAACTGGAAAGTTTACAAGAAGGTAGCTAAAATAGAGGAATTTTTAGCCTTTTACAAGTTCTCCAAGTATCAAATCTCCAATAAGGCACCATATTTCTTCACTTGATAATAATAACAAAAATGGGGGACAAGCAACACTCTCTACCCAACTAAACTTCAATGAGAAGAAGAATAAGAAATTCTTGTCATTGTCCCCGAGCCCCAACCACAAGGCAATAAGCGATGGATCAAACACATAGAAACTATACAATGCTTCCACACTTGCTTTCAAGCAACAAACACACATGAAAGAAAACCACACAAAAACACTCATTTTTAAGCACAAAAACTTCCCAAAACAATGGCTCTAAAATAAACCAAGTAAATATAGGAATATGGGGATACCCTTGTGCCTCCTAAGGGTTTGGATGCCCACCTCAAGAATCCTCCAAGAAACAATCAACCCCAAAATCTCTTATGCCTCCCTACAACAAAAAATATGTCTGTTATACCTCCCTCACTTTTATACCTCTCTCTCTCTTATGGCTCCCACAATGCAAAAAATAACGAAAGAGAACAAGGTGGGGAATAAAAACACACTCCATCATAAAAACAAAAAGAAAATTTTATGCCTCCCAGCATATTTCATCCCCATTTCACCATCTCAACACAACCTAAGGCCAATTTACTACACAACAATTCAAACAAGAAAGCACATCCATACAAGAGATAACATATAAGAAAGAAAGAAGAAAACAAGGGTACAAGACCCTACCTTGCCATGGTAAAGCTCAAATTTTTGAAAAAGTCTAAAAATATTTCAAACTTAAGTAGGTACAAGCTCCCTTCAAATCCAACAAGCAAGTATTGCCAAGATCCAAGAGGGAGATGATGTGGCTCCATGTAGGATGCTGCATAATTTCTTCTCTATCCCACATCATCAAAGTCAAATCCATACCCCAAGTCATAATAAATTAGTGGTTGAGAGGTATGACAAACCTCTTCTGAGACACCACTCCAACCCACACCCTTTAAGGAAAAAAATTAAACACAAGTAAGAAAGTGCAATTAAAAATCACCTTTTTCCTTCCAAAACACATAATGGGGTCTATTTTTGACCCCCAACTCATACGTGGGGTTGGTATAATAATTTAAGATGTGTTGGACAAGTTTATCTTGTCCCACAAGCCTCCAAAATTTTTCCTTAAAGATAAATCTAAATTTCCAAGGTGAGATAGAGTGTATAACATGCAAGTTACATACACTCAACTTAAAAAACATAAACCAAAGAACCATCTATTCTAATAAATTACTTCTTTTTGTCTCATCTATAATTAGTTTAGTAACATGATTAATTTACTAATCTAGAAACATAAATTTAATAATGATAAAAGGGAATTACATCACCATAAAATCACATACTCTAAAATTAAATAAAGAAAAAGAAAAAAACAACACACAAACCCCTTGGTCACAATTGGAGGTCATCCCCCCATGTGGACCCCCTAAACAAAAAAAAACACACACACTACATAACACAAGTTTCCATGGTGACCATTGTCATATCCAATTAGTATTCCACGGTGATTGGTCTCCAATCCCCCTTTGATTTTGGTAATATAATCACCTACAAAAACAAAATACCTCCTTTGACCTCGTGGCCGTATCAAAACATCGAAGATAAAATATACACATACAATCAATAATCATCTATATAAATTAAATAATCATCTAGACAAGTAATGTTATTATTTTAAAATTCCAACAACATCTCAATTCTATATTTTACTAATACCAAGAAGATAACAAGATTAGTTCAACTTCTAAATCCTAATCAATATGATGAGGATCTGAATGTGATAAATATATAAATTTGTCAACAACACATCATCATAAATATAAAATGTCTCGCACGAGAATCCAAAAAAATCATACTATGAATTGAAATCCCACAATAGTCCAAGTATCCCTATCATCTAACATCATGCTAAGCCAAAATGATACAATAATATCCATGTATAAAATCAAAAGTACTCGAAATCAAAATATAATAAGCATCCAGGAAGTGGGCATTACATAATACAACCTTAGATAACATTGATTCTACTAGATAATGGATTCAAAATAAAAATTATAGTGACTCTTTTTCTAACACAACTAGATATTGATAGATCATATGGCCCAAAACTATTTTGTTAGGGAAATACCATGATTTAGAATTTATCATGGAATATTAAAGACAGAGATATAATAATGAGAGTAATATATAGAAAATACAAAAATCAAATAATAGGAAAATTTTGTTATAGGAAATACACTTTTTCTATTCACTATACGAATCTGAAATGTGTACAATGATTCACTAATAGTAATAAATAAATATTTTGTAGTCAGAAGGAAAATGATTCTTTTATGATTTATTTACTTTGACATGCAATAAAAAAATAGTACATGTAATATAATCTATATCGTGAACGAGTGGGTTTTCCCACTATCTAAATATGGGAAAAAGTACAAAAATTTTCAATAATTTTATTGGAATTAAAAAAATTACTAACAGTTTTAAGAGAAAAATAGTTGAAAGATGACACATGACATGCTAAGAAGATGCTTTGAAAATACACTTGTGTGTAATATGCCACTTGGCATATTGTGTTCTAGTTATATGTTGGTGAGTGGATACGGATTGTTGAGAGCCCACGTAGAGCTATATATACAGAGAATGTAGAGAAGAAAGGCACAAGCATATGAAAATACGATGTGTTGAATAATTATGTATGGACGTGTGAGGCATTATAGAAGTGATGAGTACTGTGATGTATTACAGTGTGACTACAAAATCTGCAAGAACTACAAAGGAGTGTCACATGCATAGGAGAGTAAGAGGAAATATATAAATATTTTAAGATCATTAGAAATATGAACATCTAACTATATCAACTTCACACTATTTTATAGCTTTCATAATGACTATGGTAAGGTTTTTGTCAGGCCACTAAATGTGTAATTTTTGGTTAATCTATTTTAATTTTTTAAGGCTATTGTACCTCAATATTTGAAAAATTTCTTCACCATCTATTTCTGATGTTTTTTTCCTAATTTCACACACACACACACATAATATATATATAGGCACACACATGACTAAATCTAGTTATATATTGAGTTATAGGTATATAAACATACTTACAATGTAAAATAACTAGTTGTTATAAAAAAATTATTTACCCGATAAACAACGTCCAACAATGTTTCAATTAAAGTTAAATATGTTAAATAATATTCAAAATAAATATGGTCAAATATTTTGTCTAGCCATAAATACTTACTATTGGTATGTGAATAGGTAATTTTCATAGTATTATTGTATTTATAACGTTTATTATGTTATGTGCATGAGATAAAACTCTAAATACACACATTTTTCACATGGACACAACTTCGCTAGGAAGGAAAAGGGATATTCAAAATGTGGAGGGATTCATCCTAGATCCAAGTCCGGATCTGTGTTGTAAAGGGAGAAAGGACGTACCTACACCTCTTAGGAAGATCACCCCTCAGGAAGTAGTTTTCAAATAGAAGATTTACCTACTTTCTGAGGTGTGGAGTGTTGAAGGCCTAACATTGGATTTCCCTGAAGCTTCTATGGAGAAAACAAAGAAGAGAAACAGTCTTACACTCATTGGTAGATTTGTAGGGGTTAGACCAAATATATATTCAAATGAGAGCCTGGGTAATCAGAAAATGGAAGCCATTAGGAGGTTTAGAGGTAGTGGCAAGTTCTTTTGAATCCTTCCTATTCAATTTCTAGATTGGAGAAGATTTTTTGAAAGTGATCGACGAAGGACGTTGGCTATTTTTCAAAAATGTTTTACACCTTATCATATCGTAGCCAAGGCTAGCTTTGGAGAATATGATTCTTTGTGCCTTCCTTGTATGGGTTAGGAAACCTTCCCTAGCTTTAGAGTTCTAAGACAAAAACATATTGGAGGGGATTTCCAAGGCCTTGGGTGAACTATTAGTAGCTGATCATTCCAAACTAGCTCAGACATGACTAGATGGTTCTAGGATTTGTGCTAATGTGCCCTATAGAAATTTTTTACCTTCCTCCATTAGGATTATCTCCAAATATGGAATTTTAGAACATCCTTTGTAGTATGATGTTTCCCCTTTCATTTGTGCTAAATGTAGAGATATTGGACATAATGCTAGAGGGTGTATGCTCCCTCAAGAGTGGAAGAAAAAAATTCGGGGACGCCCTCCTAGGATAAAGGACTTGTTCTCGATATCCCGTGACTTACATGAGAGAACTTTGAGTCGATTAAGAAAGAAATATGGGATGTTTCTTTGTTGATGTCTTCGTTAGATGTGGGGAAGGTGAAGGTGCTTGGGGATCATAAAAAAATGTGATGTGAGGGTTAGGGTTGGATCAACCTATTGTTGCATACAGGATTCAATCCTTTCCTCGGTGAATGCATTGGTCAATCGACATAGGAATTAAATTAGAGACACCTAGATGACACTTTTGATATACTGGAACATGTTGAGGAAGACAATTCTTATGTTTTGGAAGATAATGAGGATTCCAATGTTGAAGATGTGGTAGAAAATGACATTTGAGGAAGACCCAAGTGTTGATGGATCACCTTCCGCAGATTGGTTGGTTTTCCTTTAGTACCTTTAGATTTTTAGGGTTTCTCTATGACAAAGAATTTTCAAATTTAGCGCATGATAATTTTTGGAGTCTTAAAAAAATGGAAACTAGAGGAAGAAAATTTTTCTAACAAGAATTGGAAGTTGTTTTGAATTTCGATAATTTCCCGGGTTGTTATCCATGTCTTCCAATGTATCGGCTCCCGTCCCTGTTGATCTTGACTTCTTAAAAATCATTAAGGTTTGGGAGGGCCCAAGGTATAAAGACTATCTAAGGATGACTTTTGGCACAAATAAGGAGCCTAATGATCTCGCACGATGACATTGGTTGGAATATCATCCGCCATCGTAAGTCCGAGCTTAGGTGAATGTTGGTTTTCTGTTCTCGATCCTTTGTTTCTATTAGGATTCTATTTTGCTAATTTTACATGCTTATTTTGTGCCTTCTTCAGGCCTTTTATGTGTTGTAATTTTGTCTCATTCCATTTTGTTTGGTTGTTACATTGTTTTTTTGCTCTTTTGGGCTTTGTAATGTTTTATCTAGGATATGGTCTCATTTTAACTAGGTAGGGTCCCCAATGAAAAAAACTTTATCCTAAATTAAAAAAATTGTTTTTAATTAAGTATTATTATGGGAGTAGTTAATTGTTATAATATTAATGTGTAAATATATATTTATTACTAACTATTGGTATTAGATTAATTAATGGTTATAATATTAATGTATTTATATATTTATTAGTAATTATGGGTATGAGATAAGTTAATTATAATAATTATTATGTTTAGCTTCCTTGGAGATAGCAATAAAAGGTGCATCTTTGGTTGCCTAGCAAATTTATTGTGACCAGCGCCTAGCCAACACGAACTCAAGTTACCACTATTCCTCCCTCAGACAATGGGTCATGCTCAAACCAACCAGCGATCGAGTAATTGCAGGAGGAGAGAATCTACCTCGGGACCTATATGGCATGAACCAAAAGCCTTCAACCAACTATACCACTACTTTAGAGTATGAGATTAGTTAATTATTATGTTATTATTTTCTTTTATTTTTATATTATATAGTTTTGACATGATAAATGAAATATTTATAATAAAGTTATAGTTTTTCCACTATAAATATAACATATAACATTCTATCTTAGTCATCAGATAAGCATTTATAAAATTTAACCAAAAATTATAAAATGGATATTTGAACACAATTTTATTTAATTGTGTAGAGAATAATTATTAAAATATAGTATCTTGCGGTGGTATTAAATAGATTAAAACATTTTACATGATATCACAAAGTTATTTATATAGGTTGAGGTGTCATTTGTGTTCAATATTTTATGCAATATCATAAATAAAAATATATATTGAGGTATTATTTGATAATTCTATTTTCTTACATATAAGTTAATATGTCATTTTGTAATGCATTATGATGTTTTAACATGATAAACAAAATTTTTGGAATAACATAATTAATAATTATTCAATTTTATTTTAATATTAAATTTTATCTTATTGAGAAATTTGAATGTAATAATATATCATTAATAAAAAATTGAAATTATTTTATGGGAATAAAAAAATTATATTACATTTATTAATTCAAAATCACTTTTTATATCTATGCCTCCCTTAATGAATAGTAGTAGGATATACTTATGTATATAAGATTGGAATTATTTTAGTTGCCGCGAGGTGGGCTCACTCAATCTTGGTTGTCACTTATACTAGCCAAAGTCATGGGTTCAATTCTTGTGATTTACCATAATGTGAGTTGAGGGATCAATGTATGTTGCTCCATACAAGGTTGATCAATGACACTCACTTTGTATTAGAGATTCTCTCTTCAAAATACTCCACATGAGGTTGATTAGTGAAACTTACCTTGTGTTAGAGATTCCATATTCAAACTTTTGCATATGAAGTTGATTAGTTATGCTCGGCTTATGTTAAAGCTTCGCTCTTCAAAAATCAGAATCATTAGGGATTCACCATCCCTCTAAATTACTAAAAGAGAAAATCTTGGATTTTTATTCCCCTTCAGCACATGGAAGTTCAAATAAGTAATCCTTATATGACCCACTAGAAATACTTAATTATTAGTATATTAATCATTAAATATGCTAAGAAAATCAAAATAATACATATTTTTGGTAAAATAAACCATAATTTTTATTTAGACAAAATGATTTAAGGGAATATAATTTAATTTTGTTTAATATTCAATGATATGGTATTTGAAAGCCCTCGAATAAAGGTTCTTGTTTTCCTAAAACCATGTGCATTTTTGTTCTTACACGTTATCATATGTAGGTGAAAATCAAGACACATGTGGAAGAATGGAAAAAGCAGAACGAATAATAAGATTGGCGGTCAATATTATTTTCCAATAAATAACCAAAGAAAAATAATAAACAACCTCAAAAAATATGAAAAGAGATGGAAATAGAATTTTTAATCAATACTTCATTGGGAAGAAAATTAAATTAAAAAACAAAAACGTTACAATATTAGAATGATAGACGATATTTATTTATTTATTATTATTATTTTGTATATTTGTTGCAAAAATTAGACATATATGTATGTGTATATGTGTGTGTATCATTCTCTATTTTAAATTTTGATGATGGGTTTAATTGTGTGATTGGAAACATTGGATTTTTAAATAATTTGTACATAAATTATTTAATATATCTCGCATAAGGTTAATTTTATAAAACAAATTAAATTTTTTTGGAGAAGTTTAATTCTTAAAAATTCAATATTATGTGGAAGTGCCCTTGGTCTATTGGTGTTGATTTCTGGCTTTCAATGAATTGACCAAGGAAAAGACTTGCTTGAGTGCAAGGCCATGAGACACCTGACACAGAGAGTGAGAAAGTTTAAGTCAAGATCGTGCCCTACATGATTTTGATAGCGTGGATGCCCCTTATCTTAAGCTTCTTAGTTGAAGGTGATCATTAATTTATTTTCTTTGCTTACTTTGCATTGTTGAATATATATCTTCCATTCGGAATATAAACAAAGATGTCATTAACATATGCAATGAACCTAGGAAGAGATGTCATTGATCTATGTAATCTAGTGCCCAATTGTACAACACACCCCTAGAGATTCTTAGATACAAAATTCAATATTATACATTTAAATTGGACTATTCAAATAACAAGTCTTACTGAATCAAAATGAATGGATTTAAGTTTAATGTATGTTGGTAGTGCATGACGATAGTAATTTTATTTTTATTTCTTTTGTAATTTTAATTTTTAATCAAATATTTTATTAGGTTAACTAAATTCACCATATCCAAATTTCAAAACACGAATATTAAAAAAATTACGTACCTAACTTAAATCATTATTCCAAAATCAGATAAATGTCACACAAATTATCGTCCAATAATGAGAATGATATTATCAAAGTGTAATGCCATGTTCGACGTTACCCCATTCCTTTCTCTGATGACCCTATTGATAAGTGGGGGTAGGTGGTGTGCATGATTTCATTGACCATTAGTCAACCATGACCTGTCACAAAGAAGGATTAGTGTCCTTCCTCCCCATTTTGGTTCCCCGTGTCTTTGTCGATGCTACTAGTGGAGGGCCTCTACAACGCCCTTTTCAACTACCTTGTTAAGGCATATCTCGTTCTCGAATTCTATAGGTGGTTTCAATGATTATTTGGTGTTGTTAGGGCATGTTCCAGCTAGAAGGAATATCTACATAATAATAATTATTTTGAATTGTCAATTTCGCTTATTATTATTATTTTGTCGAGCTTGACGGGCAATCATTATTAATATGGTTAATATTTATTGTGAGTAGTAAAAATAATAATAATAACAATAATATTATTATTATTTTATATGTCGATCAACATTTTTTTTAATTATTATTTTTATCATCGAATGTTATCGACATTAATATTAATTATTCTTATGATATTTTATTGTATCTTTTTTATCATTCCCTGAGAGTGATCCTCGATTCACATAAAAGAGGAGCTTGTTTTTGTTGGTCATTCCATTGTTTGGGAAGTGGTATTCATGTTTAATTTTTTTATCGAAAACTATAGCCCACTAACTCCCACCCGGGTCATTTGAGCCTACACGCATGACTTGATGTAAATGATAATTTTTGGTGAACTCATTGTTGCTTCCACTATTTTTCCTCCCACGTTGGATTATTGATGTGACAAGCTTGACATGGCGAGATGTGGGCTCCATTTTCTGTCTTTGGATCGTTTATTTCCTTGTCTTCTGGTTAGTGGCATGCAAGAATTTATGGCTCTTCTGTTTCTTTATTTTTTTTTTCTAATTCATGCCTGACATACATTTGGTGCAAGTAAATGCAAATTTATTTCGGCCTCCTACATTGGGTTTTATTTGGTTTCTTTTAACATGCGTCTGGTTTTGTTTTGGTGTAGAAACCCCTTGTGGAGGCTAGATGCATCATTTTGTTTAGCTGAGAAATTTGGCCTTATTTCTTCCTCTTTCTTGATGGATGTCCATTCTTGTTCCAAAGTGCTATTTTATTTTGTTACATACGGGATGAAAGGGTGAATGGGTATATTTTCACTTGATGGTTTCTTATGGGAAGCAAGAATGGCTGCAGTAGATCCCCATGTGTGCTCATCCTAAAAACATGGCATTTCCTGAGACCCCATCCCCTTGAGGTGTTTTGACAAGAAGATTACCTGCCTTATGTTTGCTTACACTTTTTCATGCATGGCCTCTTAGGCTCCTATGGCTATAGTTGTTTGAAATAATTTTCTTGTGTGCTCTAATGGATGTTCCTTCCTATTCTAATTGTCCCACTTTGATGCACGTTTGGAGCTTATGTAAGGTGGTGGAGGTCTAGATTTTTCCCCTCTCCCTCACGTATTCCCGGGCCTTTCCACTAAATCCATTTTGTGTATTTACTAGTTTCATGGAATTCAATGAGAACTCTATCTTGTCAATCGGATGCCACTTTGCTGATATAGAGCTCCGTTCCGTGCCTAGCATGAATGTGACTGAGGTTTTTGCATCCACCTAGTAGATTTGGAGAAGAATGTCATATTTTCTTTTACATGTGTCTGGTTGAAATTGGTTCAGTAAGTGTTGGAGCTCATTACAGGCATGATAATACTATAACTTGAATTTTATACTACCTTTAACCATACCATTAAATGAATTAGTTTTCTTACTAAAATGGTAATTTTCTTAGAGCTATATGGTTATTATGTTGTTGATTTCTCCCTACTCCATTTGATGGTTTTAAATAAGTTTCCTTAATATTTAGGATTTCACACAAATTTGTACCGAGGTCTTGTTTATTTCTTTTTTTGTTTGTGGTCCATTCGTTGTAGGGTATTCATGGAAAAAGAAAGGGAAGATACGGGATTGTTAGTTTTGTTCCCTCACTTTAGTGATTAGGGTATTCGTAGTTCATAGAAAAAACCTTTACTCAAATAGTGTGTTTCCCGAACTCTAGAGTATGCTTTTATTTTTGACTAAATAGGGAATATTTACCCTTTTCTGGGTGTCGGTGTTTCATTAATATGATTAACCATTAAAAATATTAGCTCCCTTGTCGGTGATACTTTGATCCCTTGGTCCAAACATGGTTTAATTTTAGCTATTGGTAGAGCAATTACTTGTATTTACCATGTGATGTGCATGCTCCTAGTTTACAAACTGAAATGAGAAATCCATATCTCCCTTGCTAGCTTTGATTGTTGTTGTTTCATTCTCGACCTTGTGGTCAGCTCGAAGTAGGGGCTTAGCTTATGAATGTTTGAAATAGATAAATAAACAAAAGGATGACCCATCTTTATTTGTGGAGCTGAGTTAAAGCTAGTGTGTTAGATACATTTGTATCTACGAGATAAATAGGGCCTAGAAAACTTGGGTGAATGAATATTAATGAGAAGTTTGGATCTTTCTAGCCGACACCTTACCCTTTCATGGTAAAATAAAAAATATTTCAAGATAATGTAAAGTCTTGACTATTACGAAAGGAGTTTGGGTGGTACCTTCTTTCATCTGTTGTAATGGTCGGGAATCATTGTTGCCATCTTGTGATAACTTAAGGCATTCCTTTACCTAGTAGGTTGGATAGGGGTGGTTACCCCTCCAGCTGTTATGAATAGGAAGAATCATGATTTAAATGTGATGATGGAGGGCATTTTTACTTTTGAGATGACTTTGGTGATTGTACTATTTATAATTATTGTTATCTGATGTGACCAAAGAAAGTTTCACTTGGGTTAATATTTTAGTTAATTATTATTATATTATGGATCGAGAAAGGGAGGTACTTAGGAGTGGAGAGATAAAGCAATATGATTTTAATCAAAAAAATTAGGATAGAGGGTTTTAATTGTTTAATATATGAATTTGTGTTTCCAGTTGTTTAAGATACTTGTTTCAAACTAGGTTTTGTAATAAACTAAGAAAGCTTAAGATTTTGTTTATTATCTGCTATGGAAGATATTCCTAAGTGCAATTCATTTAACATCATCATACTATTTCTTTTATGATGGTTCACTTAAATTTTATTGATATAAGTTTAAGGGTAATTTAATTGATTGGATTGTATATTAAATCTTGGTAAGACGGTGGAATTAGATTCATTTTAGTTGTTTGAGTTACTAATTATGTGTTCTTTCTTTTATCGTATCTTTGACTGTTTTACATAACATGGTAAGATGATCTTATGTTTGAAACTTTCTGTTATAACTTACTCTATATGTTCCTTGCAAGAAGTTTGGTGTAGACATGTTGTGGGGTAAATTTCCTTTGAAAGGGGAAATTAGTGGTTAGTAGGTGATGTTGAATTTTCTAACCTTAAATCTATTAAATCTTATGACTTATTTAAAGGAATGTTGATTGATGTTGAGTATTGGATTTCAATCATGCAATCTATATGGTTACACAATTGAAATCCAAATTCACTCTTCTCTCTGTTTCAAACTCATTAGGGCTTTGATCCCTACAGAATGATAGTATATCTTGTTTGTTGGTTCAAAACCATTTTCATAACAGATTTTTATGGTTTACCTCCTTAATTTGAAATAGTAATTCTTCTAGGATGATTAAATAAGTTGTTTGTGGGTTAGAGCTTAGCACTATTTCATTTAATAAAAGGTTCATTTTATGATATTGTTAATGGTAGCATATGATTCCTATTTGTAGTTTTTATCATGCTCGAGTTCTCGTGAACTCACTCAAGCTATAAATGTGCAGATGGTCTTCATTAGTAGAAAAAGGAAGAGTTCCATCAATGTTGCTTTGAAGCTCATTTTTTTATGTGCTTTATTTAGTTTGAGAGACTCAAAATTTTTGTTTTTCGTGTTAGATAAAATGTGGAACCATGTATAGTTTCTCAAACAGGGTAATGATAAATGTATCTTTGAGTTAAAATCTTGTGTAATAGCTTGCTCTAGGTCATGGCATAAGTGTAAACCTAGGAATATTAAAGTAGGTTAGTAATATTTGTAGAAGTATTAAAAAAGGATAATGTAGATGTGATCTACATGATAACAACCAATTCCATAACTTATCAAAGTGGAAACTATCTATTGTAAACTAAGATTATATACCTTATTGTCCCTAGCTAAACTAATCTACATTATCTTGTAAATTTTATGGTGAAATCAATGATTAGTTTTTGGAATAAAATAAGGTTATAGAAGTAGGATGAAATTTATTAAGAAACCCTTCGATCTCTCTCTCAATATTTGAAATGTAAATGGTTTACCCTTAAAAAATTTAATCAAACAAAGTGTAAATAAAACTTTTAAATAATCGTGATAAATTTTTAGCCTCATTAAAAGACTGAGTAATAACCCATGAGACCCTAAAGCTAAATTATTTTGACCATTTTCCCCCTTAACCCTTGCCTTGATTCATTATGACATTTCTTAAGTAATGTTAACCTTTAGATCCTTTAACAAACAATATTATTTGTTCTTAACCTAAAATGGTACTTTACCTCAATTGGAGCTTGTACTTATAACTTGAGCAATAGGGGTGTGGAAAAAATTTTAGTGGTTTGTGCAAGATTATTTAACCTTGTGAGAAATGAAAAATGTTCCTTATAAATCAAATGAATCATGCAAGTTATCGACATATAATTGATTATCCTCTTTTAGAAAACTTGGTCTTAAGCTAATTAGTTGATATTATTAAAGAAATAAGTTATCCCTTGTGAAAATAATTGTGCGAATCATTACATGATTCTTATAGGAACATAAGTTAAGAATTATGAGACATTTTAAAAAACAAGAAACCTTAAAATAATTTCATCATGGGATGCCCTAAACTTGTGTTCTCTGGTTGGACTTTTATGTGATATTTTTCAAAATGGTAATTAAACAATTTCATGTCGAGCATCATAGATTTCCTTGTACTTTTAGGATCAGTGTTGTGTCAAGCCTATCATGAGTTGGTGGTAGCCATTGTGACCTCTTGTTGTGTCGTGTAAAAATACACGAAAGTTAAACAAAAATTTATCCAAGTTTTTTCAATTTTGTATAAGCTGTGTGTTTTAAGTAGGCATTACACTTGGTATCGAGTGGAGGTTAATGCTCTCATACCTCTATGCTAGACTAAAGTGGTGATGATGTTACATGATGGTTTTGTATAATGGTGGTTGATATTGGAAGAGTAATGTGGTATAAGCATGATGTGATCCATGTCATAATTGTGATATTGTGAATACACATGATGTATACGTGACTTAGTGCATAATTGTTATCATGTTGATGTGTTGGGGATGGGAATATTCTCTCTCCTTCTTGTGGATTCTATGAAGAGTTCACGTGTGAAGTATTGTTTTTGCTGTGTGAAAAGAATGATATTGTGGATGAGAAATTGTTGCAGCATTGTGGCATATTGTGATATTTAGGCATGTCGATGTATTGTATGACAAGATTGATGTAAAGTGAATTGAATTGTATCATGATGTTTTTACCATGTTTTAAAGAAATGTGTGTATCACCTTATTATGTAGCAATTAATGCTATATTGTGATGTTACTTACTATGTTCATCTTATATATGATTTGTCTAATAGGTAATGATTCATTTCATGATTTAGGGGCAAACGGTGAGCGTATGAACCCTATTTTATAGTGATTTTACTTTGTGTGTAGAATGTGGTAAAGTGATGTATTGCACCTAATGAATGTATGATTGTGATCTACCCTGTATATGTACCATACATAAGATGTGATGGTAATTCTATGAGTACCACAATTTTTTTAGTGATGTAGTTACATATTATGTTGTGAACCTTGCACTAACCGACCCTAAGGGAAATCGGTAAAAGTGTATGTCTAGAGTGAGGAAAGGTGTATAGGAGACAAATCACTAGAGCCAACCTTAGACTCAGTAGATGGTGGCCTATTCTTCTCTCTCTCTCCTCATGTCATTGTCTTATATATTCAACCTTAGTACAACTATGACTATGTTTATCCTTGTCAAAGAGGTGGCGGGATGATTTGATAGTTGTATTATGGATATGTATTTTTACAAGCTAACGATCAATGTTCCGAGTGCCAAAAACTCATTGAGTACCCCCCTTGGTGGCCATATAAGACCACATAGTCATCATAATGTGTTATTCTTATATGTGTATTTTATTTGTAAATTAAACTTTTATTTTTATTTCTGTAAGGACAAACAGTTTTCTTAAATGTGATGTTTTATATTTTGGGCACTTAATTTGTTTGTGGTAATAACATGCAGATTTTTTCACTAAATATATGGATATTTGGCCATTTATTTTGGTTGGATTTGGATATTATTTTAAATTTAAAATTTTACCACCTTGCCCAAGGCTTATACTTTGCCCCTTTACATTTGGGTCAAATTGCTATGTTGGTTCTATTGTCATGATGTGTGGAATACGGTCATAGGATGCACCATGGAATGGTTTCACCTATGGACCCACTTCATTGTATGGGGTACGCCCCAAGGAGTTACTGAGATAACTATCAGGTTGTTGAACCATGAGTTATTATGTCACTTGGGTTTAGTTTGTCTGTACTCTATGTGTCTAGGGTCATAGGATAACTGACCTCTTAAAGGAGGTATAAGAGACTTGAGGGGCGAATTAGATATTGAGGGATACATAAGAGACTTGAGGGAGGCATAAGAATTTAGGGAGGCATAAGATACTTGAGGGAGGCATAAGAGATTGGGGGAGGCATAAGAGATTGAGGGAGGCATAAGATATTTGTTTGTTTGTGTGAATGATGTTTGAGGAGATAGGTTGAGTTACTGTGATGTCTTGGGAGTGGTGCTATGATGTATGGGTTACTCATGATATTTGGATATGTTTTGTGATGTTGTGGATATGGCATTGATGCCCTTGTTGAGTCTATGTACATGTAGCTATTTTCTGAGTTATGTAGAATCTTCATCTTTGGAATCGAGGAAATGTCTGGTTGTTGTACACTTTTGTTCGAGTATTATAAGTCAGTCATAGATGTGTGACAAGTGCTATGTTATGTGGTACCATCATGAAGGTATGTAAAATTTTTCTTGTGAATCATTAGTGTTGTGTATAACCCTGGTAGGGTGTTGTGATAGCATTCATGTTGGGCACCCACAAGAAAGAATAAACTAAAAATCTACAACCACAAAATTTTAAAGAGCCTGAATTAAGAATAATGTAATTGGAAAGAGTCTAATTAAATAATGAATAAGAGGTAACTATCAATCTTCACAGAACCTTGAAAGTTAAAAAAATCTACCAAAAATGTTTCTAAGGCTACCCTATGGCCAAACTTTAATCAACTAAAATTTTAACCATAGGGTGCACTTTCACCTTTATCTATTCTTTGTTGCTTACCACCTTTCCTTCCTTAGGTGTTATGTCACATTAAGGATGATTATTTCTTAAGGTGAGGAGAATGTAATGCCATATTCGATATTACCCCAGTCCTTTCTCTGATGACCCTAGTAATGAGTGGGGATAGCTAGTGTGTACCATTCCGTTAACTGTTAGTCGACCCTGACTGTGTAACAAAGAAGGATTAGTGTCCTTCCTCCCTGTTTGGTCTCCCTATGTCCTTGTCAATGTTGCTAGTAGAGGGCCTCTGAAATGACCTTTTCGACTACCCTGGAAAATATCATTCTCAAATTCTATAGGTGGTTTGAATGACAACTTCGTGTTGTAGGGATTGCCCGGCTAGAAGGAATATCTACATAATGATAATTGTATTGAATTGTCAATTTTTCCTTATTATTATTATTTTGTCGAGCTTGACAGGTGATCATTATTAATATGGCTGATATTTATTATGAGCAGTAAAAAAAAATTTATTATTATTATTCTTATATTATATGTTAATCCGTGATTTTTTTTAATTATTATTTTGATCGTCGATTGTTATCGATGTTAATAGTAATTATTCTTATGATATTTTATTGTATCTTTTTTATCATTCCATGAGAATGATCCCGATTTGCATAAAAGAGGAGTTTGTTTTTGTTGATGATTCTATTTTTTGGGAAGTGGTATTCATGTTTTGTTTTTATTTTAATTTTTCATCAAAAATCCATCCACCAACTCCCATCTTGGTCATCTGAGCCTACACACATGCCTTGTTGTAATTGATAATTTTTGGGTGAAATTATTGTTGCTTCCACTATTTTTCCTCCCACGTTGGATTATTGATGTGACAAGATTAGCATGGGGAGATGTGGGCTCCATTTTCTATCTTTGGATCCTTTACATCCTTGTCTTTGGTTAGTGGCATGGAGGAATTTCTTTCCCTTTTCTTTCTTTATTATTTTTTTCCAATTCATTCTGGCATACGTTTGGTAGAGGAAACACAAATTTACTATTAGGTACCTCCATTAGGTTTTGTTTGGTTTCTTTTCACCTACGTATGGTTTTTTTGTGGTGTAGAAACCCCTTGTGGAGGTTGGATGCATCATTTTGTCTAGCTGGGACATTTGGTATTATTTCTTCCTCTTGCTCGATGGATTTTGATTCCTATTCCAAAGTGCTATTATCTCTGGATGCATATAGGATGAAAGGGCGAATGCGCATATTTTTACCTGATGGTTTCTTATGAGAAGTAATAAAAACCTTAGTAGATCCCCATGTGTGCTACTCCTGCAAACATGGCATTTCCTAAGACCCCATGTCCTTGAGGAATTTTTATAAGTAATTTACCTTCCTTATGTTTTCTTACACTTTTTCATGCATGGCCTCTTAGGATCGTGTGGCTACAGCCATTCGAAAAAATTTTCCTATTTGCTCCAAAGGATGCTCGTTCCCTGCTCTAATTGTCCCACTTTGATGCACATTGGGAGCTTGTTGTAAGGTTATGGGGGTCTTGATTTTACCCCTATCCCTCACATGTTCCTGGGCCTTTCCACTAAATCCATTTTGTGTATGAACTGCTGTCATGGGATTCCATGAGACATCTGTCCTGTTAGTCAGATGCCACCTTTGGTGATATAGAGCTCCCTTCCTGTGCCTAACTTGGATGTGACTGAGGTTTGGGAACCCACCTAGTAGATTTGGGGAAGAATGTCGATTTTCCTTTGCATGCGCTGGTTGAAATTGGTTGCAAGTGTTGGAGCTCATTATAGGCATGATAATACTACCACCTGAATTTTATACTACCTTTAACCATACCATGAAATGAATTACTTTTCTTGCTAAAATGGTAGTTTTCTTAGAACTATATGGTTGTTATGTTGTTGATTTCTCCCTACTCCCTTTGATGGTTTTAAATAAGTTTCCTTGATATTTAGGGATTGCACATGAATTTGTACCTGAGATCTTGTTTATTTCTTCTTTTGGTTGTGTTCTGTTGGTTGCGGGGTATTCTTGGAATGGGAAAGGGAAGATATGAGATTGTTACTTTTTTTCCCTCGCTTTAGTGATCTGGGTATTAATTTTTAATAGAAAAAACCTTGATTTGAATAGTGTGTTTAACAAACTCTAGAGTATGATTTTATTTTTGAGTTACTAGGGAATATTTACCCTCATCTAGGTGTCGGTGTTTTGTTATTATGATTAACCATTCAAAATATTGGCTCCCTTTTCGGTGATACTTGAGCCCTTGGTCTAAAAGCTGGTTTATTTTTAGCTATTGGTAGAGCAATTACTTGTATTTACCATGTGATGTGCAAGCTCCTATTTTACAAACTTAAATGAGCAATCCCTAGCTACCTTGCTAGCTTCGATTGTTGTAGTTTCATTATCTTACCTTGTGGTCATTTTAAAGTAGAGGCTTAGATTATGAATTTTTTAAGTAAATAAATAAAGACAAATATAACCCATATCTATTTTTGGGGCTTGGGTTAAAGCTTGTTTGTTAGATGCATTCGTATTTGTGAGATAAAGCTAGCCTAGCCAACTTGGCTACATGAATCTTAATGAGAAGTATGCCTCTCTTTTGATGACACCTTACCCTTTCGTCATAGAATAAAAAAGTATTCTTAATAATGTAAAGTCTTGATTATTACAAAAGGATTTTTGTTGGTACATTCTTTCATCTGTTGTAATGGTCTGGAATCATTGTTGCCATCTTGTGATAACCTAAGGAATTCCTTTACCTAGTAGGTTGGATATGGGTGGTTACTCCTCTAGTTGTTAGGAATAGGAAGAATCATGATTTGTATGTGAGGATGGAGGGTAGTTTTACTTTTGAGATGGCTTTGGTGATTATACTATTTATACTTATTGTTATCTAATGTGACCAAAGAAATTTTCACTTGGGTTAATATTTTTGTTAATTATTATTATATTCCGGATCAAGAGGGGGAGGTACTTAGGAGTGGCAAGATAAAAGAATATGCTTTTATTCAAAAAAATTAGGATAGAGGGTTTTAATTTTTTAATATATGAATTTTTGTTTCCATTTGTTTAAGGTACTTGTCTCAAATGAGGTTGTTGTAATAAACTAAGGAAGCTTAGGATTTTGTTTGTTATCTATTATGGAATATATTCCTAAGTGCTATTCATTTAACATCGTCAAAATAGTTCCTTTGTGATGGTTAACTTAAATTTTTATTGATATAAGTTTAAGGGTAATTTAATTGATTGGACTGTATATTAAATTTTCGTAAGATAGTGGAATTAGATTCATTTTAGTTGTTTGAGTTACGAAGGATGTGTTCTTGCTTTTATCATATCTTTGATTGTTTTACATAATATGGTAAGATGATCCTATGTTTGAAACTTTCTGTTATAACTTACGCTATATGTTCCTTGCAAAAAAATTTGGTGTAGACATGTTATGGGGTAAATTCCCTTTGAAAGGGGCAATTAGTGGTTAGTAGGTGATGTTGAATTTTCTAACCTTAAATCTATTAAATCTTATGACGTATTTAAAGGAATGTTGATTGATGTTGAGAATTGGATTTCAATCATGCAATCTATATTGTTACACGATTGAAATCCCAATACACTCTTCTCTCTATTTCAAACTCATTGGGTCTTTGATCCCTACTAGAATGATAGTAGTCTCTTTGTTGGTTCAAAAACAATGTTCATAATAGATTTTTATGGTTTCCCTTCCTAATTTGAAATAGTAAATCTTCTAATATGATTAAATAATTTGTTAGTGGGTTAGAGCTTAACACTATTCCATTTAATAGAAGGTTCATTTCATAATATTTTTAATGGTAGCATATGATTCCTATGTGTATTTTTATCATTCCTAGTTCTCGCGAACTCGCCTCATGTTATAAATGTGCGAGATGGTCTTCATGAGTAGAAAAAGGGAGAGATGCATTGGTGTTTCTTTGAATCTTGTTTGTTCATGTGTGCTTTATATTGTTGAGAGACTCTAAAGTTTTGTTTTTCATGTTGGATAAAAAGTTGTAGCCTTGTATAGTTTCTCAAATAGGGTAATGATAAACATATCTTTGAGTTAAAACCTTGTGAAATAGCTCCCTCTAGGTCATGGCATAAGTGTAAACCTAGGCATATTAAAGTGGGTTAGTAATATTTATAAAAGTATTAAAAAAAAAAGGATAATGTAGATGTGATCTACTTGATAACAATCAATTCCATAAGTGATCAAAGAGGAAACTATCCATTGTAAAGTAAAATTATATACCTTGTTGTCCCTAGCTAAACTAATCAACATTATCCTTTTATGGTGAACTCATAAATGGTCTTATGGTGAAATCAATGATTAGTTTTTGGAAGAAAATAAGGTTGTATAAGTAGGAGGAAATTTATTAAGAAACCCTTCGATCTCTCTCTCAATAGTTGAAATGTAAATGGTTTACCCTTGGCTAACTTAATCAAGCAAAGTCTAAATAAAACTTTTGAATAATCCTAATAAATTCTTAGACTCAATAAAAGATGGAGTAATAACCCATGGGACCCCAAAGCTGAATTATTTTGACCTATTTTCCCCATTAACCCTTTCCTTGATTCATTGTGACCTTTCTTAAGTAATTTTAAAATTTAGATCCTTTAGCAAATAAGATTATTTGTTTTGAACCTAAAATGGTATTGTACCTCAATCGAGCTTGTACTAATAACTTTGAGCAATAGGGGTGCGGAAAAAATATCAGTGGCTTGTGAAAGATTATTTAAGCTTGTGAGAAATGGAAAATGTTCCTTTTAAATCAAATGAATTAAGCAAGTTATCGACATATAATTGATGATCCTCTTTTAGAAAAATTGGTCTTAAGCTAATTAGTCGATAGTATTAAAGAAAGAAGTTCTCCCTTGTGAAAATAATTGTGTGAATCATTACATGAATCTTATAAGAACATAAGTTAAGAATTAAGAGACGTTTTAGTAAACAAGAAACCTTAAAATACTTTCATCATGGGATGCCCCTAAATGTGTTTCTGTGGTTGGACTTGTATGTGATGTTCTGTCAAAATGGGAAGTGAATAGTTTCATGTGGAGCATCGTAGATTTCCTTGTACTCTGGCGATCAGCATTGTGTCAAGCCTATCATGAGTTGGTGGCTGCGATTTTGACCTCTTTTTGTGTCGTGTAAAAATCCAAGCAAGTTAAAAAAAAAGTTATCCAAGTTTTTTTAGTGTTGTATTAGTGTGTGTTTTAAGTGGGTGTTACCAAAAATACTACCTATCAAAGCACCAAAATACTTAAACTCTAATAAAATATTTAAGAAGAAAAAATGAGATCAAAATTATACTTGAAATAGAATTAATGAAATACAATAGCTACAATCTTTAAGACTAAATTATAAACTATATTATAAATAGTATCCAATTTACACACTATTAAAATTTCAAGATAAAAAATCCACATAAATAAAATAACACCATAACAATTACTTAACGTCTTATCAAATTTAATGTCCTTGGTTTATCTACTAAAAATCCATTATCAAATTCTAGGGAAAAATGAGTGATTCTTATGCACACATTAATAATTACACTGAAAGCATTTCTCTATGAGTTCACCTTAGCTAATTCTCGGACAGACGTTAGAAGATGGATCGCTTAAATTGCTACAAGACACATTCATTTAAATATCAATGACATGAAGTCATGTAGGTTGTAACACTTTCTAAAACAACCCACTTGAGACTCAAGAACAACCTAGGATTAGTCAGAAATATTATGGGATAATTTTTTTATAAAAGTGTCTGTTACCAGGTTACAAAACAATAGTTGCCACAAGAAAGGTTTAGAGGCAAAATAAAAATCTTAGCTCATAGTTTTCCCATTACAACAATTATTAAATTTATAGGGTCAAAACTTAGGGTTAGAATAATCATTAGGATTAAGAGGGCAATTTCTCACTCTCCCACCCTCTGATAGGATTAAGAGATTCAACCTATTTTTTCTCAAAATTAACACACTTTAAACCTTCTAAAAACATTCCCATTAGATAGGAAATTTTCTCACCTTTCCAGTGATATAAAGAAGTCCTCCTAACTCCATGTATTTCAAAAGTTATGGGTCGGCGGACCTTGGGAGGAAAATTTTCCCAAGGCGGGCCGGCGGGCCTAGGGGAGAAAATTTTGTGAGGGGCGGGTCTGCGGGCCATGAGACAAAATATTTCTAAAGGAGGAGTCAGAACAGTGGGGCTAGGGACTAAATATCATCCCGGACATGGGCAAGTAGAGCCGCAGGAGACATTTTGGAAATTTTCCCGCTTGGGGCGAAAAGCGACCATTTCACCCGTGCGCCCACAAGTTTTCAAGTCCGCAAGGGACACATGGTTCCTCCTAAGCCTATGCGGGGAAAGTGAGGTGGTATGGATAAAGTAATTTTAATTCCTAGAAGGGTGAAAAGGGTAAAATTCACTGCGCCTCCGCCGACGCCTTGCGATGCTACGTGGTGGATCCTGATTCACGACGGCCTTGTAGGGCCGCGGAGGAAACTAGGAAAAGCTTTCAAATTCAAATTTCACAAGTGCCAAGGATAAAATGGATTTTTTGCCTTTGAAAAATTGTTGTTAATCCATGAGGAAACACCTAATTAGCTACGGGCTGCGAGGACACGTGGGAAACGTAGAATTTTTTCCTAATTTCTTTTTTTTTAACTTAGATTTTTTTCATTAACAAGAATGTTTCATGGGTTAGTGGAGCAAAGTGGGGAACTTCATGCGTTAAGATTTGTTGGAAAAAAATTAAAAAAGGAATATTTTATCCCGCTGGTCCGCCTAAGAATATTATATTAATTAAATTTGATGGTTAGAAATTTTTTGAAGCCAAAGTGAAGTGGAACTTCAGAATGCCATAACGTTATTGTGATCTCCATTTTTGGAAAAAGAAGACTTTTGGAAAGATCTCAAAGTCCTCTTTTCACAAGAAGATTAAGATTTAAATTTTGATGAATTTTGAATGGTAAATTTTAAGAAAACATCTTTTTATCACTTAAAACGTGAACTGGATTGTTCAACTTATAAAATTTGTCTGAATTTTCCATAATTCCTTCTCAACATGCCAAACAGGCATGGAGGAATTTTCTTGGAAGATTTTAGGATAGATTACAAGGGTTAAGTTGTTTGGTTGATTTACATTTTGAAAATTTCCCAATTTGACAACAACGATTGTGAAACTGTTTGAGCCCGAATTGAAAGGTTCTATGGAAATTCCTTAAGTATTTTTGTTTTCTTGGGATTGTTTTGATCCCACAAGTTCCATTGGTATTTCAATTTATCTTTTCAATGTTGCAGGGTTGCTCTATAATTTTTGATAAAATTTTACAAGTATATAGTGAAATAAAGGATGGAGTTTATACTTGATCTTAAACAGATAGATTTCCTTTACCAACTTGATATATGAAATTTATTCCCAATCCAATCTAACATATGAAGTTGGTTTTCAATTCAAGTATTCAAAATCCAACGTACTGATTCTGATTTCTAAATCATGCATTTCAAAAGAACAGAGTAGTATAACATTTCTTCATGCGTATTTACTTTTCAATTTTCCAACCAGAGATTTTATACTATATTTCAAATGCATATTTCAATGAAAACAAAATCATTTGAGCAAGGTACACAACTTCCATTAATTCAAATGAATCTTTTATGACTTCTTTCCCATTTATTTTCAGAATATAACATACAAAATACATATCTTTCTTTTTGTTCACAGAATTGAATACAAGATATATTCTTCCATAATCACAACTACTTTCATAACTAAAATAGAGTAGCCTTTCCATCATAGATAATATACAATGTCATCCACTTCAAAGTGGGAAAAGGTTACAATAAGAAATAATCTCAACAAGGACTGTCAAATTTTTCTTTTTCCTCTGCTCTAGTATAGCAACGTGAAGATCCTCCATTTTCCAGTTTGATCACAACAAAAGCACGGAGAAAGGAAACACTCTCCACCCAACCAAGACATCTAATGAAAATAAGAAGCCATTCTTGTTCATTGGCCCCCAAGCCCTAACCACAATGCAATAAGAAATGTGTTTCAAATCATGGCAACAATATGATTCCATAGCACACATACAAATTCATATTTAAAAAGCAGTTTAGAACAAAACTACGATTTCTTACAACCACGATTAAAAAAAAAAACACTCAAACTTCCTCATGCAAGAAAAAGGGGCAATAAACTATGGGGGATGTTGCTTATGCCTCCCAAGGGGAAATGGGTATCACCACCTGAGAAAAAACCACAAAAATATCATTTAAAATCCTTGACATGCCCTTATGCATCCCCCAAGTACCCCTTATTCCTCCCATTTCTTTATGCTTCCCTAACCTCTTATGGCACTCCATAACTAGTAAAGAAATGCAAGCTATTTATTTTGCAAGGTGGAACTCAAATCCTAACTCCCTCAAAACTTATACCTCCACATAACACTCATGTCTCCCCACAAGAATTCCCACAGTCTTCTCCTATAGCTTTCCTAGGCCTTCTACCCAAACCAGCCAATGAATAAAACAACACATTCACACACTCAACCATTCACATAAGCATAAAAATGAAATAATAACATAATAAGAGCCAATATCTTACCTTTCCTGATGTATTTTTCCAAGTTCAAACACAGCAAGCTTTATTCCAATGCAAGCAATCCAAAATATCCTCCAAGCACAAGCATTCAACAATCTTTAAACCCCTCCAAAGCAACATCTCTCAAACAACATAATAATTCTCCCAATAATGAAGCATTCCAAGGTGAAGTAACACAAAAAAAAGCATGAGAATTTGATTATATAGAAGAGGAAGAGAAGAGGATGAGGTGGATCCATGAAGGATGCCACATCACACATCATCAACTCCAACACCCAAGTCAACTTACTTCTCCAAGGCATATTAAATAGGTTGGAGAATAATATGAGACATTACTTACACACTCCAAAACAAGCCCACACTCCAAAGGACTAAACTTAAAACATGTAAGAAAATTACAATTAAAATTTACAAGTTGACTTACAAAAATGCATAATTAAAGTCTAAATTCAACACTCCTACCATAGGTATGGTTGGTAAATAAATTTAAGAGGTATGAGACAAGTTTAACTTGTCCCATAGGTCTAAACAATAAGCCTCCAAGGACAAATTCAAATTTTCAAGAAGGTGGAGTGTTTCATACTCTAAAATAATCTTACAAATCACTTACACATATCTTACAACACTTAAACCAAGACCAACAACTCTATTAATTACATTCTCAAATAAAAATTTGATTAAATAATGAAAAGAGAAAACACATCACTTATAAAACACATACACTAGTAACAAAATACCAAATAAAAGAAAAGCAAAAATTTCCTTGGTCACATTCGAATGTTATTCCCCCATGGGAATCCTTAACAAAATCCAACACACACAAACAAATACAAGTTGCCATGGTGACCTTGTTGAATTTATCTAGAATTAAAATGTGGTTAGTCTCCAATCCCCCAATGTTTGTTGTGATATTTTTAACATGAAAAATAAAAATACATCCTTCATCCTCATGGCTGCATTACAACATCAAAAATGAATATAAATATAATTCCAAAACCATATATACATATGAATCACAACATCATCAAGGAAAAAAACAATATCATTTTTAGTTTTATCAACAACTATATGATCATCAAATTAATTCCACTTTCTAGGTCTACTCAAAATATCCAAATATCACATGTCCGAACCACATCTATAATATAACCATGTCAAACAGTATATCAACATCAATATATAAAAAGTTTCCAATATTCATCATGCACCACATATAAATCAAATTCCACAATAAACCATGATATAACATCTAACATCATACTAAATCAGACCATAAAATTGTCCATAACATAGTCATAAACGTAAAGAGTCATTAACACTTGCTAAAACAACATAGGATTAGTTAGAAAAATTATGGGATAATTTTTTTGTATAAAAGTGTCTACTACTAGGTTACAAAACAACAGTTGCCACAAGCAAGGTTTAGAGGCCAAATAAAAATCTTAGCTCATAGTTTTCCCATTACAACAATTATTAAATTTACAGGGTCAAAACTTAGGGTTAGAATAATCATTAGGATTAAGAGGGCAATTTCTCACTCTCCCACCCTCTAACAAGATTAAGAGATTCAACCTAATTTTTCTCAAAATTAATGCACTTAAAACCTTCTAAAAATATCCCATTAGATAGGAAATTTTCTCACCTTTCTAGTGATATAAATAAGTCCTCCTAACTCCATGTATTTCAAAAGTTATGGGTCGGCGGACCTTGGGAGGAAAATTTTCCCAAGGCGAAGGCTACCGGGTGTAGGGGAGAAAATTTTC
Organism: Taxus wallichiana var. yunnanensis; assembly: GCA_018340775.1. Lineage (NCBI taxonomy): Eukaryota > Viridiplantae > Streptophyta > Pinopsida > Cupressales > Taxaceae > Taxus > Taxus wallichiana. The sequence continues at coordinate 833,887,341 of CM031243.1, forward strand.
CCTAGGGGTGGGTCTGTAGGCTGCGGGGAGAAATTTTTCTCAGAAGAGGAGTTAGGTCAGCGGGGCTGGGGATGAAATCTCATCCCAGACATGGGCCGATGGAGCCACGGGAGACATTTTAGAAATTTTCCGCTTAGGCGAAAAGCCACCTTTGCACCCGTGTGCCTAAAATTCCGCAAGGGATACATGCCATCTCCTAAGTCAACACACGGAAAGAAAGGTAGAAAGGATAAAATAATTTTAGTTCCCACAAGGGAAAAAGTGGTAAAATTCACTCGCGCCTCCACCGACACCTCGCGATGCCACGTGTGCAGATCACGATTGGCGGTGGGCCGGCGGGGCACAGAGGAAACTAGGAAAAGTTTCCAAATTTTAATTTTGCAAGTGCCAAGGTTAAAAGGGATTCCATGCCTCTGACAGAGCCTCGTTAAGCCACATGGTAGCACTTGATTGGATGTGGGCCTATGGGGATGCGTGGGAAACGTAGAAATTTTTCCCAATTTTTTTAACTTAGATTGTTTTGATCAACAAGAATGTTTGTGGGTCAGTGGAGTGGTGGGGAACTTCATGCCTTAAGCATTTTTGGGAAAAAGTCACAAAAATGAAGAATTTATCCACTGGTCTGCCCAAGAATATTTTATTAATTAAATTTGATGGTTAGAAAATTTTTGAAGCCAAAATGAAGTGGAACTTTAGAAGGCCATAAATTTTGACTAGGAGCTCTATTTTTGGAAAACAAGGACTTTTTGGAAAGCTCTCGAAGTCCTCTTTGCATAGGAAGCTTAATATTTAAATTTTGATGAAGTTTGAAGGGTCAATTTTAATAAAACATCTTTCTATCACTTAAAACATGAACTAGACTATTCAACTTATAAAATTTGTCCAAATTTTCCATAATTCCTTCTCAACATGCCAAACAGGCATGGAGGAATTTTCTTGGAAGATTTTAGGATATATTACAAGGGTTAAGTTGTTTGGTTGATTTACATTTCAAAAATTTCCCAATTTGACAACAATGACTATGAAACTATTTGAGCCTGAATTGAAAGGTTCTATGGAAATTCCTTAAGTATTTTTGTTTGCTTGGGATCATTTTGATCCCACAAGTTCCATTGGTATTTCAATTTATCTTTTCAATGTTGCAGGGTCGCTCTATACTTTTGATAAAATTTTGCAAGTATACAGTGAAATAAAGGATGGAGTTTATACTTGATCTTAAACAGATCCAGGTTTCCTTTACCAACTTGATATATGAAATTTATTCCCAATCCAATCTAACATATGAAGTTGGTTTTTTTTTTTTCAATTCAAGTATTCAAAATCCAATGTACAGTTCTGATTTCTAAATCATGCATTTCAAAAGAATAGAGCAGTATAACATTTCTTCATGTGTATTTACTTTTCAATTTTCCAACTAGAGATTTTATACTATATTTCAAATGCATATTTCCAATGAAAACAAAATCATTTGAGCAAGGTACACAACTTCCATTAATTCAAATGAATCTTTTATGACTTCTTTCCCATTTATTTTCAGAATATAACATACAAAATACATATCTTTCTTTCTATTCACATAACTAAATACAAGATATATTATTCCATAATCACAACTATTTTCATAACTAAAATAGAGTAGCATTTCCATCATAGATAATATACAATGTCATCCACTTCAAAGTGGGAAAAGGTTACAATAAGAAATAATCTCAACAAGGACTATCAAATTTGTCTTTTTCCTCTGCTCTAGTACAAAAATGTAAAGATCCTCCATTTTCTAGTTTGATCACAAAAAAATTAGGGAGAAAGGCAATGCTCTCCACCCAACCAATACATCCAAAGAAAAGGATAATCCATCCTTCTTCATTGTCCCCTAAGCCCCAACGATAATGCAATAAGTAATGTGTTTCAACTCATGGAAACAACAGGCTTCCATAACACACATATAAATTCGTATTTAAAAAATATTCCAAAACAAACTACGGTTTGTAACCATAGATAAAAATACAACAACACTCAAGCTTCCTCATGCAAGAAAAAGGAGTAAGAAACTATGGGGGATTTTACTTGTGCCTCCCAAGGGAAAATGGGTATCACCACACGAGAACAAAGTGCCAAAACATATCATTTCAAAACCCTTACATGCCGTTATGCCTCCCACAAGTACCCTTTTTCCTCCCATTTCCTTATGCCTCCCAACCTCTTATGGCACCCCATTACAAGTAATGAAATGCAATCTATTTCTTTTGGAAGGTGGAACCCAAATCCCATCTCATTCCACAATTATACCTCACCATAACACTTATGTCTCCCCACAAGAATCCCCATAGTCTTCTCCTACACCTTTCGTAGGCCATCTACCCAACCAGCCAATGAATAAAACAACACATTCACACACTCAACCATTCACATAAGCATAAAAATGAAAGAAGAGCATAACAAGAGCCAAGCTCTTACCTTTCCATGATGGAGTTGTTCCAATTTAAAAAATAGCAAGCTTTATTCCAATGCAAGCAAGCCAAAATATCCTCCAAGAACAAGAATTCAAAAATATTCAAACCCCTCCAAAGCAAGAGCTCTTAAACAACAAAATAATTCACCTAAGAATGAATCATTCGAAGGTGAAGTAACCCAAAAACAAGGATAGGAATTTCAATAAATAGAAGAGGAAAGAGAAGATGATGAGGTGGGGATCCATGTAGGATGCCACATCACACATACTCAACTCCAACACCCAAGTAAAGTTCATTCTCCAAGGCATATTAAATATGTGGGTGAATAATATGACAGATTACTTACACACTCCAAAACAAGCCCACACTCCAAAGGACTAAAATTAAAACATGTAAGAAAAGTGTAATTAAAATTTACAATTTGACTTACAAAAATACATAATGAAAGTCTAAATTCAACTCTCCAACCATAGGTATGGTTGGTAAATAAATTTAAGAGGTATGGGACAAGTTTAACTTGTCCCACAAGCCTCCAAAATCAGCCTCCAAGGACAAATTCGAATTTCCAAGAAGGTGGAGTGTTTCATACTCTAAAATCAACTTACACATCACTTACACATCTCTTACAACACTTAAACCAAGACCAACAACTCTATTAATTACATTCTCAAATCACAATTTAATTAAATAATGAAAAGGGAAAACACATCACTTATAAAACACATACAACATTAACAAAAGACCAAATAAAAGAAAAGCATAAAGTCCCTTGGTCACATTCGAAGGTGATTCCCCCATGGGAATCCCTAACAAAATCCAACACACACAAACAAATACAAGTTGCCATGGTGACCTTGTTGAATTCATCTAGAATTCCAATGTGGTTGGTCTCAATCCCCGATGTTTGTTGTGATATTTTTAACCTATAAAATACAAATACCTCCTTCAGCCTTGTGGCTGCATCAGAACATCCAAAATGAATATAAATATAATTCCAAAACCATATATACATATGAATCACAACATCATCAAGGCAAACAACAATATCATTTGCAGTTTTATCAACAACTATATGATCATCAAATTAATTCCACTTTCTAGGTCTACTCAAAATATCCAAATATCACATGTCCGAACCACATCTATAATATAACCATGTCAAATAGTATATCAACATCAATATATAAAAAGTTTCCAATAATCATCATGCACCACATATGAATCAAAGTCCACAATAAACCATGATCTAACATCTAACATCATACTAAATCAAACTATAACAATGTCCATAATATAGTCAGTAGTATCAAGATCAATATCACAAGGTGTCGAAGGGAAGTGGATGTTACAAAAATGCTACCTATCCAACCACCAAAATACTTAAACCCCAATAAAATATGAAAGAAGAAAAAATGAGATCAAAATTATACTTGAAATATAATTAATGAAATACAATAGCTAGAATCTTTAACACGAAATTAAAAATATATTATAAATACTATCTAATTTACACACTATTAAAATTTCAATATAAAAAGTCCACATAAATAAAATAACTCCATAACAATTACTTAACATTTTATCAAATTTAATGCCCTTGGTTTATCTACTAAAAATCCATTATCAAATTCTAGGTAAAAATGAGTGATTCTTATGCACACATTAATAATCACATTGAAGGTGTTTCTCATGAGATAACCTTGGATGATTGACAGATGTTAGAAGATGGAGCACCTAGATTGCTGCAAGACACATGTGTTGAAATATCAATGACATCAAGTCATCTAGCTCTTATGATTTGCGTAGTGCCAACCTGTGCCTCTTTTCTCGCCGATTCTAACGTGTATAGGAGGGTGCTTTATGAGATTTTCGTAGCGTTTTGTACCAAATACTTCCTCCATGCATGGATTTTCTTCAACACTTGGTGCAGCCTAGGCTCCCAATGAGCAATTCTTTTGTGCCCATGTTTTACGGCATTTTATTTCTCTTTTATAATGAAATATTTTGACAACATTTAATAGTTGTGCACTAAAATATTTGAAAACATGTGTGGATACATAAAAAATTAACTACGAATGTAAGAAATTTATCAAATGTATTTTACTTTTGTAGATTATAAATATTTCTCAATACAATAAATATGTAGCTGTAGGAGGAAATTGAGATAAAACAAGGAAAATTTAATAAATTGCAAGAAGAAAAAAAGATTTATAGGTAAGGTGCATTTTAGTGATTTGAAACCCATGTAGGTTTGACTAGATTTGTGAAGAATGAGATAAATTCTCATGCAAAATGATTATATTTTCGAAGAACAAGTTAAATTCTCATGGAAAACGATTATGGTAGCATACAAAAGAAATGGGTATCCTCTCGAGACAACCATAATGTTTATCCATGCACAACAAATAGGTTTCCAACCTGATGATTTGACATTTTCGAGCACGATTGTTCACACAACAAAAAAAACAGGAGCATGAAAGCTAAAAATATAATAAATAATGCACTTTTATTGTATAAAATCCATTAGAATGATTACCCAAAAAGGCCTCAAGTAGAGCCAGATAGCACTAAAAAATTATCTTTTATGGTTGAGCTTCAAACCTAACACATATTGGAATCTCTCCCCTTTTTTACCAGCCCCTTGAATGGAAAATTACAGATGTATGAATAATGCAAGAGAATGAAGTAGTACCAACAACAAATATTGTCTAGGAAAGAACAGTTCGACCCATGGAATAATTGCAGGGCAGGTGTAGGATATTTTTGTAACATGAGAAACATGTGATGGACATGCACATGTTCAATTTTTGACATTTTTAAACTAAATTTCCATTCATTTATTCTTCACTCACGGCTATTAAACAATATAAACATTGATCGAGATTAGATTTTGATAATAGTTATAGTGTAAGGAATGTATACTAGAAATCGTATCTCTTGATGGTTCTGGTAGATTTTTGACTCAATAGAAATTTAATTTCTTGTAAGTCTTGAAATTTAATGCAACATGCAAAAAAAGAAAAAAAAAATACACAACTCGAGATCTTGAAGATGTAGTGCCCACTTCCCTTCGACACTTTTTATCTTGATTATGACACGCCTTGAGCTATATTACGGATATTATTATATTTTTAATTTAGTATAGTGTTAGATGTCAAATCATGTATTATTGTTGACTCTTATTCATATATGATGCATGATGATTGTTAGAGACATTTTATATAGATGTTGACATCTTTATTGGATATGATTATATATATATATATATATATATATATATATATATATATATATATATATATGGATGTTGTTAGGACATGTGATATTTAGATATATTGAGTAGAGAGTGAAAATTGAATTTAAAATTTATGATTATATAGTTGTTAATGAAATTGTAAGTGATATTGTTGATTGTCTGGATGTTGTTGCGATTCATATATATTGATGATTTTGAAATTATATTATATTCATTTGGATGTTATTATATGGCCATGAGGCTCAAGGGGTATTTGTATTGTGTGGGTTAAAAAAATCACAAAAAACATCGGGGGATTAGAGACCAACCACATTGGAATTCTAGATGAATTAAATGACGTCACCATGGCAACTTGTATTGTTCATGTGTGTGTGTTTGATTCTTAGGGATTCCCATGGGGGGGATTACCTTTAAATGTGACCAAGGGTTATGTGTATTTATTTATTTTGTTCTGTTTATTGATGTCTATATGTGTTTATTAAGTGATGTGTTTACCCCTTTCATTATTTATTAATTGTGGTAAATTGATGTGAGTAAATATGTTGTTAAAATTAATTAATCGAATTGGGACATAAGAAAGCAATTATTAGAGTTTTTGGCCTAAAATTAAATTGTTGTAAGAAATGTGTAAGAGATGTGTAAATTAATTTTGAAGTATGAAACACTCCACGTCCTTTTGAAATTCGAATTTGTCCTTGGAGGATGATTTTGGAAGCTTATGGGACAAGTTAAAATTGTCCCATACCTCTTAAATTTTCATGCCAACCTTACCTATGGTTGGAGGGTTTAAATCTAGCCTTCATTATGCAATTTTGTAAGTCAATTTGTATGCTTTAATTGCACTTTCTGACATGTTTTCCATTTTAGTCCTTATGAGGTGTGGGTTTGAATTTAGTGTGTAAGTAAAACTATCATTTATTCACCCACTTATTTATTATGCCTTGGATTTTGAAGTTGACTTATGAGTTGAATTTGAAGATGTGTGATGTGGCATCCCATAGGATCCACCTCATCCTCTTCTCTTTCCTCTTCTATATATTCGAATTCCTTGGCTTGTTTTGGGGTTTTTATTTTGATTCACTTTTATAAATTCATTTTTAGCGACTTGCTTTTGGTTTTGGAGATTTTTGCATACTTGTTGATTGTTTATCTCTTGGTTTGTGTTGTATTGGAGAGCTTGTTGTTTTGAACTTGGAGCAAACTCCATCATAGAGAGGTAAAAAAAAAAAAACTCTTGGAAATACTCTCCTTTTATTTGTATGCATATGTGAATGGTTGAATATTTGTATGTTTGGTTTTATTTGTTGGCTAGTTGGGTAGATTGCCTAGGGATGGTGTAGGAGAAGACTATGGGGCATTTTGTGGGAGGCATAAGTTTTTTGGGGAGGTATAAGTGTGGAGGGAGTTAGGATTTGGGTTCCACCTTACAAAGAAATAGCTTGCATTTCTTTACTCATTATGGGCTACCATAAGAGGTTGGGAGGCATAAGGAAATGTGAGGAATAAGGGGTACTTAGGGTAGGCATAAGGGCATGTCAGGGATTTGAAATGATATATATTTTGGTGGTTTTCTTTCAGGTGGTGATACCCATTTCCCCTTTGGGAGGCATAAGTAGCTTCCCCCATAGTTCTTGCTCCTTTGGCTTGCATGATGAAGCCTAAGTTTTGTTTGTTGTTTTCATGTGGTTGCAAACTGCATTATGTTTTGGACTATGTGTTGAATGTGAAAGATTGTTTTTGTGTTGTGGAAGCCTGTTGTTGCCATGAGTTGAAAAAAAAATTATTGCAATGTGGTTGCGGCTCGGTGGCTAATGAAGAAGGATGGCCTATCCCTTTTAATTTGATGTCATGGTTAGGTGGAGAGCATTTCCTTTTCTCTATTCTGTTGTGACCAAAATGGAGAAGGATGGAAATTCATAGTGCTTTTGTGGAATTGAGAAAGAAGACGGTTTGTGATCCTTGTTGACATCATTTATTAATGCAACCTTTTCCCACTTGGAGTGGATGATCTTGTATATTATTTCTGATGGAAAGATGGCCTTTATGGGTTATTAAAGTTGTAAATTTAATTTTGAAATAGATATACTCTTTTCTCTATTTTTGAATAAATGTGGAAGATATTTTATTCTTTATATTGTAATTGAGGAGAAGACAAAGTTCAAACTGTCCCTTGTGAAAATACTTTTGTAAACCATTTCCCCACTTGATGTGGATGAAAATTTAATATTCATTTTGTGTTGAAGAGTTACTATGTTTTGGAAAAGAAATCCGTTTTGAACGTGAAAGAAATATATTCTTTATTCTATTATAAAAAGGAATGTGATGAGAAAGATTTTTGATTTTAACGTTGTATTTGATCTACATAAATAGAAGTGGTTACATTGTTAAAATGATATTGCTTTAATTGGAAATCTGATTGTTGAATGTAATATGAAATATCTCTGTTGGAAAGATGAAAAAGTGAATACGTATGTAGAAATGTCATAATGCTTTGTTCTTTAGAAATGAATTTTTTAAAATCAGCATTATAATTTGGCATTTGAATACATTTATTTAAATCAACTTAATGAGTTATATTTGATCTAGAATTATTTTTATACTTTGAAGATGATAAATGGAAAATAGATTCTTTCGAATTAGATCTCTATTAGATGTTTCAAAACTAGAAAATGTTTTATCAAAATGCATGAGAATGACCCTACAGACTAGGAAAGACATTTAAAACATTAATTTACAAGCTAAGAAAGAAGAAAACACTCCCAAAAAAACTATAATACTTAAGAAATTTTCGTAGAACCTTTCAAAATCAGGCTCAAGCAAATTCTCAGTCGTTCTTGCTGTTCAATTGGGGAAATTTGAATTGATTTTGAATCAAATAATTTAACCCTTGAAATATATCATAATTTCTTCCAAGTGAAATCCTCCATGTCTACTTGATATGTTGAGAATGAATTCATGGCAGATTTGAACAATTATTTGCAAGTTAGAATACAAGTTCACTATCTAAGTTATAGAAATATGTATTCTCAAATTGACCCTTTAAAATTTATCAAAATCAAATTCCTAAGGTTTTTATGTAAATATTACATCGATATCTTTCCAAAAAGTCCTCGTTTTCCAAAAACTGAGTTCTCAATCAAAATTTATGGCCTTCTAAATTTTTACTTCATTTCGGGCTCAAAATAATCTAACTGTCAAATTTAATTATTAAAATATTCTTGGGTAGACCCACAGGCTAAAACTTTCCTTTTTTTCTTTTTTCCGAAAAGGTGCAAAGTCATGAAGTCTCCCTCTACTTCGCTAATCCACAAGCCTTCTTTTTGTCTAAAAATTTATCTAAGTCCAAAAAATTAATTTGGCAATTTTTCTTCCATGGCCTCACATGCCGCATGACCCAATCAGGCACTACCAAGTGGCTTCTTGGGCATCAGAAGAGGCGTGGAAACCTTAACTCTTTCAAAAGAATTATTTTGGAAAAAAATTTAATTTCTTCCGACGACTGCCAACCCACAACCAATGGTTGTTTGACACGTGGAACCTTATGGCGTCAGCAGAGGTGTGGGTTTTTTGAAACCCTTAACGCTCTTATTGAAAAAAAAGTCTAAATTTCTTAATTTTCCCCACCAGTAAGTTTTCCCCATGCGAATCAAGGTATGACACGTGTCTCCCTTAGTCTTGTCAGAGGTGCGGATTGTTCTTATCCCTTAGCGCTCTTCGGAAAAAAAAAAGACGATAAAAGCCTTGAAATTCCCCTGACAATTGACCTTACTTTCCACGAGCTTGGAAATTTTGACATGTATCCTTTTAGGCTCGTGTGCGCATGGACGTAAATCACACTTTTTTCCCAAAAGGGAAAAAAACGATAAAAGTTCTTCCCCAATCCATCGGCTGTGTCTCGGAAAATTTTTCTTCCCCACCCCACCGATCGCTTCCTTCTCCAGGTGAAATTTCTCTCTGATGTCCGCAGGTCTGAGTTGGGGAAAATTTTCTTCCCTAGTCCTACTGAGCCCGCTTTTGGGGAAAATTTTCACCCCAATGCCCGTCACCCCATAACTTGAGAAATATGAAGAGTTAGAAGGACTTCTTTATATCACTAGAAAGGTGAGGAAATTTTCTATCTAATGGGAATGGTTTTAGGAAGTTTTGAGTGCATTAAATATAATAAAAATTAGGTTGAATCTTTAACTAAGTTTTGGGATTGGGTAAGTATGAATTTACTCTGATAATTTTAATATGTCTTCTTTTCCCCCACTATAATCAAACCTTGCTCTTATATTAGATCTTGTGGAATTAAATACCTTGGGTATTTAATTATTTTGGTCCCTTAACCCTCAAATTTTAATCGGGGAATATTTAACTAAAATACCAATGTAATCAGTGATTAAATTAATCCCTAAGGATATTTGAGCTAGGTGTGGAATTAGTAATTATTATAATGGGAAAAGTTATCGGTTGAATTTAATTGTCGTTGAGACTTTGGTCATTAACAATTTAAAAAATACATTATTCCATAACTTTCTTAACTAAACCTAGGTTGTTCACGGGTCTCAAGTGGGAGATTTTATATGGTGTTACACTTGACATCAGAGCCGTGGGTTCAAAGCTTGGACCGTTGGGCACACTAGAAAACTTGAGACATGAACAGTACACCTAGCACATTTTTGAATCTAAGAAAACAAACTGGTTTGAAAATTTAAAAAGAAATGCGTATGAAGAAATATTACATTACCCCGTTCATTTGAACTACCAAAATTAAAATAAGAATAAAATAGTAAGTTGTCTAAATTGTTGTGCTTTCTTAGTGGCATTTGTCTAAACCCGGGTTACTAAGAATGTCAAATTAAATTGATTGTTTTGAACTTCTAGTGTAGTGGAAACTTGGTTCCCCTTTGAAAATGTGTTTTCATTAATCTTGATCTAATTATATGATGCATTGAGCAATTTTGAGACCCTTCCTTATTAGAGTTGTTGGAATGATAAATTGTATGGTGTGAATCTTGTGGTTGGACAATAATGGTTGTCATCTAGGGTTAGGAAGAGTTAATTAGAAGCTGTTTAGAGATTCCTTCCTTCAGTAGTTAGGAAAGTTGGTTTGGTTGTCATTTTTTCATTTTTTTACCCATATGGGAGAGTGGACATTAAGTCTTGGTGTCGTTTATGACCCAATTCTACATATGTTTCCTTAGAATTGACCTTGAGGAAGAGTGCCCTTATTAGCGGCCATGAAAGGCTGTGAAGTGAATGTGGTGTCAACTTTTATGTTTTACATTCGTAATCTTGTGTTATTTTATCAAGGACCAACATTTTATTTTATTATTGGATTGAGAAGCTTTGAGGCTCTTCTAGTTATTTATATTTTTGCGAGAATTTTTAAAATTTGCAATGCGGATTCTTAGCCACTTTCCTTTATTGCTGACATTTCTTGGATTTTATTTTGATTAGTGACTTGGAGCTCATTATGTTGTTGGCTACTTAGCTAAATGTTACGTGGTTCTTTCTTGCATGATGATGGGCTAGTTCTATGCTTCTTGTATTGTGACATTTTTTCATATCGGGATACACCCTAGGTGTTTTGAATGTCTTCTTAGGTGCTTAAAGTTATGCCTTGGCTTTAGATGAACATAACCTTGAGTGTATCGAGGATCTTAGAGTGACCTTTTCATTACATGACCTTGTTGGGAAGAGAGTTCATTGTGTTGTGTCTTCTAGTTGACAGTCTGTTAGTAGTGGTGGTGACTCTCTTACAATCTGGTAAGAGCTTAAACCTCATCGGAGTAGAGGTGTTTAATTGTGGGTTGATGAATTATGGTGGGATTGGTTTGATTTTTCTAGCTATGGATTTTAGTGGAAAAGTGTTTGTCTTGTAGTATCTTCTCTTCGATGGCATGCTAAGTTTTATCAAGAGTTCTTTTCATTATATTAAGTAGTGACTTGAGGATTGTATGCATCTTGCAAATTATGGTTAGATTTAATCCCATTCAAGTATCTTGTGTAAATTAAGTGTGTTTGTTTTCCCTCTTTACCTATAAATAAGTCTACCCTTTCCTTAAGTTTTTTTTTAGTTACTATACATAATACTCTATGACCTATTAATTTTTTATTACCTGGAGACACTTATGGATGATTTGAGTCTTTTAGACCATGACATTGGTGATGATATTTTAATTAGACCTTGATAATTTAATCTCAATGGTATTTTATAATGTGATTCTTCTTGTAAAACTGTAACTCTTGGTCATAAAGCCATGTTGAATAGATAGCTGATTGTCTGCTTACATTTGATGCTTTCTAGTGAGTATGTGGTGTTCATATAGTTAAAATATTTCCTTTTCATCTTATATTGCTTAGTTGGTGGTAACCTTTGGTAATATGGGTTTACATTTGAAAAATTTCCTTATCTTATCATGTGAAGTAAATTTTTTTCGCCAAAACAACAAACATTGCTAAACCCTAGTAGAATAGTAAAAGTAATTATGTTCCCTTAATGGGCCTTCCTTGTAACTTATTTTGAAACTTGTAGAGACCCAGTAGAAATAATTGATGATCCTTGTAATTATTTGGCAAACCCTTGAAATATATTTGCCATCCATGTTTGTTGATTGTTTCCTAGTTCTTACAAAAGTAGTAATGTGTTTTCTATGTTGAATGTCCCTTGTTTCCTTAGAATAAAAAAATGTGATGTGTTGATTTACCTCTCTCTCCCATAAAAGTGACTATGTGATATTGTTACCCTTCCTTTTGATTAAATTTTTAATTGACAAGTTGACTCACCCAAACATCATAAAGCTATAATTGAAGGGTTTTAACTTTGAAACTTAACAAATAAATTGGAACATAGGAAAAGAGAAAATGGTCCTTGCTTTAACCTTGGTAGATTAATAGAAGAAATAAAAACCATGCAGAAGGATAGAAAGGGAAAAATTTGTCCATCTACCTCCCCTAGGAGTAAAATAAATATTTTTTTGTCCACCTATACAGAATGGCGAGATATCATGGCCACCTTAGTGGTGCTCCTTATAACGCAAACATGTGATATCATAATAAAAGGAATATTTTAATTAAGAAAACTCATAAAGGAATGTGCTAGAAAAACAAAACTACAACTTTTGACTTAATTAGTTGAGTTATAAAATAAGTAAGATTTATGTGTATTGACTGCAATTTTTAGTTGAACCTATGGTTTTGTCGCCACCGAAATTGTAAAACACCTGGTGGATAGCAATGTGTTCTAGTTGCTTAGAAATTTCTTATTCATAGATGTATGTGCCTTTCTTGTGGGATTTTTGGTTCATCATACCCTTATCATCCCATAGCTTGATGAGTGTGAGAGTGGTACTTGTGGATTGATTTACCTCGTAGTCCTGTCGAAGAACGCTACGGGTTGTTCTGAACCTTCCTTGTTGGGATAGACCAAGATGGCTGAGATGGTGTCTGACCCTCCAAAATCATACAACATGAAGTGTTTTGAGAAGTCAAGGTTAATGAGAGTTGGGGCTTGTGATATTTCCAACTTGATGGCACGAAAACTCTCTTTTCTGTGTCAATCCATTTAAATGCAAGAATCTTCTTTAACATCATTGTTAAAGGCTTCACAAGAGTGGAAAAATAAGGTACAAACTTGTGAATGAAGTTTATTCTCCTTAAGAAGCTTTGGAGAGAATTGTTGTGTTGTGGAAATGGAAGTGTCTGGATGGCTTCAACCCTTTCAAGATCAATTGTTAACCCTTCTCTTGAGATAATGTGGCCCAAAAATTTTCCCTCATGTGCCAAGAGTACACACTTCTTTGGATACAATGATACTCAAAACCTTATACACCTCTGAAACACCTTCATGAGGTGCAAGAGATGGTCTACAACATTCTTTGAGAAAATAGTGATATCATCTAGATACACCAAGACTATATTGTTGATTAAGCCTTTGAATTCCATGTCCATATCTTGCTAAAATGTTGCTCTGACATTTAATAGTCCAAATGACATCTTCTTATAAGCATATGTACCCCATTTGGTGGTGAAGGTTGTCTTAAATTGGTCTTCCTCTTTCGCCATTATTTGGTTATAGCCTGAATATCCATCTAGCAATGAAAACCTCTTAAAGCCAGCCACAACTACTAAAATTTGTTCCATTGATGGAAGTGGATAGTGATCTTTTAGTGATGCTTTATTTAGATCACGAAAGTCCATGACGATCGATTTCTCTATTTATTTTCCTTACGGGCATCGGGTTTGCAACCCAACTTGAGTGCTTGATGGGGTAGATGATGTGGGCCTTAAATAACTTGTTTGACTCTTTCCTCATGAGATGCTTCTTATCACCAAATCACAACACCCTTATGTTTCCATAAGTGCATATACTTGAACTTATGGTGTGATTGGATAACATGGGTACTATCTCCAAGTTGTGGGACTTGCTACTTGAGATAGACCTCCAGAGAAATTTAGTTCTTGCTCTAAACTACTTGCCACAATCTACTCTAATGCAGGGAAACTAACTAATCTAATCTAAACTTCCAAGGGACCACGGAGAGAGAATGTATAAATGAAATCCTACACTAAAGTGGTGATACACCAGAAAAGGCGGGTGTGAGAGTAGTTTTCAAATGCGTGAGATGTAGAAAGCAAAGTGCACACTAGAAGGGGTGATGACAGTTCTCCACAATCTAGCAAAATACATTCACAAAAGTACCTCAAACATACATAATGATAATGGATCCCTGCAAGAACATAATAATAGACACAATATTCTTGTAATCAAGGTTGAAGGGGCAAGAAGAATGCAAGAAAACACAACTGTGAGGGAAGATATATCCACAAAATTATATTTTATTGCTTCATGATATTTTGCAGTTCAATCTATTACAAGATAAGGGCCTGGATCACCATGCAAGGAGTCCACAACAAGGGCCTACAACACATTGGCTTCACAAAGTAGTTTGGTAGAGCTTTTTGCTACAAAACTACCTCCTCTTACAATAAGCCCAACACTCCAATTTATAGAAAAAAAGAGAAGAGAAAGAGAAGGGAAAATGGAAATCCTGAAATATTTCCTTCAACCACTTGTAAGAGGAAATAAATGGAGTAAAATGATTATATATTGCCTGCAAAAGGCTCCCCATACTATCCTGTGCTGCGAGAGAAAGAATGATGACCATGCCTCTTAATTGCTCTCCCAACCACCAATTAAAACATTGTTATGAACCCAGCCACGTTCTCTTAAAAATATCAATCAATATCTGGTAAAATCTAGAATTTCATGATTTTTGTGCGTTGGTCTCGGAGTCATGATTCCAATGGTACAAATTTTGTGTGATTTTGTTGAGAAATGCAAAAATTATGGCCTTCTCGAGTGCGGCAGCTATTTTGGGTGCAGCGGGGCGTTTTACTGTCATTTGATGGGAATGAGCATTAACTAACTGGAGCCGAATATGCTTCTTTTAAATAAATATATCTACCCTTGTTAAAAATAAGAAATCCAGAAAGTCGTGCTCATTCCAGAAAGTTCAATTTTGTGAAAATCGGAGCTCGGAGTCAAAAGTTATGGCCGTTTGAAGTTTCACGGGTCAAACGTTGACTTTTCTTCTTTGGGTTCGGCCGTTTGGATTTTTGCATCCCACGCATCCCTCACTTACTTTTGTCCTAGTTTTCCTGGATGAAAATCTCCTTCTTCTACCGATTCGGGCTTCCTTGTTCCTGTTTGCAGCTTTTTCACCTTTTCACATCCCACGCATCCCTCGCGTACTTTTGTCCCAACTGTCCCGTAGACTGCCTAGGACAAATATCTCTGAACCACCCGAAATGGACTGTCTCTTGGCAAATCGGCTGGTTCGCGTTCCCACGTACTTTTGTTTCGGATGTCCCAAACTGCGTGAAACAAAAACTTGACGATTTTACCTAGTTTTAGTCGATTCGGCTTTTCGGCGTCCCACGGGTCTCGACGTCCCATTGTCCCGTGGACCACCGGGACAAAATGTCCGACTTAGCCAATTTTAATTGTTTTTGGCCCAAGCTTGGTATGACGAACCTCATTACGACCCGAACTGGTATGACCCGAACGTTCGGACCGAAATGCTTTAAAAGCAGTCCAAGAACCTTATTTTTGCATTTTTTCCATTTTTTCAACTTGTTGGGATTTCTTCTTGGATGGGAGAGTTAGAGAGAAGCCGAGGGGCCCCCAAAACATGATTTCAGGCATTGAATCAATCTACTTGCTCGGAGATTGAATAATTTGATGCTGTTATCAAAATTACCTTGAGGGTGAATTTTGGATAACAATTTTGGTGACTCAGTAAGGGTTATCTGCTGCCCGGATGAAGAATGGCCAACTACTCGTAGCAATCAATTGGGCATTAAGTCTGTTTGATAACCTCTCGGTGATCTGAAATTTGAAAACTTGTGTCCTTGAGCTATTGAAACATTCATTGAGATGGTTCTCTTGTGGCTGCAATTCTTTTCTAGGAGTTTGATGCTATGCAACAAACATGCATACTAGAAGGAATAGGACATGTGCACAAGCACTTAGGAAATAAAAACTACTCTAACAATAGTACAATGTGCATAAGCACTTAGAGGAATGGAAATTCTAAATTAATATTTACAAGGGTGAAAAGCTATCTTTCTAGTAAGCAACATTCGAGATAGATCCCATTGACCCGAATCTGTAATTCTTCACCATCCAACTTAGCGGTCGGAAGGCATTGCTACCTTTGCATTCAATGATCATGTATGGGCCACTCCGGATAAGCATCAAACTTGGAATGTTTTCCCGGCTTTACACGATCTACATCCCGTTTCAACACTAGATCTCCAATTTGGAAGGTTCTAGCCTTGGCTTTCCTATCAAAAGTCTTCTTGATCAAGGCTTGATCCTTCTATTGACTGGGCTGCATGCTCTCTAATTTCTTGGATCTCCGTTAATTCTACATATCTAATCTCCATGGGTTCAAACTAAGCTAGTTCCAACTGTTTCATAAGTTCCAATGCTAGCAACTCAAGTGATATATATAGAACTGCTTCTTTCCCGTACACAAGCTTGTATGGAGAGCTTCCTGTAGACCTCTTGGGTGTGATCCTATCAGCCCATACGGCTGATTTGAGCTTTGCGTGCCAAGTTCTTTGATTCTCATCAAGATTCCTTTTGATGATTCTTAGTAGGTTCTTGTTCGTAGACTCGTCTTGGCCATTACCTTGAGGGTAATAATTCGATGAAGTCTTTGAGATACACATAATTCTTAATGACCCATTCGGTGATCTTTATGCCAAGGAATGCCAATGCATTGTCCAATATGATAGTGGCAGGGGAACCAAACCTTGTGACTATCCCTTCATATAAATCTAAGATATTAGATTCATTTGCCTCCTTGAGTGCCACTGCTTCGGTCCACTTGGTGAAATAATTCGTTCTTTGTAAGTATCCACTTGTGGCCTTGGTCGGTGGGATTGATAACTTGATGAAGTCCAATCCCCATTGCATGAATGGCTGATTTACTAAAATTGGATGAAGGGGCGCTGCTAACCTCTCATTCCCTGTGAAGAATGCACATCTCTTGCATTTCTTGACCCATGAGTAGCAATCATTGAACACAGTAGGCCAATAGTAACTAGCTTTCATGATTTTGAGGGCTGTTACTTGTGGAGCAAAGTGGCCTCCTGCTTCCCCATCATGGAACTCGTGTATGATCTTCTCAACTTGACATGTTCAATGCATCTTAATAGAACACCATTGATGTCCTTCTTGAACAAGATACCATTAATGAGTACATACGGGATAGCTTGTAATCTAAAGTATCTCCTCTTTGCTTTTCTCACTACGGAGGGCACTGACCCTCTTTCGAGGTAATGCACAAGGTCTCGAGTCCAACATGGAATGATTGCATCATCGGTCGGTTGTTCTTGATCATTCAGTAGTAGCAGGACAACATCTTCTTCACCTTTTGAGCCATCCGGTTGTTTAGAAGTGAGCTGCTCACACAAACCTTTTCAAAACCAGCTTGGTCACTTTGATTTCAATATCGTATTCCATCACCCGAGTGATCCAACCTACTCTCTTCTCATTTAAATCCCTTTTTAGGAGAAAGTTCTTGACACTTTTGACATGAGACACAAGCGGTGAATCTTATTGTTTGAGACCAAATGTCTGAACTTCTTCAAACTCATGATGACAACAAGGACATGCTTTTCGATGAAAGAATACTTTATTTCGTAATCTTCCAAGGTTTGACTGAAGAATGCTATGGGCTGTTCTGAACCTTCTCTATTCAGCTGTGTCAAGATAGCTGAGATTGTATATGATCCTCCAAACACATACAACATGAAGTCCTTTGAAAAGTTTGGGTTGATAAGAGTTGGAGCTTGTGATATTGCATGCTTGATGTTTTCAAAACTCTCTTTGCCTTCTACTATTCATTGTTAAAGGCTTCACAAGAGTAGCAAAATTAGGCACAAATCTGTGGACAAAGTTTATCCTTCCCAAGAAGCTTTGGAGAGATTTCTTGTGGTGTGGCAATGGAAGTGTTTGGATGGCTTCAACCCTTTCGGGGATCAATTGTTAGCCCTTCCCTAAAGACAATGTGCCCCAACAATTTGCCTTCGTGTGCCAAGAATATACACTTCTTTGGATTCAATGACACTCCGAACCTTCTACACCTCTCGAAACACTTATGCGAGGTGAAAGAAATGGTACGCTACATTATTTAAGAAGACGAGTGATATCATCTAGATATACCAACACTATCTTGTTGATTAAGCCTTTGAATGCCATATCCATAGCTTGCTGAAATGTTGCTCTGGCATTTGACAATCCAAATGGCATCTTCTTATAAGCATATGTGCCCCATTTTGTTGTGAAGGCCATCTTGAATTGATCTTCTTCTTTCAACATTATCGATTATAGCTTTGAATATCCATCTAGCAATGAAAACCTTTATGAGCCCACTTTCTGACCTACAATATTTGTTCCATTGATGGAAGCGGATAATGATCTTTGAGTGATGCTTTATTTAGATCGCGAAAGTCCACACACAATCTTATCTCTCCATTTCTCTTTCTTCTTGGCAGCAAGTTTGCAACTCAACTTGAGTGTTTGATGGGGAAGATGATACTTGCGCCTCAATAAGCTTTCTTAACTCTTTTCTCATGAGAGGTTTGATATGAGGATTCACGGCCTTTGCTTTTTCCTAACGAGGCTTGGATTCGGATCCGGCTCAATAGTATGTTGTGCTAACTTTGGTTTAAAACCTTTTAAATCTTTGTAAGTCAAGCGAAGACATCGGGAACTCTTGACAAAGTGAACAAAATCAGATTTCTCTTGTGGAGTACTTACTTTGCCAATTTGCAATGTCTTACCTTCATCTACTAAGATAGGTTCGAATCTTCACCCTTTACTTGAAAGTTCGATTTCTCCTTAGGGAATCTGATCATTCGGGTTGAAGATTGACTCAAGGTTATGAGGCCTTTTTGTAATTTGTTAGTTCTCGGCTGCACCACTTGGTCACCACCATCTGCTGCTCCAACTTGTCTTGATTTCTAGTGGAGAACTCAGCTTCTTCTTGAAGGAAATTAACAATTTTTGATCATTCTCGAAGACTTGCCAACTTGTATTGTTATCCAGAATAGCTGGTCTCACAACAAATTTGATATGAGGCTGAGTTTTCTCACTTTTGATACTTTCTACAATATCAAACGCAGCCCCAATTGCTGCCAGTCTATCCGCTGCTTCATTCTTTTTTCTTGGGATGGAATTGATGCTAAAAGCTTCAAAATCTTCAATAAGATCCCATACCCAATTTTTGTAGCACTTGAGAAGATTATTCTTGACAGCATGCTGCCCCTTAACTTGGTTGACAATCAACTCACTATCACCAAAGACTTGCAAATTCTTGATGCTTTTCTTCTTTACCCAGTGCAATCCGTGAATTAAGGCTTCATACTCAGCTATATTTTTTGAGCAAGAAATCTGAAAATGGAAGGCTGAGTAATACTTTATGCCTTGCGGTGAAATGAGCATAGCTCCTCCTCCTGGACATTTTCTACTCCTTGACACATCAAAGAACAATTTCAATACTTCATTCTTGTCCTTATGATCTGGCTTGGTGATGTTGGGGAGATGTTGATTCTTTTCATGTAAACAATAAACTCCTAGCTCAAATTCTTCTATTTCTTGATAAGGATCAAAAGCATGCACCTTGCTTGCCCATTCATCAAGAGTCAAATCTGGGATGCTTCCAACCTTGGTGTCGGCTTAATCGGATTTCGATAATCTTCTTGATCAAATACTGAATAGTTGGTATTGATTTGGCTTGGAGTGTAAGGCTCAATGTGAAAGTTTGCAATAGGTTCAGATCTGATTGTGTCCTTAGTTCCATACCTTGTTCCAAACAACATGTGTGACCAATCTGCCAAAAGATAGCCTCCATTCTTAGCAGTGAAGTCTCTTGACAAGCACAATGCAAAGAGTGGTGGCATGTCTATGACTAACACATCTTGTAACACTATTACGTTGGGACATGTGTGTAGTGTGAGGCTCAAACCTTTGATTACTCCAACCATTGTCACTATTGTCCTATCTAATTGCACTACACCCTTGGAGATGAATTCATATTAAAGCCCTAATCGATCAGCTATCTGTTTGGCATGGTGAGCTGCTTTCTCCCAAGTCAATCATGTAATTATGTACCAACTTGTCTCCCATGATCACTGAAACATAAAATGGAGGGGCTTCAACATTTTACCTTGCTGTCCTCCATGACTCCCTTTAGGTTGGGCAACATTGTGAGTACCTTCTCTTACTTTTGGCCCTGTTGATTTGAAGTTGTCTAGTCCTTCATGGCAGCTTGTAGCAAATCTCTTTGGCCTGGGATGGATAGTGATTCCCACATTGATATGTTTACATTTGTCTTCTTCAACTGATCAGTGATGTTGAATGGGAATGAAGCATCCATCTGCTGTCCTTTAGCTTGCACATTCATTCCTTGCACATGGGTTGGTTTAGGAGCTGGTTTGGGTGCTCATTGCATGTTTGGAACTACATTTTGTTTTCCAAAAGCTTGTGGAGTAGTAGAAGGTTGCAGATTACTTGGAGCCAATGGTTGTCCTTCACCCAAATTTCTCCTTTCGACCTTGTGTTGGATACAACACTTTGAGAGGGTATTGATTCAACCACGAAATCTTCATCCTGCCAATTGAAAAGAGTAGTTTCATTAGGATATGTTCCTTGCTAAGGTGCTTCTTGCTGCTGATCCTCTTCGTGGTTGGACTCTTGCGACACCAGCCAATGGTTTGCACCATTAAATCACATTGATTGATTATGTGGCTAGCTGTATGGGAAACACCAATCATATTCTTGGGCCATGTTATTTTGCACCGTACAAAGCTTTGGATGTGGATGCAACATTGGGGTTATAGGGCTGAAATGGTCATTGGCGGGAGGCCATGCTTGATTCTCGATTTGCAAGCTAATCGGGTGGTCTCGAGGCTGATATGGCTGCTGTTAGGTTGAGCTTGAGGCTGATAAGAAGGTCTAAAACTTTGGGCTTGCTGCTATTGAGTGTAACCAGCTCATTACCTAAATTTTGTAATTGCTTCATGACTTCTTGAAGTTTGTTTGAGGCACTAGAAGACGAAGTAGAAGCTTCACTTGAATTCTAATTTCTAGGGGTGGGAATAGGAGCTAAAATAGGTGCTTGATTAGTACTTGGTTTTCTAAACTCGGATATAATGGCATTGGAGGCCTAGGAGATAGCTTGCGGCTTGAATCAAACAATTTTCAGCTGTAATTTCAATGTTATAAGTAGCGAGTAAGGTTGTGCCTCCCATAGATTGAATTAATATAGAAATATCGAGAATTCAAACCCTTAAGATAGTATAGAAAATCACCTTCATTGTTGGCTTTGACGCCACTGGAATCCTATCGCAAGACCTTTGAAATCTAAAGTTGAAGTCGTCATCGGCTACTCATTGAGAGCTCTCTTGATAGTTGTCAATTGTTCTAATAGAGACAAATTGTCTCCCTTTTCTCCAAACTGGTTCATGGAGAACTATGCATTATTGATTCCAATTTGTGATAGAACCAGTTCAAGGCTCCTAAACCATTACAATGCCTTCCCTTTAAATGAAGATGCCATCAATTTGAGACCACATCCATTTCATTTATCTCATGGATTGCACAAATGTTAGCAATGTCTTTGACATGATCACCAGGAGTGGTATGATTTTCTCCAGTGAAAAATGGAATGTTCTTCAACGCTGCAATTGGAACTGGATTCTATGCATTGAGGGCAAGTGGGCTGCTGCCAGTGAAGTTGACAAAGGGATTCGGTGGTTGCGCCATTCTGATTGGCCTGAGAACCCTTGTTGATTGGATGAAAGGTCTACCAGGTGGAGGTGTAGACAAGGTTCTATTAGGTGGAGATGAAGATCTTTGAGGTCTTCTTCCCCTTCTTTCTCTGTTAGGAGATAGGTGTAGATAAACAAACAATCCTTCCTTCCTAGTTCTTGACCTGGTCTGTATTCTTCTCATAAATTTGCCAGGCTTGGAATGCTAAAACCAGCGGATGATGCCTCGTTTGGAGTCACCAGATGTGCAATTTCAAAGCTCCTTCAAAGCTGGAACTTACAACAAGTGCACATCGACCTTGTCGTAATTAAGTGAAGACGTCTATGGTCCCACCAGTGTGCAGAACTATTATCACCAAATCACTTTGCACCCTTATGTTTCCATAAGTACATATACTTGAACTTACGGTGTCATTGGATAACATGGGTACTATATCCAAGTTGTGGGACTTGCTACTTGAGATAGACCTCCAAAGAAAGCGGGTTCTTACTCCTAAACTACACTGCCACAATCTACTCTAATGCAGGGGAAACTAACTATTCTAATCTAAACTTCCAAGGATGGGGAGAGAGAATGTATAAAATGAAATCCTACAATAAAGTGGTGATACACCAGAAAAGGAGGGTGTGAGAGTAGTTTTCAAATGCGTGAGATGCGAAGCAAAGTGCGGAGTAAAAGGGGTGATGTCGGTTCTCCACAATCTAGAAAAATGCATTCACAAAAGTACCTCAAACATACAAATTAATAATGGATCCTGTAAGAACATAATAATAGGCACAATATTCTTGTAATCATGGTTGAAGGGGAAATAAGAATGCAAGAAAACACAGCGAGGGAAGATATATCGACAAACTTATGTTTTATTGCTTCATGATATGCCTGATTCAATCTATTACAAGATAAGAGCCTGGATCACCATGCAAGGAGTTCACAACAAGGGCCTGCAACACATTGGCTTCACAAATCAATTTGGTAGAGATTTTGCTACAAAACTACCTCCTCTTACAATGAGCACAACACTCCAATTTATAGAAAAAAAAAGAGAAGAGAAAGAGAAGGAAAATGGAAATCCCAAAATCCATCCTTCAACCACTTATAAGTGGAAATAAATGGAGTAAAATGATTATATATTACTTGAAAAATGATCCCCATATTGTCCCAAGGTGCTACAGAGAGAAAGAAAGATGATCAGTTTGTGCCTCTCAATTGCACTCCCAACCACCAAATAAAATACTTTTATGAACCCAGCCACGTTTTCTTTAAAATATCAATAAATATCTCATCAAATAAATAATTTCATGATATCTGTACATTGGGCTTGGAGCCATGATTCAGTGGTACCAATTTTGTGTGATTTTGTTGAGAAATGCAAAAGTTATGGCCTTCGAGTGCGCTTTGACTATTTTTGAGTCAGCGGGCGTTTTGTCATTCATTTGAGCGAATGAGCATTAAGCGATTTGGAGCCGAATATGTTTCTTTTATTTAAATATATATACCCTTGTTAAAAATAAGAAATCCAGAAAGTCGTGCTTGTTCTAGAAAGTCCAATTTTGTGAAAATCGAGAGCTCGAGTCAAAAGTTATGTACTGTTTGAAGTTACATGGGTCAAATGTTGACTTTTCTTCTTTGCCTTCAGCCGTTTAAGCTTTTTCCATCCCACGCGTCCCTCACGTACTTTTTCCCGGCTATCTTGGATGAAAATCTCTCGCTTTGTCCGATTCGGGCTTCCTTGTTCTGTTTGTCACTTTTTCGCCTTTTCGCGTCCCACGCGTCCCTCGCGTACTTTTGTCCCAATTGTCTCGCGGATTGCCTAGGAAAAATATCTCCGAACCACCCGAAATGGACTATCTGTCAGTGAATCAGCTGGTTTGCGTCCCCCGTGTACTTTTTTCCTGGATGTCCCGAACCGTGCGAAACAAAAACTTGACAATTTTCCCTGCTTTCAGCCTATTCGGCTTTTCACGTCCCACGCGTGCTGACGTCCCAACTGTCCCATAGACTCCTCGGACAAAAAGCGTCTGACTTAGCTGATTTTCTTTGTTTTTCGGCCCCAAGCTTGGTACGATGAACCTTAGTACGACCTGAACCCTTCAGACCCGAAATGCTTTAAAACAGTCCTGCAACCTTATTTTTTACATTTTTTCTATTTTTTCAACTTGTTGGGATTTCTTCTTGGATGCGAGAGTTAGAGAAAAGCCTTGAATCAACCTAAAAAGTGTTACCTAAGCTTGATGAAGAGGGAAGAATCAAACTAGAACCAAAATGCATCCTTCAAACATGCACTAAGCAATTGAGGAAAAGGGTCATCATTGATTATTTCATCAAGTGGAAAAATATAGACAATGAAGATGCAACATGGGGGGATGTAAACTTCTTGAAACAACATTTAGATCTTCTCAACATTGGGGACAATGCTACTTTGAAGGGGAAAGGCATGCTACTGACCTTAATCACATATCTTATATTGGATGTATGTAGTGACTTGTGCCTATCATAACTTCTTATCATGATGCATCTCTTTCATATATGTAATATTTTCATTAGTGGGTTGGCCTTGGTGTTGGCCATAGCATAGGAATAGTATATATAGGGGTCAGTAGGTATTAGTTGAGCATATATTCATCATTTGAGTGTTATTGTTTTTTTACGGAGGTTTTCACCTCGAAGTGGTTAAGCTATTCTAGTTGCACATTGAGATCATTTATCTGAAATTTTGTGTTCATTGGTGTTATATTACTACTAATAATAAGATTTATACAAGAAATTCCATTACATCGAGATTTGATTATTTTTCCCCAATTTGAATTTTTTTAATGGAATTCAGAATTTTACCTTCCTATACGTGAGTAATGAATCCCAAATGTAATCTTCAAGTATTTCTCTTTACCTAAATAGAAATATAAAGTAATACCCCAAATTTCATAGTTTTCTTCTTGCCCTTTGAGAATATATAGTAATTTATGTGTGTGTGTGTGTGTACACACACACACACACACAGAGATATATATATATATTTGATTCCTTTTATTGAAATTTTTCATTAAAAATCTAAAATCCTACCGAATGTGATATGTAAAATATAAGAGAAGATAATAAGCGATGTTATAGTTTAAACATAAAAACGGGGGAAAGGACATAAGTACCCAAAGGGGATAATATTTACTATGTACTTCTATCCCTACGGGGCACTTTCAACAAGAGAGATGTCAAGATAAAATAGGAAATATCGAGATCGATAAGAAATTATATGGTGTCTACAAGAAAAGGGATCATTCTAGAAAAGTAGCGAACTAAAGAAAAACTATTTTTGTCTATGTCTACTTTTTATTTCTTAGGAATCGTGAATATAATGACATAATAGAGGCATGATATAATAGTCTTGTTAGTGCAAAATCACAACAAACTTGAGTGAATACAACTAGATGAGTAGAGATTCTCAGTGTGATTTCACAACATGGAGTATCTCTCAAAGTATGAGAATTTGAAATCAAGAGATCTCTCTGGATGAAGGCACTGTTCTATTCCTCTGTTTAGGTGCATACAAATAAATTATAGAGGATCTACTCTAAAACCTAATCTATCTTACTAAGGAGATAGGGCTAAGAAGATTCGAAAAAATAAACCTAACCTAATGAGGTGATGCACCAAAGGAATGTTATACACTCGTTTTGCAATTTTACACAGACCATATAAATGCAATACAACTACCATACACAAACAACCAAGCTATGTGAGAGATCAGAGAAAACAATAAAAGATGAAAGGGTTGGGAATCATCGGCAGGACATATGTTATTGGTCCAGAATTGATACAGTACACTACATTAGCCAAGAGGTAAAAAAAAAATTTGTATTACGACTTGAATGGGTGGTTTGGAAGCTCCACAAATTCTCTTGCGAAAAGGGAAGAAGGGAGGTGCAGAAAAAACTGTCCAATCCTTTATAATGAGCCCCACCCCTTCTTTTATAGATTCAACAAAGAGAGAAGAAAGAGAGAGGTGGGAAAGCTAATTTGAAACTCAACTACTGGTCATCAATGCCGCTTACAAATCCACCCACAATCTTTAAAATCTTCCTTGATTACTTGTTCGGTGCATTGATGGAGGAAGAAAAACGGATATGATCAAATCCGATCTAGTGGTTGGAGAAAATGGATCCTATATTAATGGCACAAAGATGTTTTCAAAATTTTCCACACCTAACCTTGTCAAAATTAAAGTTTCAGATCTTCGTGGTGTAGATGAGGTCGCGATCTCTCAATGGTGCCAAATTTGTTAAATTTTGGGTAGTGAATATGAAGATATGCTCATTTCAATATTTGAATCGGGTCCGTACAAAAATTGTGGAAACCACTTAGCGAGAATGGGTCATGAGGCCAGAAATTCACTTTATGCCCCTTTTGCACAAAATTAAAAAAATGCAAAAATTACCACTGTAGCCTCGCAACACCTTTTTGTCAAAACACCATCCTCAAGCCCGTCAGTTCAAATTTTCCATTTGTGAAAGAAATCACTACAAGGCCCGCATTTAATTTAGGGACACATGTTTCCTTGGGCATCGGCAGAGGAAAGAATCATTTTTATACTTTATGTCACTTGGAGCGAAGCCCAAAAGTTAAAATTACCTCCGGTGAGCACCTTCCGCTTTGAATGGGAACATGGCCATGTGGAGGGCTGACGCTTGTTTGGGGACCTCTTTTGAATTTTGCTTTTGAAGTTGCACCGGGTTGACACATGGCTCCTTTCACAAATTTGATTTGTTCCTTTATGTTTTTGACCAAGTCCCTTTTTTTTGTGAGGCGATACATCTTACGAGGGGACACATGGAGGCGTGGTACTTGTCGAGGACCTGCTTTTAGATGTATCTTTTAATATGTGTCGGTGACATGTGGAAGCGTTACGCTCATTTGAGTCTCTGCTTTGGGCTGTGCCTTTGAATGTGCACTATTAAGACACGTGGTTCCTTCCACCTCCACTCTTATGCTTAACTACTTTGGGCCCACTTTGAATTTGACCTCTTTTTACCCTTGGCCATGTGGAGGGCTGGAAAAATTTTGAGTCTCTGCCTTGGGCTCCCATCTGGAAATTGCACCGAGCTAACACTTGGTTCTTTCTACTTGTTTGGAATTTTATACTTCCGGCTCTATTATTTTTCACACCTAGGACATGTGGAAGCTTTGTCCTCATTTGAGTCTTTGTTTTGAGTTTATTCCTTAGAGATGCGCCGATGAGGCACGTGGAAGCTTCCACTAACTCTCCCATACTTAGAAAATTTTGGGCTCATTCTGAATCATTCGTAGATCTTGAAGAATTTGAGCTTTTTCCATTTCTTTTCCTTTAAGCCTCTAGTTTTCCTTGACACTTTTTTCTTCCATCCCCAACCTTGCTCCTCCATTTTAGAGCACTGTATGTAACGTGTTTTTGGATTTAAAACATGGGCTCTGCATAACGGAACCATCCCTTGAATTTCTTTACGCACAGTGGTCGTGTTTGATTAATTTTTCGGGTGGAAAAATTGAGATAATAATTTGGCGAATCATGGGGACGCGTCTACCTCATAGATGAATAGACCAAATTTCTTGTTATATACATTAGGCATAGATTCGTTTTGTTAACCTAACGTTGATCCTTTTCTTCTAAAAATTGACCTTTTGGGACCCAATTTTTTATGTTCTATATTTGTTCTATTAGAAAATGAGCAACTGTTATGGCAACTATGGGTCTCCCTATTGCAAATTATTAATGGCTTGGTGCATTGACCTAGAGGCACAATTAAGCGTATAATGATGCAAACCTAGAGCAACAATAACATGTGCCACGACAATTAGGGAAACAAAACCTACGCTACAACAAAAAAATGTGCAAATGCACTTAGGGAATTAAAATCCTATGCTAATATTTACAAGGGTGGAATTATAATTTTCAAAATCAATGTTTGAGATAGATCCCATTTACTAGGATCTGTAATTATTCGCCATCTAATTTAGCTTGACCAAAGGCATTGCTACTTTTGCACCCTATGATCATGTAGTGGCAACTCCAAATGTCATCAAATTGAGAATGTTTTCTGGATTTTTCCGATCTACATCCCACTTTAGAACTAATTCCCCTTCTTGAAAGGTCCTCATTCTTTCTTTCTTATCAAATTTATTCTTGATCAATGCTTGTTCCTTTTCCATTCTTTTCATTGCACGCTCTCTTGCCTCCCTACTTTCATCAACTTTGCATACCTAATTTCCATTGGTCTAAACTCGACCAGTTCAACTACTTCATGATCTCTAAAGCATGAAACTCCAATGATATGGGTAATACTACCTCTTTTCCATATACAATATTGTATGGGGCACTTCTGTGGACCTTTTGGATGTGATCCTATCATCACATAGAGATGATTTGAGCTTTATATGCCAAGATCTTTGATTTTCATCAAGATTCCTTCGATAATCCTCAATAGGTTCTTGTTCATAGACTCTATTTGGCCATTACCTTGAGGGTAATAGTTTGATGAAACGATGAGGTACACACAATTCTCGACTACGCATTCAATGATCCTTATACTAAGGAATGCCAATGAATTATCGATATAATAGTGGTAGGGACTCTAAACCTAGTGGCTATCCTTTTCTAGAAATCCAAGATATTGGATTCATTTTCTTCTTTAAGTTCCACCGCTCTCTGTCCACTTGTTGAAATAATTTGTTTCTATAAGTATCCACTTGTGGCCCTAGCTTTAATTTGCGTTAATCACCCTAATGAATTCTAGTCCCCATTGTATGAATGGTTGATCCACTAATATTGGATGAAGAGGAAGCACCACTAAATTTTATTTACCTATGAAGAATGCACACTTCTTGCACTTCTTGATCCATGAGTAGCAGTCCCTAAACATTGTAGGCCAATAATAAGAGCTATTAATCAAGCTGAAAAGTGACCTCCTAATTCTCCATCATGAAACTCATACATCAATCTCTCAATTTGGCCGGTCCCAATGTAGTGCAATAGGACACTATTGATATCGTTCTTAAGAAGGACACCACCAAAAAGCACATATGGGATGGCTTGTAGTCTAAAGTATCTCCTTTTTACTTTGTTCCATTCTACGGGGCACAAACTAGTTTGGAGGTAATACACTAGGAATTGAGTCCAAAATGGAATAGGTGCATCATTAGATGGTTTTTTACGGATCATTTTGTAGTAATAGGACAACCTCCTTTTCATTCACCGACTTATCTTGTTTCTTGGAGGTGAGCTATTCACACGAGACCCTTGCGCGAACTAGTTTGGTGACCTTGATCTCAATGTCATATACCATTACATGAGTGATCCAATTGTCTCTCTTCTCATTCAAGCTCTTTTGGGAGAAAATCCTTGACACCCAGCATGAGATACTAGTAGTTGAATCTTATTATTTGAGACCAAGTGTTTGAAATTCTTCAAGGTCATAATAACAACAAGGACATGTTTTTAATGAAATATTAATTTACCTCGTAGTCCTCCAATCTCACATTGAAGAACGCTATGGGTTGTTCGAACCTTCCTTGTTAGGCTAGACCAAGATGGTGAGATGGTGTCGACCCTCCAAAATCATGCAACATGATGTGTTTTGAGAAGTCAGGTTAATGAGAGTTGGGGCTTGTGATATTGCCGACTTGATGGCCTCAGAACTCTCTTTTCTGTGTCAATCCATTTAAATGCAAAAATCTTCTTTAACATCATTGTTAAAGGCTTCACAAGAGTGGAAAAATAAGGTTCAAATTTGTGAATGAATTTTATTCTCCTTAATAAGATTTGGAGAGAATTGTTGTGTTGTGGAAATGGAAGTGTTTGGATGGCTTCAACCCTTTCAAGATCAATTGTTAACCCTTCTCTTGAGACAATGTGGCCCAAAATTTTCCCTCATGTGCCAAGAGCACACACTTCTTTGGATACAATGATAATCAAAACCTTATACACCTTTGAAACACCTTCATGAGGTGCAAGAGATGGTCTACAACATTCTTTGAGAAAATAGTGATATCATCTAGATACACCAAGACTATATTGTTGATTAAGCCTTTGAATTCCATGTCCATATCTTGATAAAATGTTGCTTTGACATTTGATAGTCCAAATGGAATCTTATTATAAGAATATGTACCACATTTGGTGGTGAAGGTTGTCTTAAATTGGTCTTCCTCTTTCACCATTATTTTGTTATAGCCTGAATATCCATCTAGCAATGAAAACCTCTTAAAGCCAGCCACAGCTGCTAAAATTTGTTCCATTGATGGAAGTGGATAGTGATCTTTTAGTGATGCTTTATTTCGATCATGAAAGTCCACATAAAGTCTGATTTCTCTATTTATTTTCCTTACGGGAACAGGGTTTACAACCCAACTTGAGTGCTTAATAGGAAGATGATGTTGGCCTTAAATAACTTGTTTGACTCTTTCCTCATGAGATGCTTGTTATCACCGAATCAGTACACCCTTATGTTTCCATAAGTGCATATAGTTGAACTTATGGTGTGATTGGATAACATTGGTACTATCTCCAAGTTGTGGGACTTACATTACTTGAGATAGACCTCCAAAGAAAGTTGGTTCTTGCTCCTAAACTACCTGCCACAATCTACTCTAATGCAAGGAAACTAACTAATCTAATTTAAACTTCCAAGGGACCAGGAGAGAGAATGCATAAAAGGAAATCCTAGACTAAAGTGGTGATACACCGAGAAAAGGCGGAGTGTGAGAATAGTTTTCAAATGCATGAGATGCGAGAAAAGCACACGGTAGAAGGGTGATGTCGGTTCTCCACAATCTAGAAAAATGCATTAAAAAAGTACCTCAAACATACACAATGATAATGGATCCCTACAAAAACATAATAATGGGCACAATATTCTTGTAATCAAGGTTGTGACGGGGAAAGAAGAATGCAAGAAAACACAGCAGAGGAAGATATATCGACACACTTATATTTTATTGCTTCATGATATGCAGCATTCAATCTGTTACAAGATAAGGGCCTAGATCACCATGCAAGGAGTCCACAACAAGGGCCTACAACACATTGGCTTCACAAAGCAATTTTGCGAGCTTTGCTACAAAACTACCTCCTTTACAATGAGCCCAACACTCCAATTTATAGAAAAAT
Source organism: Taxus wallichiana var. yunnanensis (assembly GCA_018340775.1). Taxonomy (NCBI): domain Eukaryota; kingdom Viridiplantae; phylum Streptophyta; class Pinopsida; order Cupressales; family Taxaceae; genus Taxus; species Taxus wallichiana. Next base: position 833,918,513 of record CM031243.1, read on the forward strand.
GAGAAGAGAAAGAGAAGGGAAAATGGAAATCCCAAAATCTGTCCTTCAACCACTTGTAAGAGGCATTAAATGGAGTAAAATGATTATATATTACTTGAAAAAGGCTCCCCATACTATCCCAGGTGCTGCAGCAGAGAAAGAATGATGACCATGCCTCTTAATTGCACTCCCGACCACCAAATAAAACAACCGTTATGAACCCAGCCACGTTTTCTTAAAAATAACAATCAATCTCTAGTAAAATATAGAATTTCATGATTTTTTTGCATCGGTATCAGAGCCATGATTCCAACGGTACCAATTTTGTGTGATTTTGTTAAGAAATGCAAAAATTATGGCCTTACGAGTGTGGGCGGCTATTTTGGGTCAGCGGGCGTTTTCTATCGTTTGTGGGAATGAGCATTAAGCTGACTAGAGCCGAATATGTTTCTTTTATTTAAATATATCTACCCTTGTTAAAAATAAGAAATCTAGAAATTCGTGCTCATTCCAAAAGTTCAATTTTGTGAAAATCGGAGCTCGGAGTCAAAAGTTATGGCCGTTTGAAGATTCACGGGTCAAGCGTTGACTTTTCTTCTTTGCCTTCGGTCGTTTGGCTTTTTGCATCCACGTGTCCCTCACGTACTTTTGTCCCAGGTGTCCTGGATGAAAATCTCCTACTTCGGCTAATTCAGGCTTCCTTGTTCCTGATTGTGGATTTTTCACCTTTTCGCGTCCCACACATCCCTCGCGTACTTTTGTCCCAAGCCTGTCTGCGGAGAGCACGGGACAAATATCTGAACCACCGAAATGAAGCTGCCATCTGTTGGCGAATTGGCGAGTTCACGTCCCCCACATACTTTTTCTGGATGTCCCAAGCTGCGTGAAACAAAAACTTGATGATTTTACCTACTTTCGGTCGATTTGGCTTTTCGCGTCCCAGACATCCCAACGTCCCAAATTGTCCGTGGACCACGGGACAAAAATGTCGACTTAGCCAATTTTATTTGTTTTTGGCCCCAAGCTTGGTATGATGAACCTTAGTCGACTGGTGGTATGACCCAAACTCTTGGACCGAAATGCTTTAAAAGCAGGTCCAACAACCTTATTTTTGCATTTTTTCCTTTTTTCAACTTGTTGGGATTTCTTCTTGGATGGTAGAGTTAGAGAGAAAATTTGAGGGCCCCCAAAACATGATTTTGGGCCTTGAATCAATCTAGTTTCTCGGATTTGAATAATTTCATGCATGTTATCAAAATTATCTTGGGGGTGAATTTTGGATAACAATTTTGGTGACTCGGTAGGGGTTATCTCGCCTACAGGATGAAGAATGGCCAGCTGCTCATAGCAATCCATTGGGCATGGAGTCTGTTTGATAACCTCTCAGCTGATCTGAAATTTGAAAACCTGTGTCCTTGAGCTATTGAAACATTCATTGAGATGGTTCTCTTGTGGCTGCAATTCTTTTCCGGGAGCTTGATGAGCGCAAACATGCAAATACTAGAAGCGATAGGAAATGTGCACAAGCACTTAGGGAAATAAAAACTACTCTAACAGTAGTACAATGTGCATAAGCACTTAGAGGAATGGAAATTCTAAATTAATATTTACAAGGGTGAAAAGCTATCTTTCTAGTAGCAACGTTTGAGATAGATCCCATTGACCGGAATATGCAATTCTTCACCATCCAACTTAGCCAGTCGGAAGGCATTGCTACCTTTGCATTCAATGATCATGTATGGGCCACTCCAGATGGCATCAAACTTGGAATGCTTTCCCGGCTTTACACGATCTACATCCCATTTCAACACTAGATCTCCAATTTGGAAGGTTCTAGCCTTGGCTTTCCTATCAAAAGTCTTCTTGATCAAGGCTTGATCCTTCTCTATTGCCTGAGGCTGCATGCTCTCTAATTTCTTGGAGCTCCATTAATTCTACATATCTAACCTCCATGGGTTCAAACTCAGCTAGTTCCAACTATTTCATGAGTTCCAATGCTGGCAACTCAAGTGATATAGGTAGAATTGCTTCTTTCTGTATACAAGCTTGTATGGAGAGCTTCCTGTAGACCTCTTGGGTGTGATCCTATCAGCCCATAGGGCTGATTTGAGCTTTGCATGCCAAGTTCTTTGATTCTCATCAAGAGTCCTTCTGATGATTCTTAGTAGGTTCTTGTTCGTAGACTCAGCTTGGCCATTACCTTGAGGGTAATAATTCGATGAAGTGCTGAGATACACACAATTCTTGACAGCCCATTCAGTGATCTTTGTGCCAAGGAATGCCAATGCATTGTCCGATATGATAGTGGCAGGGGAACCAAACCTCGTGACTATCCCTTCATAGAAATCTAAGATATTAGATTCATTTGCCTCCTTGAGTGCAATTTGCTTGATCCACTTGGTGAAATAATCCATTCTTGTAAGTATCCACTTGTGGCCTTGGTGGAATTGGGATTGATAACCCCAATGAAGTCAATCCCCATTGCATGAATGGCTGATTTACTTAAATTGGATGAAGGGGCAGCCTTTGCTAACCTCTCTTTCCTGTGAAGAATGCACATCTCTTGCATTTCTTGACTTATGAGTAGCAATCATTGAACACGGGAGGCCAATAGTAACCAGCTTTCATGATTTTTAGGGCATTACTCGTGGAGCAAAGTGGCCTCATGCTTCTCCATCATGGAACTAGTGTATGATCTTCTCAACTTGACATGTTCAATGCATCTTAATAGAACACCATTGATTTCCTTCTTGAACAAGATACCATTAATGAGTACATACGGGATAGGTTGTAATCTAAAGTATCTCCTCTTTGCTTTTCTCATACGGAGGGCACAACCCTCTTTGGAGGTAATGCAAAAGGTCTTGAGTCAATATGGAATGATTGCATCATCATTCGGTTGTTCTTGATCATTACGTAGTAGCGAGGACAACATCTTCTTCACCTTTTGATCCGTTTGGTTGTTTGGAAGCGAGCTGCTCACACAAACCTTTGCCACAAACCAGCTTGGTCACTTTGATTTCAATATCATATTCCATCACCCGAGTGATCCAACCTGCTCTCTTCTCGTTTAAATCCTTTTTTAGGAGAAAGTCCTTGACACCAACATGAGACACCAACAGTTGAATCTTATTGTTTGAGACCAAATGTCTGAAATTCTTCAAACTCCTGATGATAACAAGGACATGCTTTTCGATGAAAGAATACTTTATTTCGTAATCTTCCAAGGTTTGACTGAAGAATGCTATGGGCTGTTCTGAACCTTCTCTATTCAGCTATGTCAAGATAGCTGAGATTGTATCTGATCCTCCAAATGCATACAACATGAAGTCCTTTGAAAAGTCTGGGTTGATAAGAGTTGGAGCTTGTGATATTGCATGCTTGATGTTTTCAAAACTCTCTTTGCCTTCTGCTGTCCATTTGAATGCCAGACTCTTCTTCAACATCATTGTTAAAGGCTTCACAAGAGTAGAAAAATTAGGCACAAATCTGCAGACAAAGTTTATCCTTCCCAAGAATCTTTGAAGAGATTTCTTATGGTGTGGCAATGGGAGTGTTTGGATGGCTTCAACCCTTTCAAGATCAATTGTTAGCCCTTCCCTAGAGACAATGTGGCCCAACAATTTGCCTTCGTGTGCCAAGAATATACATTTCTTTGGATTCAATGACACTCAGACCTTCTACACCCTACGAAACACTATGCGAGGTGAAAGAAATGGTCTACTACATTATTTGAGAAGACGGTGATATCATCTACGTATACAAACACTATAATGTTGATTAAGCCTTTGAATGCTATATCCATAGCTCGCTGAAATGTTGCTCGGCATTTGACAGATCCAAATGGCATCTTCTTGTAAGCATATGTGCCCCATTTTGTAGTGAAGGCCATCTTGAATTGATCTTCTTCTTTCAACATTATCGATTATAGCCTAAATATCCATCTAGCAATGAAAACCTTTATGAGCCAGCCTACTGACCTACAATATTTTTCCATTGATGGAAGCGGATAATGATCTTTGAGTGATGCTTTATTTAGATCGCGAAAGTTCACACACAATCTTATCTCTCCATTTCTCGTTATTACTAGCACCAAGTTTGCAACCCAACTTGAGTATTTGATGGGGAAGATGATATGGCCTCAATAAGCTTGCTTAACTCTTTTCTCATGAGAGGTTCGATATGAGGATTCAGCTGCCTTTGCTTTTCCCTAACGAGTTGGATTCGGATCCACTCAATAGTATGTTGTGATAACTTTGGGTTAAAACCTCTTAAATATTTGTAAGTCAAGCGAAGACATGCGGGAACTCTTGACAAAGCTAAAAAAATCAGATTTTTCTTGTGGAGTACTTACTTTGCCAATTTGCGATGTCTTACCTTCATCTACTAAGATAGGTTATGAATCTTCAACCTTTACTTGAATGTTCACTTTCTCCTTCCGGAGGCTGATCATTCGGGTTGAAGATTGACTCCAAGGTTATGAGGCCTTTTGGTAATTTGTTAGTTCTCAGCTGCACCACTTGGTCACCATATTGCTGCTCCAGCTTGTCTTGATTTCTGGCAGAGAACTCAACTTCTTCTTGTAGAAAATTAACAATTTGTTGATCATTCTCGAAGACTTGCCAACTTGTATTGTTATCGAGAATATTTGGTCTCACAACAAATTTGATATGAGGCTGAGTTGTCTCACTTTTGATACTTTCTACAATATCAAACATAGCCCCAATTGCTGCCAGTCTATCCGCTGCTTCATTTTTTTTTTGGGATGGAATTGATGCTAAAAGCTTCAAAATCTTCAATAAGATACAATACCCTATTTTTGTAGAACTTGAGAAGATTATTCTTAACAGCATGATGCCCATTAACTTGGTTGACAATCAACTCACTGTCACCAAAGACTTACAAATTATTGATGCCTTTCTTCTTTACCCAGTGCAATCCGTGGATTAAGGCTTCATACTCAGCTGTATTGTTTGAGCAAGAAAACTGAAAATGGAAGGATGAGTAATACTTTATGCCTTACGGTGAAATGAGCATAGCTCCTCCGCCTGCACCTTGTCTACTCCTTGACCCATCAAAGAACAATTGCCATACTTCATTCTTGTCCATATGATCGACTTGGTGATGCTAGGGAGAGGTTGATTCTCTTCATGTAAACAATAAACTCCTAGCTCAGATTCTTCTATTTCTTGATAAGGATCAAAAGCATACACCTTGCTTGCCCATTCATCAAGATTCAAATCACTGGGATGCTTCCGACCTTGGTGTCAAACTTCATCAGTGCTTGGATAATCTTCTTGATCAAATGTTGAACAATTGGTATTGATTTGGCTTGGAGTGTAAGGCTCAATGTGAAAGTTTACAATAGGTTCAGATCTGATTGTGTCCTTAGTTCCATACCTTGTTCTAAACAACATGTGTGACCAATCGCCAAAAGATATCCTCCATTCTTAGCGGTGAAGGCTCTTGACAAGCATAATGCAAAGAGTGGTGGCGAGTCTATGGCCCGACACATCTTGTAACACTATTACGTTGGGACATGTGTGCGAGTGTGAGGCTTAAACCTTTGATTACTCCAACCGTTGTCCTTGATTTCTGTCTAATTGCACTACACCCTTGGAGATGACTTCATATTGAAGCCCTAAGCCCGATCAGCTATCTGTTTTGGCATGGTAGTCTTGCTCCCGAGTCAATCATGCGATTATGTACCAACTTGTCTCCTATGATCTTGAAACATAAAATGGAGGGCTTCAACATTTTACCTTCTTTGTCCTCCATGATTCCCTTCGGAGTTGGGCAACATTTGTGAGTACCTTCTCTTACATTTGGACTGTTGATTTGAAGTTGTCCAGTCCTTGATGGCAACTTGTAGCAAATCTCTTTGGCCTAGGATGGATAGTGATTCCCACATTGATATGTTTACATTTTCTTCTTCAAGTGATCAATGATGTTGAATGGGGATGAAGCATCCATCTTGTCCTTTAGCTTGCACATTCATTCCTTGCACATGGGTTGTTTTAGGAGTTGGTTTGGGTGCTCCTTGCATGTTTGGAACTACATTTTGTTTTGCCAATGACTTGTGGAGTAGTAGAAGGTTGCAGATTACTTGGAGCCAATGGTTGTCCTTCACCTAAATTTCTCCTTTTTGACCTTGTGTTGTTGTAACACTTTGAGAGGGTATTTTATTCAACAATGAAATCTTCATCTGACAATTGACAAGAGTAGTTTCATTAGGATATGTTCCTTGCTAAGGTGCTTCTTGCTACTAATCCTCTTCATTTGGACTCTTGCGACCCACCAATGGTTTGCACCATAAGAGCTTGATTTAATGCACCGTTAAAGCACGTTGATTGGTTATGTGGCTAGCGCTGCGGAAACACTAATCATATTCTTGGGCCATGTTATTTTGCACCAGTGCCAAAGCTTTGGATGTGGATGGAACATTGGGGTTATAGGGCTGAAATGGTACATTGTTGGCGGTAGGCCTTGCTTGATTTTGATTTGCAGCTGGATTGGGTGGTCTACGAGGCTAATATGGCTGCTGTTAGAGTTGAGCTTGAGGCTGATAAGAAGGTCTAAAACTTTGGGCTTGCTGCTGTTGAGTGTAACCAGCTCATTAACTAAATTTTGCAATTGCTTCATGACTTCTTGAAGTTCGTTTGAGGAACTAGAAGATGAAGTAGAAGCTTCACTTGAATTTTGATTTCTAGGGGGGAATAGGAGCTAAAATAGGTGCTTGATTAGTACTTGGGTTTTCTAAACTTGGATATAATAGCATTGGAGGCCTAGGAGATAGCTTGCCAACTTGAATCAAACAATTTTCATCTCTAATTTCAATCTTTATAAGTAGCGGTGAGGTTGTGCCTCCCATAGATTGAATTAACATAGAAATATCAGAATTCAAAGCCTTAAGATAGTATAGAAAAGCACCTTTTTGTTGGCTTTGTGCCTTTGGAATCCTATACCAAGACCTTTAAAATCTGAAGTTGAAGTCGATCGGTTGCTCATTGAGAGCTCTCTTGATAGTTGTCAATTGTTCTAGTAGAGAAAAATTGTCTCCCTTTTCTCCAAGCTGCTCATGGAGAAATATGCATAAGTGATTCCAATTTGTGATAGAACCAGCTCCAAGGCTCCTAAACCATTACAATTCCTTCCCTTTGAATGAAGATGCCATGATTTGATAGCCACATCCATTTCATTTATCTCATGGATTGCACAAATGTTAGCAATGTCTTTGACATGATCACGAGAGTGGTATGATTTTCTCGGTGAAAAATGGAATGTTCTTTCAACGCTGCAATTGGAAGGCTGGATTACATGCATTGAGGGCAAGTGGGCTACTTCGGTGAAGTTGACAAAGGGATTCGGTGGTTGCGCCATTACGATTGGCACGAGAACCCTTGTTAATTGGATGAAAGGTCTACAGGTGGAGGTGTAGACAAGGTTCTATTAGGTGGAGATGCAGATCTTTGAGCACTTCTTCCCCTTTTTCTCTCAAGGGAGATAGGTGTAGATAAAAAACAATCCTTCCTCCTAGTTCTTGACAGTGCATACTCTTCTCATAAATTTGCCATGCTTGGACTACGAAACCAGCGGATTATGCCTCGTTTGGAGTCACCGGATGTGCAATTTCAAAGCTCCTTGAGTGGAACTTACAAAAAGTGCACATCGACCTTGTCGTAACTAAGTGAAGACGTCTATGGTCCTACCAGTGTGTGAGAACTATTATCACCGAATCTTTGCACCCTTATGTTTCCATAAGTGCATATACTTGAACTTACGGTGTGATTGGATAACATGGGTACTATATCCAAGTTGTGGGACTTGCTACTTGAGATAGACCTCAGGAGAAAGTTGGTTCTTACTCCTAAACTACACCTTACAATCTACTCTAATCTAAACTTCGAGGGACCGGGGAGAGAGAATGTATAAAATGAAATCCTACACTAAAGCGGTGATACACCGGAAAGGAGGGTGTGAGTAGTTTTCAAATGTGTGAGATGCAGAAGCAAAGCACACGTAGAATGGAGTGATGTCGAGTTCTCCAATCTAGAAAAATTCATTCACAAAAGTACCTCAAACATACACAATGATAATGGATCCTGCTGAGAACATAGTAATAGGCACAATATTCTTGTAATCAAGGTTGAAGGGAAAGAAGAATGCGAAAACACGAGCGGGGGAAGATATATCGACAAACTTATATTTTATTACTTCATGATATACGCAGATTCAATCTATTACAAGATAAGGGCACGGATCACCATGTAAGGAGTCCATAACAAGGGCTGCGACACATTGGCTTCACAAATCAATTTGGCGAGCTTTGCTATAAAACTACCTCCTCTTACTGATGAGCCCAACACTCGATTTATAGAAAAAAAGAAGAGAAAGAGAAGGAAAATGGAAATCCCAAAATCTATCCTTGACCACTTATAAGTGGATAAATGGAGTAAAATTATTATATATTACTTTCAAAAGGCTCCCCATACTTGTCCCAGGTCTTTGGCGGAGAAAGAATGATGACCGTGCCTCTTAATTGCACTCCGACCACCAAATAAAACAACTTTGTTATGAACCCAGCCACGTTTTCTTAAAAATCTCAATCAATATCTCATCAAATCTAGAATTTCATGATTTCTGTGCACGTTGGGCTGGAGCCATGATTCCAACGGTACCAATTTTGTGTGATTTTGTTGAGATATGCAAAAGATTATGGCCTTTAAGTGTGGCAGCTATTTTGGGTCTAGTAGGTGTTTTTTGTCATTTGGTGGGAATGAGTATTAACTACTGGGCCGAATATGTTTCTTTTATTTAAATATATCTACCCTTGTTAAAAATAAGAAATCAGAGAAAGCCGTGCTCGTTCGAGAAAGTCAATTTTGTGAAAATCGGGCTCGAGTCAAAAGTTATGGCCGTTTGAAGTTTCACGAGTCAAGCGTTGACTTTTCTTCTTTGCCTTGATCGTTTTGGCTTTTTGCATTCCACGCGTCCCTCATGTACTTTTTCCCAACTATCTTGGATTAAAATCTCTGCTTTGGCTGATTGGGCTTCCTTGTTCTTGTTTGCGGCTTTTTCTCCTTTTAGCGTCGCATGCGTCGTCCTCGCGATACTTTTGTCCCAGTGTCTCATGAATTTTGCTAGGACAAATATCTCAGAACCACCGAAATGGGTATCTATCGGCGAATCGGCGGTTTCGTCCCCACGTACTTTTGTCCCGGCTGTCCCAAACCGCGTGAAACAAAAACTTGATGATTTTCCACCTTTTGATTCAACTTTGCGTCCCAGCGTCGAGCGTCAACTATCCATGAGACCACAGGACAAAAATGTAAACTTAGCTGATTTTTTTTGGCCCCAAGCAGTACGATGAACCTCGGTCTGACCCGAACCCCTCGGACCGAAATGCTTTAAAACAGTCCTACTGACCTTGTTTTTACATTTTTTCCATTTTTCAACTTGTTGGGATTTCTTCTTGGATGGGAGAGTTAGAGAGAAGCCGAGGGCCCCAAAAACATGATTTCATGCCTTGAATCAATCTACTTACTCGGGACTAAATAATTTGATGCACGTTATCAAAATTATCTTGAGGGTGAATTTTGGATAATGAGGCTCAATGTGAGGATTCTTGGCCTTTGCTTACATGCAGAAAGGATTAGATCCTTGATCCATCTTGATAGGGAATTGTGCTAGCTTTGGGTTGAAACCTCTTAAATCTTTGCAAGTCCATGAAAAAGACATATGGGAATTCTTGACAAAGTTGAATAAACATAGATTTTTCTTGTTGAGTGTTTACCTTGCTAATCTACAACATTTTCCTTCTTTTATGAAAATGGGCTCTGAATCTTCACCCTTTACCTTAATACTCAACTTGTCTTTTCGGAATTGGTCATTTTGGTTGAAGACTAAATCCAAAGTGAGCAAGACCCTTTGGTAGTTTGTTGATCCTCTGTTGTACCACTTGATCACCATACTTTTACTCTAGTTTGTCTTCGTTTACAGAGGAAAAATTAGTCTCTTCTTGTATAAATTTGACAATTTGCTAATCATTATCAAAGACTTGCCAACTTGTGATGTTGCTTTGGGATAGCTAGCACTGACCAACTTGATATCGAGATGAGATTTATCACTCTTAATATTCTCCACAATGTCAAAGGCTGCAAAATTTCTGCAATCATACATCACTTCATTATTTTTCCTTGGGATGGAATTGATGTTGCATGATTCAAAATCCTTAATGAGGTCCCATACTTGGTTCTTGTATCTCTTCAACAAATCATTCTTGGCAGCATTTTTTCCTCGAGACTTGATTAGTAACTATTTCACTTATGTGCAACGCTTAAGCTCTTGATCCCTCTTTTCCTTTACCAATGCGAGTCCATGGATCAAGGCCTCATACTCTACTCTGTTGTTTGAATAAGAAAATTAGAAATAGAAGGATGAGTAGTATTTTATACTTTGGGAGGAAAAATAATAGCTCATCCTCTGGTTCTTGTCTACTTCTTGAGCCATGAAGAATAATTTCCATACTTCATTATAATCTTTGTGGTCAGCTTAATGATGTGGGAGCAGGGACGATTCTCCTCGAGAAAATAGTAAACTTCTAGCTTAGATTCCTCCATCTCCTTATATGGTTCAAAAGCATGCACATTGTTCACCCATTTGTCGAGGGTCAATTCTGAGATACACCCCACCATGGTATATGCTTCACAAGTGCTTGGGAGGTCCTCCTAATAAAGGCTAAGTGATGGCATTGATTGGGCTGGATACATAAGACTCGATGTGGTAATCTGATGGGCTCAAATCTGATCATGGCCTTAACTTCATACCATGTCCTTAAAATCATGTGTGACCAATCATGAAAATAACCTCAATTTTAAGGGTGAAGTCTCTTGACAAACTCAATGCAAAATGTGTCGAAAAGTCTATGACTAATAATGTTTGTGAAATCAATCACATTGGGGCATGCATGCGATGTGAGGTTCAAATCCTTGATGAATACAACTATTGTTACCATTGTGCATTCTAATTACACTACACCAATAGAGATGACTTTGTATTGAAGACACAAGTGATCAGCTATTTGTTTTGGCATTCTGAGCTACATGCCCTTGAATCGATCATGCAGATTGCAGCTTGCAATTTCTCTCCAATGATCAATGAAACATAAAATTGGGGGCTTCATATTCTTAGCCAGTTGTGTTAGGTTGTGGAGCATGTTTTCAAGTGTGAAACTATTGAAAGGCTGTACACTAAAATCTTGTACACTTTTCATGTATCCTCGCGGAGTTGTTTGAAACATAAATTATTTTTTTAGGCGTAAATTTTTTTGGCCTCAAAAATGCACCCGACATATCGGGAAACATGCTCTTCTCATATGGGTGAGTTTTTTTACCCATAGGTTTATGGGATAGGTTTTTACCATGGTTTTGATACCCACAGGTTTTGTAAAATTACTTAAGTAGTTGTCTATTTATATGGTCTTATGCATATGATAGATGTACAAGAAAATGTATTGCAGATGTGTTTTGAATTTGGGTGTGAATTCTATAGAGTTTGTTGAGCATAGCTCCAAATGGATCACAGGTATTGTATTAAGAGAGTGGTGGCTTATAATAAAATTTGAACAAGTGATTCTTGGTGGATGTAGCCCAAATTGGGTGAACCACATTAAATCTTGTCTCTCTATGTTGTGTTATTTATTCTACATTTTTATTTGAGATCTGTAATAATTTACTGCATATTAGTTTCTCTTTGTTGTGATTACGTGAGCGATTATTCCACATATTTTATCCTTATTTCCTAAAAAATTGGTATCGGAGCTGGTTTGGTTTTTGAAGTGTTGAATTAGGGAAAGTTTTATCTTGAGTGGGAGCTATGGCGGATGATGGAAGATCTAGGGTTGATAAATTCAACGTGAAGAATTTTAGTCTTTGGAAGATGCGGATGGAAGATCTTTATCAAAAGGATCTTTATACTCCGTTGTACGAGAAGGTGAACAAACCTCGAGTATGACGAGATGCGTAATGGGATTTGTTAGATCGGGAAGGCACTTGGAGCGATTCGGCTATGTCTTGCATCTTTGGTATTATTTAATGTTTGAAAGGAAAAGACTATAAAAGATCTAATGGATGCATTAGGAAGTTGTATGAAAAACCCTCTGCCTCTAATAAGATATTTTTAATGAAAAGTTGTTTAATATGAACTTGTCTGAGAATAGTTCGATGTAGCAAATCATTTAAATGATTTCAATATGGTTGTGAATATACTAGCTTCGATTCTGATAGAATTTTATGAAGAAGTTAGGGCTTTATTAATTTTGTGCTCTTTACGAGAGTTGGAATACAGTAATGGCGGTTCGGGTAACTCAAAGTTGAAGTTTGAGGATGTTGTAGGGGGTGATTCTAAATGAGGAAATGTGAAGAAAAGCTCTGGGGAATCTTCTACTTGAGGGAATGATTTGTGAGTGGAAACTAGAGGAGGCCGAAGAATAGAGGAAACTATGGAAAATCGAAAAAGAGAGGGCAAGGTCAAAATCCAGAACAAGATTGTATCTTTGGAATTGTGGAAAGCACAGGCATGCAAAGAAGAATTTGTTGGGAGCTTGGGATAAGAAGAAACAACATGAAGAAGAAAAAGAGGCAAATGTGGTAATGGGTAATGTATGTCGGGATGCTTTGATTCTTTCTTTGCATGATATTACTAAATCTTGGGTTTTAGATTAAGGGCTTCTTTCCATGCTTCTCCACATAGGCATTATTTTGTTGATTATGTTCAAGAGATTTTGGGCATGTTTTCTTGGTGATGATGAGCCTTTACGGCATAGTTTGAAAAGGTTACATTGAGTTAAGATGCGAGAATGGGAATACTTGGCTATTGAAGGATGTCGGACATGTGCCTACATTAAGACAAAATTTGATATCGGCATGGCGGTTGGGAAGTGATGGTTGTCTTGTGATATTTATAGCTAACTCTTGGAAGGTTACGAGGGTGCTCTTGTGGTGTGCAAGAGGTAAGAAGGTTGGAACCTTGTATTTAACCACTGATAGCACTAATGATTGTAATCTTGTGGCTTCGGATGTAGATATAACATTATGGCACTATAGGCTTAGTCATATGAGTCATAAGGGTATGGACATCATAATGAAGAATGGATATACTGAGAAACATGTTTGGATTCATGTGAGAAGCTGTATATATGGGAAACAAAAGTGAGTAAGGTTTCTCAAGGTTGGACCTACGAAGAAAGAGAGTAAGTTAGAGATGGTAAATTCTAATGTGTGGGGACCGGCTCATGTATTATCTCTTGGGGGTTCAAGTTTTTATGTTACTTTTATTGATGATGCACAAGGAAATTTTGGGTTTATTGTATTAAAAATAGATCTGATGTATTTGACACTTTTGTTAAATGGAAAGCCTTGGTAGAGAATGAAACAAGTCTTAAGCTAAAATGTCTCGGGTCGAGATAATGGAGGAGTATTGTATTGTGATGAATTTGATGATTACTTATTCTAAGAATGGAATCTGCGGGTAAAAAGGCGGTTCTAGGAACTCCATGATAGAATGGGGTGTCGAAAGGATGAACAAAACAATAATGGAATATCTTTAGGAGCATGAGGTTACATGCGGGACTACCTCTTTCTTTTTGTAGGCGAAGCGGTGAGCACAACTATGTACTTGATAAATAAAGGACCCTCAAGTGCCTTGGATGGAGGCATACTGTGAGGCTTGGTGCGATAAGAAATTTGATTATTCATTTCTTAGAGTCTTTAAATGTGAGGTGTTTGTTCATATAGACAAGGATGATAGGACCAAGCTAGAGGCTAAATCGAGAAAAATGTAATTTCATTGGTTATGGTGGTGATGACTTTGGATTTAAATGTTGGAGTTTTAAGGACAAGAAAATCATTCGGTCTAGGGATGTGGTTTTAATGAGAAAGACATGTATAAGCGGCGATTGTAGGAGAATAGGGAAGAATCCAAGAAAGAATATGTAGTGGTAGAGGATCTTCTAGATGGGAAAGTGACACATGAATCGGTTCGGGAACCCCCTCAGCGGGAACCCCAAACTCCTGTATTGAGGAGGTATTCTAGGGTAAGAAGAGAACACAGACGTTTTCTCCTTCTCTTTATTATTTATTACTCACTAATAGTGGAGAGCCAGAAAGATTTAATGAAGCAATACAAGTAGATTCAGGAAGAAGTGGGGAGCAATCCATGGATGAGGAGCATCGGGCTCTCATGGAGAACCCAGGACATGGGATTTGGTGAAGCTACCCGAAGGAAAAAGCATTACGAGAAAAGTGGTTGTTCGAGTCAAAGAGGAAGAAGGAGGCAAGAAAGATCAAGGCCGGTTGGTAGTCAAGGGTTTGCATAGAAAAAAAAGGTATAGATTTTGATGATATTTTTCTCTGTAGTAAAAATGACTTTGATTAGAAATTCTCTAGGAATAGTTGCAGCGAGAAGACTTGCACTTAGAGCGACTTGATGTAAAGCGCATTTCTCCATGATGATTTGGAGGAGGAACTATATATCACAGCGGACCGAGAGGGCTATGAGGTCAAAGGTAAAGGAGATGGTGTGCGGTGAAGAAAAGAGCTTGTATGGCACTGAAATAAGCTCCACGTAAATGGTATAAGAAGTTTGATATCTTCATGATGGAGCGAGGTTATATCGGATGTCATTCGACCATTGTGTGTATACAAAGAAATTTTAGGATGGAAGTTATAGTATCCTATGTTTGTATGTTGATGACATGTTGGTTGCGGGTAAAAACATGCGGGAAATAAAAGTACTCAAGAAGAAGCTAAGTGAATCCTTCTGCTATGAAGGATTTGGGTGCGCTTGAGAAAAATCCTTGGTATGAGGATATCTCGGGATAGGAAGGAACAAAAGCTGACTTTATCTTAGGAAGAGTACATTAATAAGGTTTTGGAGAGGTTTAGTATGCGGGATGGTAAGCGGTTGGGACTCCTTTAGCGAGGCCATTTCAAGTTATCAAAGGAGTAGTGTCCCAAGAGACGAAACGGGAGAGGAACCAAATGTCAAGGTACTTTACTCATCGGTAGTTGGCGAGTTTGATGTATGCTTAAGGTGTGCACTAGGCACGATATTGCCCATGCGGTGGGAGATGTGAGTAGATTTATGAGTGATCCAGGTAAAGATCATTGACAAGCAATAAAGTGGATCCTTCGGTACTTGAGAGGGACCATGGGGATAGTTTTGTGCTACAGTGGATCGGACACCACTTTACGTGGTTATGTAGATTCAGACATGGCTGGAGATGTAGACAACAAGAGGAGCACGACAGGTTATATTTTCATTGTAGGTGGGACAACAGTGAGATGGATTTCACGACTACGGAAGTGGTAGCTTTGTGACCATAGAGGTGAGTATGTTGCTGCCATAGAGGCAAGAAAAGAGATGATTTGGTTACAACAATTACTTGAGGAGTTGGGGTATAAGCAGGAGGAATGTAAGCTACATAGTGATATTCAGAGTGCTATACACCTAGCTAAGAACTTTGCTTTCCACTCTAGGACGAAGCATATACGATTAAGGTACCATTTCAATAGGATAGCTTTGGAGGAAGAGAAGTTGAAGTTGGGAAGATTCATACCAGTCAGAATCCTACTGGACATGATGACCATGGTGGTCACAAGGAAAAACTAAAGTTGTGTTCAGATTTGGTTGGTCTTCACAAAAACTAGTGAAGGGTTGAGAAGCTTACTAAGAGGAAAACTAGTCTCAGTGGGAGATTGTTAGGTTGTGGGAACTGTTTTCATGTGTGAAAGTGTTGAAGAATGTTGGTGCCCATTTTAATCTCAATTGTTTGTTCAAACTTTCTTAGTCGCGTGGTTTGAAGTATTCTCTATCTCCTGTAATGATGCGTGAAATAATTTTCCTTGATTAGTGGTCATGATTAGTCTTATCCTTTGGTAGAAAGGTCACATTGAGTCAGATATTGTTTTTGATTCTATGTCCATGAGAAATAATTTGTAATTTGGGCATGAATTAAGTTTCCTCTTCCTTCTAATTTTCCATAGTCATGTTTTCCTATCAAATTTTGTCCCAACATCGATGGAAACATGGTCCTTCTACAGTTGTATGTGGCCCGATGGGTCCTTTTAGTAAAAATTGTCACTTTTGTCACATTTATTAAAAATACCAAATTGGTCCCATGACCCCCCATTATATCTAATTGGTTATTCAAAAAATATGAAGTGGCGTTGGAAAAATTATTACTTTGATCCGAAGAAGGACACATGGAAATTTTTCTAGTTCTGGCGAGGAGGTGGGTCACGCAAAGCATTTTACATATTTTTCCTTTTTATACAAAGGAGTGAAGATATGAAATGATCCACAAACTGGGGCCTAGATCAAGAGATATAACAAAAAGAGGCTGGTTCTTTAAGGGCATTTTAGACTATAAGGACCACTTTAACTCAATTCTTGTCCATGAGGAGGAAAGCATTAGCACATGGAGAGCTTACGCTCATTTGGGAACTTGCATCTAGACTTCACCTTTGTAGTGGCACCAAAAACATGTGGAGGTTGTTTGTACCCAAATTTAATCTCCTTCGAAGTGACATCATGGAATTAGCATGATACTCGGAGGAAAATAGATGATTATGTATGTCATTATGTATCCAAGAAAGCATTCTATCGACCTTTTAGCACTCGGGATTTGAAAGGAGTGGGTAGCACCTTAACGAGGATGTGATCGATCCTAACTATTTTAGGTTGTGCCTTTCCACCAAGGTAAGAGGAACCAATTTTATAACCTCTATTATTGAAGAATGCTGGTAAATCCTTCTTTTGCAAAATTTTTATAGAGAATACAGCTTGGGAAAATATGATCAACACACTAAATCCCCTGAATCTCACAAGTTGTCACTTCCAAATTATGGAGATATTTTCAAAACAAGGCATAGGTTACTAAAGACATTTGGTAACTCAGCCCTTGAGAAATAAAGCTTGACATGTGCCTAAAGTGGGTCCCGAAGAATTATAGCCAAATTTTGCCTATTTGACCTCCTTTTGGAAAAGGAAAATTTTCAAAATTTTCCCCATGTAGCTGGCCTTCTACTTCTAGTCTCACGATGTTGGTCCCAGTGGAACCATGCTCCCTTTTTAGTTTTAACTCCTTTATCACACCTCTACCATTGGTTGGAAAAAAATTCAACTATTCTTTGCTAGGTTTTTGGGCCACTTTAATGTTTAAATCCTTTTGGTAACTAGAATGAAAAATCCAATTTACCTCCAGATGATCTTGCTTCCCTACCCCTTTGACTTTTCAAACTGCCATGTAATCACAATGATGCACCATGAGATAGTCCCCAAAATTTGAGACCACTGAAAGACCATGGGCTTGCCACATGTCCTAGCCTAGAAATTTTTTTTGAAGGCTTGAATCTCGAGTGAAGGCATCATGTGGAGTCGAAACAATCTCCTTTGGCCATTGAAAATTCCAAACAAAATGCAAAGTAAGCGGAGGCCTCAAGTGTCCTCTGGGTGCTTCTTTAAAATGAAACTCAAGAGCCTATCCTATAAAAATGCATGGTTTCTCCATGTGTCACGGGCCCATAAAAATGTTTTGAAAAATACTAAGTATGGGAAGACCAGTGGAAGCCTCCACATGTCTTCATGGCACAATTTCAAAATGGTGTAGAAAGTGGAGACTACGAAAGAGCGCGGGCTCATATGTGTCCCTATCCCACCAAAGCCTGTATTAGCTACATAATATATTTTCTAAGTCTACACAAAGCGTGAAAACCTCCATGTGTCCTCTTGGCTTTACTCGAGAGCCAAACCAAAAGTAGATCTTCAAATGAGTGGCGTTCCTCACGTGGACAAATCTTTAAGTTGAGGAAGGTTCAAAAAAATTCAAAGTACCTCAGGTCAAGCCGCATCTAGAAAAAAGAGGCCATGTTTCCTCTTGATGCGAGGATGCAAATGTTTGACCATGAGAAAGTGTGTCAAGCCGTAAAATGTAGAAAAATGATCATTTGAGCCGGAGATGAAATTTTCCAGGACGGAGGATCTATAAATTTACAAGGCTCAAATACATTCCTTAGAGCTACATCCATTTATTTTCCTTCAAGTATTTAGGGAAAAAATGACAATGACAACAAATCTCTCTTCCATGGAAAATGGAAAGAACAGGAAAGACTGATTTTTTATATGAGCAGAGAATGGGAGACCCAAATTACAGGTGATTCGAGGAGAACGAAAGAAGCGAGGAGAGAAAGCATGGACCCATACATGATCATCAACCTGAGGATAGATTAATTATGGAAACTATAAAGAAGCATAGACCTTTTGGGTACAACATGAGGATAAAATGTGATAGAGGTCATCAATCAAATGGATTTTCAAAGGAAAAATGGGGTGAGACAATTTTAAGAACCAACATCAGCTCCAAATCGGGGATGGGCACTTCACTGTGAGTGCCAAAGAACAAAAGGTAGACCAAGAGCCAAAAATATCCATTGGAGGCAGAGAAAACTTCTAGAGCAAAGAAATAGACCCATAGCCTAAGACAAACAAAAACACAAGGAGAAAGCGAGTAAAAACACAAAGATAAAAAAAACAACCAACTATACACTATACAAAAAAAAATTACCTTGACTACGAGGAATCAATCAAGAAACACTTCAAATGTGCACGCCATTAACGGTGTAACTCAAGAAATTCAGCATCAAATCCTTCAAGAAGAGCATTATGTTCACAATACTAATATCAATTGAGTAAGGGCCCATCCATAATGAGTCAAAATTTCCATGCTTACCCTTATCTTCATACACTGCTTTATCCCATAGTAGCACTGAGATCTCAACATTGAAAGATCTAAGTAACCTTCTTGTCAAAAAACATCTTCATCTTTTCTCAATGAAATTTACATGCCTCGTGTGGGATGCCCTCCTTTCCTCATCAAGTTTAACAATCTGGTTAATGTGTGAGGCATCATAAGGACTTACTACTTGATCCTCTAATTGTTGAAGGAAGTGATATCAAGATAGTTGCATATGTAGGGAGTAGCATGGGGCACTGAATTCCATACAACTCAAATGGACACTTTCTAGTCACTCTTTTGAAAGTGATTCTATCAGAATATGAAACAAAAAAAATTTCAAGCTTATTCCACCCCATTTTCCCTTATTCATCTGGAGATTTTTTAAAGTTCTTGATAATCTTGATGCGTTTTTATTCTTGGACTCATCTTGTCCATTTCCTTAGGGGATTGTAAACAGAGGCATATGTCAAGTTGTTCCCATACTCTTTGCACATTGCCACAAAGGTTTAACTCACTGAAACTCATGGCATTATCAACCACAATTTTGGTGGCACTCCAAACCTACAAATGATGTGGTTCAACACAAAATCCATGACAATTTGGTGTGTTGCCTTATTGGTGGGTATTTCCTCCACACATTTAGTAAAATAATCGATTCTGTTACCAAGAATCTACTTATGGACAACACTTGAAAGAGCGAAATCTCACCAATGAAATACATTCCCCATTGCTTGAATGTGGCTTCGATTGATATAGACTACAAAGCTAGGGTGCTTGAAGATTTCATTATTCGAAGAAACACTCGAAAATCTCACATATTCTAACCAACAAGGTTGTATCCTTCAAAAGAGTTGGTCACGATAGCTTGACCCTGGGATCTAGTGTGATGTGACCCTAAGCCGTAAAATCCCCATAAAAACTCCTCCATGGAGATAACTATTATCTTGGGGATTCATCTCGATAATACACCTTAAGAGGACTCCTTAGGGTCTTCCAAGCTAACCCATAATCAATAATGACATAATTATGGGAAGCCAAATTAAGGGCCCTTTTCTAGTTCTTGCTTAAATACTGGGGTAGTATAAATGTACGAGATAGAAAATCACATCCTTGTATCACTCGGAACTCATTAGTTTCTCGAAGACATCTACCCTTCCTTCTCTGCCTTATTTGCCTCAATAGTTTGCAAATTTATTTCAGCCATAAGTTTTAGCAAAGCCCAAACCTCTCACCAACTTCATGGTTTGGATATCCATAACATATTCTTGCAACGTGTTCACCCACCTAAATATTTTGCTTGAGACTCACATTTATGACAAGATGTCCTTCACCATGGTGTGGGAACATAAGTAACCACTTTAGAACTTAGAATGTAATGTATAAATAATTTTTGCTTTCTCAAGAAGCAAATGCTTTCTTACTGCATAATAGTGTATTTCAGCTTAGCCCCCTGCAGAATAGCCTTACGAGAAAAGGCGGTTGGCATCTCATCCCCTTCATCATCTTTCTGACAAAAAAATGAAATAGTGTTCTCAAAAGCAAAACAAAATAGTTGGAAAGGGTTCTTATAGTCTTAAGCATTTTACTGCTAAAACATGGGCTTGTTTAATGCCTCCGTGATCATTGAAATCTTGGATGGCGAGTCTCTTCCCATTTGATTGGCTTTGGTCCTTCTTTAGCATGGAAGTGATTAGAATGGTCAACTCGACAAATTTTGATATGAATCCCGGGATGAATTTTATCTGCCCAAAGAAAGACTTAATTCCTTTCTTGGTTCTTGGAATAGGGACCTTTCTGATGGCCTCACCCTCTCAGATCAATCATCACCTTATTGCCTGACACCAATGTGACAAAGAAACTTTGACTTCTACACTCCAAAATGGCACATCTTTGGATTGGGTGAAATGCCATATTCTCTACATCTTATCAACATCTTCTCTAAGCATAAAGTGATCACTTCTCTTCTGGAAAGTATAGTTACATCATCTTGATAAAGCTGTAATAAACTCATTGATGTAACGATTAAAAACAACATCCATTTCTCTTTAAAAGGTGGCTCCGGCATTGATGAAACTAAAGGGCATCCTAATATACACATACATCCCCGAAAAGGAGTAGTAAAGGCTGTCTTGATCCTTTTTATTCCTTCCACGACAACTTGGTTATAACCAAAGAAACCATCTAGGGTGGAGAGCAATTGAGAACTAGTCACTAAGCTAGAATGTTTTCCATATTTAGTAAATATTATCCTTCATTGATGCTCTATTTTTGATTACTAAAATCTACACACAACCTTATATAACCATTTTTATTTCAAAGTGGTACTAGGTTTCCAACCCAAGAAAGAATACCTTATGGGCTGAATAATCCCTCCATCTCTCGATTTCTTGATTCTTCTTGCATTTTGAGAGATAAGAGTGGGTTGATTGGCCTTTGTTTCTACCTCGAATAGATTTGCATTAGACTCGAGGAAACTAATGTTGAAACGAGTCCCTCTCTGTATGCTTTTAGTTTTGAATAGGTCAAGTCATGCAATCTTGATACCCTTTTAGCAATGTGATGTAAGACCTTGCTTCTCCTCCTTCTTTGAGATTGTTGCCTAACTTGAAATTTTCCTTGGCTTCTCCTTTGTACCAAGATCATGCTCCTTAACATCCATTGAGTCTTTTATGCTTACATTAATAATGTGATTAGCATTATCAAAGTTAGACTCAAAGAGTGCCATTGACCCTCTAGGAATGGTATTAGTCTTTAATTGGATGATGCCTTTTCCAAACAAGGTTTCTTTATCTATACTATGCACAACATTGGCTACTATCGATATTTTGATCTTGAACTCTCCTTTAGTCTGCTGACAATGTTTTGATCACGAGCATCATTATCAAAAACTTGTGAATGCTTAATGTTATGTCAGTACATATGGCCTTGTTAGAAACTTAACATCATATTCACAATATGGGGACACTACATAATTATCAAAGCAGAGATCCCAACACAAAAATCCTATCTTCCGAATCATTGAACTTCTTATCATGATGCAGCTTTGTGTTGAATGAATCAAACATCTCGATGAGATCCCAAAGCTGCATGCTTATATTGTTTCATTTGCTAATTTTTTATGGCATATAGTTTTCTAAATTTCACGACAATTAATTGTAAATCTCCTTTAACAATGATGTCTTTAACACCATATTTCAATGCAATCCTTATACCTAAAAGCAGGTGCCTCATAATCAGCAATGTTATTAGTGCACTCAAAGTTGATCTTGAAGGAAAAGAAAAACTTTTCTGGCACGGGGAAATTATAACAACACAGCACCATTTCCCAAACTTGGAGCAAGCTCCATCAAGCAATAAAGTCAAGGATAGCCTGTCTACTCAAGACACTTGAATTCTTCAATCTTTTGCTCTTTTCCATCAACAAATCCTACAAAATTATCAACATCAACACTTGTTTACATTACCTCATAGGATGCATTATTGGTATCTTCAATAAGGTGCAATATCTTCTCTTCCCCATAAAAATTGACAAGGCTACCCTCAATTGGGATGGTGGCATAGGACATATCCATTTGAACACTCCCATGACACTTACGACCTATTTTCTAGATAACAACATACCCCACTTGGGTAGGCAATAAACAATAACTACATCAAGTTTGAAATTATTGTGTAGATAGGTGGAAAGTTACACCACCCGGACCCTTCACATGCCCACCACTAGCACCTTTATAGAATCCATCGCGGTGAACTTCCCATATGTGGTACATTAATTTGATATTTAGTTCATTTCATGCTTTGAGAGGCATAACATTGAATGATACCCACTGAATCAAACATACTGATTGTGAAAGCGATCTATCCTTAATGATCGGGGTAGTGAAGAATGGATCCACATTCATCGATCTTTGAGTGGTGCCTCTAAGTTTTCAATCAGCTGGTGGAGTCTCACTTGATGTTTATATTTTTCCTAGGGCAATATTCTCCTCTTTCAGTTAAAATACTCAAGAGTCCTATTTTTTTTCTCATGAATCCTAATGATTAAAAATTGGAACTAAGATCTTTATACGAATCAGAGACTTGGGAAATATCATAAGGCACAAACTTTGCAAGGAAGAATTCAAAGGAAGGTTGACACACTCATTAGATGACAGGATTTTTGACAACTTGGGGATGAGGTTGGGTATGATTTTTGTGTGTGGAGCAGTGGGCCCTTAGTAGTTTGCATCTTTCTTAGGAATCTCTTTAGGAAAATTTGAAAGAAATGGAGTTTTTGGCTTACTTTGTTGAGGCCATGTCCATTTGTGACCCTACTTCTGTGTTGTGTTCATTTTATTGAGTCACTGATACCATCCATCAACAAGCGCATGTCCTCTAAGATGGGATGCCTCCATCATACTTATTTATCATTAATTCCCTTAAATATTTAAATTCATTATTTGGAAATTTAAAATCTTGCATAGTATCTACTTATAAAGTATGAGAGGGAGGAAAAAGGTACCCAGTGAATGCAATCCCAAAATTCAGCGATAATTCTAGCACTTATCACTTGATTGAAGTTGCCCCTTGTTGTAAGCTAGTGGAGCAACCCATGATGCGAACCTCATCATCATTATAACTTGAGAAAATTATTCCTCTTATTTTTGATCTTCCTCATGGAACATGGGGCATGAAACATCTTTCATACCAATCAGTGAAATTTGTCTCCTCCATAAAAACAACTTTGGTAGCTAAAGGATCGGGTACCATCTGCTGTTATCACTATTTTGGGATTTTCTATTTTAAAATCCAATAGGTCCCTTGCCTCTATCATTAGATATTTGGTGATTTGTAAACTGTCTTGGCCTTGCTTTGCTTTTGTTGACCTTGTGAGCTTTTCCTAATTCCCTTTTTTCCCGGGCTAATTCATATGATATTTCTTTGTGAGACCATACTTGGAAATTTTCACAAATTCCTCCAAATCGGTAGCCTCTTATGCAGAGGTTTTTATGGGTTAATTAGTTTTACACCCTTCCTTTTAGAGGCTTTCGATTCCCTTGATGTTATTCTCTAGTTACAAATCCATGGTGAAGGACTACCTCAAATTAGTAGGGTTCTTGTCTCTTAAGTAATATGCAACATTTTTATCAAATGCATTTGAATATTTGATCAAACATGATTCATCATGGTCTTATCCTAACGAGTAAATATCCTCGAGAGTCTTATTGAACCTTGTGTTGAAATCATGTATTTACTCAATAGGATTCTTCTTGATATTTTATAATTATGATGGCGAGAAACCTAGGGTCAGTTCTATCACCATTACGTAGTCTAAATGCATTGTTCATCTCGGTCAAGAATCAATGGAGTTCTCTGGAAAAGATTTATACCAGTTCTTGCATCCTCTTCTAGAGTATGGATAAATAAGTTTGTATATACATCTTCATGTTCAATCTCAAAGTATTCCATCATATTGATAAAAATATTTAGATGTTGATCACCGGTTATAGTGTTTTTCCTTGGAATTTTGGTAGTTTGTTCCTTACATATTGGGGAACTACATTTAGATAACAAGCCATCCTAATAATTTTATGGGTCTAAAATTATTTACAACAAATGAAGGCAGTGTGGGAGCGAGGCCATGTAGTTTTAAGGAGGTGACGTTAGAGGGGAGAAAAATTGATGTGGTACTGCAAAGGTATTTGAAACACAGGAGTATAACTTCCAAAAGGGATATCCTCTAAAGGCCTTGTTTCTTGGAAATCCTATCAAATTTTGAAAAGGCAGGGAGTAGAATGAAAAAAAAATTAAAAAATCAAATGAAGTCCCCTCTCACGATGGGGAATTTAATTCCACAAAAAGACTACACGATTGAATCACTTGAATAGCAGCCTTGATGATAGGGTGATCACTTTCATCGATGGAGATCCCTTTTTCTTGTCTGTTGATCTCCAAAAACTCTCTAGGCTTTTCTTCCTTTGGGATTTGTTTTCCTAGTTCTTGAAATAGTATCCTAGCAGAGATCTCTGAAGAAAGAAATATCTTCTTCCTTCCATCTTTGCAAAGTTTAGTAACAAAAGTCACTTGATAGAGGTTAAGACACTTTGGTATTCATCAAGCAGAAATAGATCAATAAGGTGTCACTTCTAAGGATTTCCACCTTAGTTGTCCAAATGCACTAAAATATGATCTGTCAAATTTTGTTGACACTGAAGTAACTAGAAATGGAAAGATATGACTCTTCTTACTTAGATTTATCAATGAAACTTAGTGTAATAATAGAAAATGGAAATATTGCACATATCATTTGTAACTTTGAAAATTCTTATAGACCTAAACACAGGATGATTCTGAAAAGTTGTATTAGTACTTTGAGCATGCAGAGAAGGGTTTCACAGGAGGTTCGAATATGAGCTGTAATCACTATGTCCCGAAATGATGCAGAAGGGTGTTGTTGAAATGGATGGGCTAAATAGATATGAACTAGCGAGTGAATCAGGTAAATTAGTCTTAGCTTGACTCAAATTAGTTCCCCGAAGCGACACGAAGCATGTTGTTGAGAATCAAAAAGGATATGAACCGGTAGTGAATCAACAAATTATTAGTCTCGCTGACTCAAATTAGTTCCCTGACGATGGCACCCGAAGCATGTTTTTGAAGGACTAAATAGATATGAACCAACGGTGAATCAACAAATTAGTTCCCAGAAACAACACCGAAGCATGTTATTGTGGGATAAATAGATATGAACCGGTGGTGAATAAGAAACGTAGTCTCAAAAACTCAAATTAGATCCCCATGCAGTAGTTTCCCGAGAGAAGCATGTTGAGTACGAAAATTTAATAGCCTTCAAATACCGAAAGCGGCATCATGGACTTAACGAGGATACTCGGGGAGCGGATAGATGATTATGTATGTCGTTATGTAGCTAGGAAAGTAGTCCATCTAACCTTTTAGCTTTTCGGGATTTGAAAGGAGTGGGTAACACCTTAAAAGTATGTGATCGATCCTAACTATTTTAGGTTTGTGCCTTTCCACCAAGGTAAGAGAACCTATTTTGTAACCTCTATTGTTAAATAATGTTGGTAAATCCTTATTTTGCACAAATTTTATATAGAAGACCATGGGAAAATATGAGTCAACACACCAAATTTGGCTCTCACAAATTAACACTTCTAGATCATGGAGATATTTTCAAAAGGAAAAAGGTTACTATAGACATCTGAAACACTGATTATTTTTCATGCTTTGGTAATAAAAACTATGCATTTGTATACACAAAGGACAAGCACAAGGAGTAATCTGAGGTAAGATTGGATGTTTTAAATAGATTTTGGTGGTAGGTGAGGTAGGATGAACTTGATTGATAGATCCTTGAGAGCATTACAAAATGGAAAACTAAACCAACAAAATCCACAAAACAGCTAAAATGTTTCTTTAACTTGGGAATATGTGCTTGATGAAGGCTCAAATTAGCACTTTTTCATACAATCTATGAGATTCTAACAAAAATGATGAGTTGTAAAATCCATCGAAAGCATCGGGATGCGAGACCAATCATGCACAAGGTACACCCATGCGCGTAGGCTTATAGACAATCTTTGTCGAAAGATGAAAGAAAAGTGATTTTAAATCGTTTATTTCACTCGAGATGAAAGCGCTCAGAAATGAAATTATAGATGACACTAAACTATCACGAGGATTGAGACCATGTGTGATTAAGACATATTTTAATACAAGATTGCAATAGGAATAAGAAAAACTATTCTGAACATTTAGAAATAAAACAAACACACTTTGCATAAGATCAACATAAAATAGCTCGAGTTTGAATAAAATTATCAGCATGAGAAAGTTTCTAAAACAATATAAGAGATTATCAATAGGTTGTACACTCACAAACACCTTAACAAGATCAAATTAAATACAAAAAAAAAAGATGTGAGAGGCTTCTTAAAAATCTTTCTTAAAAAAATGGGCTATATCAAGCTTTTTTCGATTAGAAAATCATTCTGACCCCTCACACTCCAACCTATTTCGTAGAAAAATCATGACATTTATAACATTTGTAACAGATTTTCCCCCAAAAAACCGAACATTGAGTACACCGAGTGTTTTCCATGATTAAGATCATGATTCCTAGAATTATATACGTAAAAGTTCATCTAAGTCTTTGAAGGCGAGATATCTTTGAATATCTGCGCATTTAACTCCTTGCTCTAGAAAATCACTCTTCCTTCTATTCCAACCACTTCCACCCCTAATGCAGCATCAAATCTGGTTCCTTGCATTGTATCGAGAGAATAAAAGCAGAAAATCAGATCATACGATGATCGAGAACATTTTAATGGTGAAAGAAATCTTTAGATCTCCCCATTTAAACCTAGATATCATGAAATACTGAAAAGAAATCACAAAGACTTGCACTTCGAGGTTTTTGAGGTAAAAATGGAAAATAATATTCAGGACACACAATTGCTATTGATCTCTACTTTGAATTTGGGTCATCCACATGTAATTTCAATATAAAAGCGCTCAGTGGTTTCCTTTTGACTTTACAACTTTTTCAAAATGGAAAAAAATCCATTTGCTCAAGCGTCCGCCCTTGATAAATAAGTTTGACACTTGTCCCGAGTGGGTTCCAGAAGGATCGTGGCCAAATTCTACTATTTGACCTCCTTTTGGAAAAGGAAAATTTTCTAAAAGTTTCCACTGTGGCTCCACCCTTCCACTTACTAGTCTAGCGTGGGTGCGAGTAGAACCATGCTCCCCTTTTAATTTTAACTCCTTTCTCCACAAAGGAAAATTTTATAGTTTTCCTCAGAAGGTCCACACCTCTGCCGTTAACCGGGGAAATTTTTACTATTCTCATGTTGGGTCTATGGGCCACTTTGATGTTTAAATCCTTTTGGAAAGCTAGAGGAAAAAAATCCAAGTTGCCTCAGACGATCTGCTTCCACTGCGCCTCGACTTTTCAAACTATCACGTGTCACATGATGGCACACCTTGAGATGGTCCCCATAATTTGAGACCACTGAAAGAGCATGGGCTCACCACATGTCTTAGCCCGACAAATTTTTTGAAGGCTTTAAGCTCATCGAGGAAGGAGCCATGTGTCGAGTTTGAGGTAATCTCCTTTGGCCATTGAAAATTCCAAGAAAAATGTAAAGCCCGGAGTGGAGGCCTCCAAGTTTCCTCTTGGCGCTTCTTTAAAATGAAACTCAAGGCGGTCCTCAAACATGCATGGTTTCTCCACGTGTTTGAGGCACATTAAAAGCTTTTTAAAAATACTAAGTATGGGAAGACCGGTGGAAGCCTCACTTGTCTTCGTAGGCCTGTGATTTAAAAATGGTGACCAAAGCGGAGACCTTGAATGAGTGTGGGCTCGCCATGTGTCCCTATACCGCCAAACTATATTAAGCTGCATAAATTTTTTTCTAAGTCCGGGAAAGCGGTGAAAACCACCCCATGTCCTCTTGGTCTTTACTCGAAGAAAAACCAAAAATTAGATCTTAAAATAAGCTTGATGTTCCTCACGTGGACAAATCTTTAAGTTGAGGTAATTCATAACATTTCTAAGTACCACTGTTGAGCCATGTCTATTTGAAAGATGCAATGTTACCTCTTAATGTAAGGATGCAAATTTCCTTTGGGAGAAATGCATCAAGCCAGTAAAATGTAGAAAAACAACCATTTAGGCCAGAGATAAATTTTTTCCAAGGATAGAGGATTTATAAATATTCTACAAGGCTCAAATATGTTCTGAGCTACATCCATTTATTTTCCTCCAATTATTTAGGGAAAAAAACAAGTACAACAAATCTACAACTTTGTGCGAAATGGAAAGAAGGGGAAAGCCCAAGTTTTTGCCCAAGTTTTAGATGAATAGAGAAAAGGGCCTAAATTACGGACCTCTTGAAAGGCGAAGAAGTGAGGAGAAAAACATGGACACTGTACGTCATCCCAGGGCCAGTTAATTATGGCAACAAAGGAAAGAAAAGACATTTTGGGCACTGACACAAAGGGGATTAAATTTGGGAGAGGCCTAAATCAAATGGATTTTCAAAAAGCAAAATGGGGAAATGAAAATTTTAAGCACCGATGGGAGGTTTCCATTAGTTCTCTTTACTTGAATGACTCAGGACTCACAGCGTAGATATATGATGTAATCCATGTGGGGCACTCATTTTTGAGGACATGCCTACATGTATCTATGTGAGGGCACTCATTTCTCAAAGGTGTATTTATGAGAGTGAAAAGTATTGCTTATGCGATCTCAGCCATATGGAGCCCACTGAAAATGATAAAAAGAGGTTTCTTGCACAACAAAACAAAGAATGATGACAAGCATTGTCAAAAAGTTATGGCATGGTATCCAGTCATGGTTGAGGTCATAGAAAGATGATCGAGGTTGATGATTTTTCCACACAGTGACTTTGGGAATAAATTTGTTAAAAATCACTTTACTGAGACAAATTTGTAACAAACAAGGATTCTCAGAACATTCTTCTTTTTGGAGGGAAATTTTGGATGAGTGAGCAAGTGAAATGTATAAATGTAGTGAGAATACTCTTACAGATAGTCAGAGGGTTTAATTTTATGAGAAAATTTGAGAAATCCCATCTTCTGAGAGACAATCGAAACTGTTAATTTCTTGTGTTTTAGATTTGATCACATCAGATGGGTGCTGAGTGTACACCCATTGACAAGCTCACGAGATTATTCAAGAAAATTTCCCAGGTGATGAATCGATAAATCTTGAATTATTATGTCTTTGATCTTGGGCAAACATTGTGTCGATTTTATTTTAGAATGTCTTTCAGAATAGTTTTTCTTGTTCATATTGTAATCTTATATTAAAATCTCTCTGAATCACACAAGATCTCATCCATGTGTTAGTATTTTTGCATTTACAATTTTTGATGAGAATATCTTTCATCTAGTAATGAAATAAACAATTTAAAATAATTTTACTTCCACTATGTTGATAAAGATTGTTTGTAAGCCTATGATTGTATCTTATGCATTATGGACCAAGAATTGTAATGTTTAATTGAGTTTTAAGCTCGATCCTTCGTGTTGAATTCTTAAAGATTGTGTGAAACCATGTAGATCTAGGCCTCCATTGATGCATCTTTTGGTTAAAGGAATATTTTGGCTATTCTAAAGCATTTTGTCTTTTAGTTTTCCATTTAATTTGTAAAAGGTTCTCAAAGATTTGGTGAAATCAACTTCATCTTTCTTAATTCCCCACAAAAAATTCAAATAACCATGAATCCTACAGAAGTAACCTGTTTGTGTTGTGTATCCACAAATGAACAAATTCTAGTGAAAAATAAAAGAAGAAAGTAGGTTTTAAGTGTCTTTAGTAACTTTGAACCTTGTTAAAAATATCTCCATTGTTTAGAAGTAATGACTCGTGAGAGTTAAATTGTAAGTGTATTAGGCATATTTTGTTAAAGGTTCCCCCTAAAAATTGTCTGAAAAGAAGGATCCCTTCATGTCCTTCACCAACAAGGTTACAAAATGGGTCTATCGCCCTTGGTTGAAAGGCATGACCTAAAATAGTGAGGATAGATCAAATCCTCGGTGAAAGTGCTATCTATTTTCCACACCAGTGTGAAGAGCCATCTAAATCCTTAAATCGTCAGCTCAAAATGACTTATGATTTTGTCTCTAAGTATATTATTAAAATGTGTGATGTTTCTTGGCTTCGAGGGAGAATCAATTTGGTTACCAACATAATGTGCATTTGGAATGGTTGTGAAATACTTGGTTTGTGCTTTATGGAAGCTTGTTGTTTCCATGTTGGAATCACCTCTCATTATAATGTAGTTGGGGTTAATGGGCCAATTAGGAGGATGTCTTCTCCTCCTCATTGGAATTCTTTGTTGAGTGGTGAGAGTGTTGCCTCTCCACCCTTTTTTTTTGTATTGATCATGAAGCATGGAGGAGCTCTCTTGTTGGTGATGTGAATCATGGATATTTTTTTGGAGTCCTTAAGGAAATCCTTCTTGTGGGAAGCCTTATTTTTTTCCTCGCTTAGGGTAGAGAAACTTGTAATATTTCATTTCATTTTTAACTACATTGTTGTATAATTTTCCCACTTAAATTAAGGACATTATGTTAAGTAATTCTCAGTAGAATTTTAGC